>CAUYUJ010014166.1:60000-382500 GCA_963575745.1 Prorocentrum cordatum
CATGACCTGGTCGCGTTTGCCAGTAGGGTTTTGACGTCGGCCTTTGCCCTTTCTTGATGAACGTCGCCCTTCACCGTTGCCGCAGCCCTTGAAACGGCCTACAAAGAACAGCTTCTAGTAGGCGTTGTCGCCGAGGGCTGCGACGTAGGTCTGAATGCCTTTGCCCATAAGTCGTCGGCGGCGTTCCCGTCCACGTTTACCCTTACCTTTCACGGTCTGGTTGATGTACATGCGAACGCGTCGTACAGGTTGTCGCATGTTGCGTCTCCAGCGGTCATTGTGGCACGAGTTGCTTAGATATGATTATTGTGCATGCTCAGTTTAGATAGTTGCAAGGTCGTCCCAGGTGCTTTTCGTTTCCTAAGCGGAGGATATCGTGTCGGAATCGGTGTTGCTGTCGTCCTCTTCTGTAGGATTTCCCCATAGGGTTGCAGCTTTGGCTGTTGGTGGTGCTGTTGCTGCCGCAGGTGGTGCAGGCGTTCTGAATTCCTTGAGCGGCTCGGGTGCCGTATGGCCTGTTGGTCTATCATCTTGTTGTTGGGGCACCTGGCTGGGCTTTTTCACCTGCTTGGGAATCACCTCCCAGCAAGAATGCAGTGTCTGTGAGGTGTACGTCGCTCCTGCATGGGACGCCCATGAACTGGGCGATGTTGCCCGGCATGCGCTCGACGATGTGTCGTCGTCGTCGGATCGCCTCCAGCAGTTGGTCGCATTCTTGCCGGGTACGTGGCATCATGCCATTCAGGAGCAGTTGGAGGAGCGAAGATATTTCGTGTAGAGGAATTCGTGGGGTTCTGACTAAAGTCGCAAACAGTTGTCTAGACCGAAATTTGCTATATCTGCTTCCATACGAGCAATCTCCCATCGTGCAAGAACGCTGTCGATTCGCTCGCTGGTATGCACTCTGGAGTACATCAGCTCCAGTCCCTGCTGCAGTTGGCGCTAAACTCTCGAGTTCCTGCGCGTTTTAACACAGCAGGTCTTACTTCGTTGACTTTGGCCCCGAAGTTGATCACGCCCGACGGGGTACTCATGGCAAAGTTGCGAGCTAGGCCGTGGAGGTCTCGCTGTATGGCAGCCGCCTGTTTGGATGACGTCATACGGCCAGAAAGGACATTGAGCCATTCGTGTACTTCTCGTGGGACCTTTCGTCTGAACGCCCTGGGGCTCTCATCATGTGGCCGATGATGACGCGAATGGCGATGGCCACGAGCCCATAGATGACGAGGCTCATCTAGTGGAGGCAGATGGAGAAGACGTTGGATGTAGTAGTTTTAGTGGAGTAGCCAGTCGTGGGTCCACGAGCAGCTGGAAGTGGAGAGAGGTTCGCCAGTTGGCGCTCCTCGATCTCGGCGAAGTGCGGGGTCAATGTTATGGGCGGACAAGTTGTGGTCGAGGTCGAGGTGGTTGGAATACCAGTCGATTCTCCTCGCGCGCTTGTAGACTTTGATGGTGTTGACGTGGAACAAATTGTGCAGGGAGACGTCGGAGAAGGGAAGGCCTTCGGTAACGCGGTCGAGTCTCCTTGCGCGCGTATGACCCGGGTTGTTGTAGGTGGGGTCGTTGTGGTAGAGTTGTGTTTGGTGCAAATGAGGTAGACGTCCAGGGAGGCATCCACTATGCTCTTGTCCTCGAGATGACAAACGTCATCACGCCAAGGGAGGAAGCGAGCATAGCTGCCGCGGGTGCGACAGTTCCGCTACCAAGTTTGAACAAGGGTCGCAGGGCCGCCACCTCATATTGGAAGTATGTGGAAGTGACGGGTACGATGGCGGTGGTGGCAGCACGGGGAGGGGAAGCCTTTTCTCTTCCCGGGCCGCCGCACATCAGTTATACGTCGCAGGTGACGCAGGCAGAATGGGCAGCGCCGCCTTGAGCCAAGGCGGCGACGGGCAAAACACGCATTGTACATATACACACAACTCAACTATATTCATATATGTATATATGCATCTGCACATAAATGTATATACATACATACATGCATGCATACATGCATACATGCATACATGTGCCGTCCTTGGGGAATCCCCTCAACGTGAAAGGCATATGGCAAACGTGTTCTTGGGGTTCTCTGGCGGCGCCTCGACGGCCTCCTGGGCCGTCGGGCGGCAATTTTGAGCCGCCTGGCGGCATTAGTGGGCCGTATCCGTATTGAGCCGTCTTGGAAGCATCTTGGCCTTGGGAGCGCAACCGATTGTATTTTGCGAGGGGTTGTGGCCTCGGGAGAGGGCCCGATGCGCGCGGCCCAGGGTGACGAGAGGGGGGTCTCTAGACGATCACAGAAACCCTAGCAGACAGCGCTTGCCATTCCAGCACACCTCGACATGCGAGGGGACACGGTGGCGGATTACTCCGCTCCCTGGGTGTTGTCGTCAGCGCAACTGTTGGCGTTTTCGTGAGCTTCTGGAAGGTCCATCCGAGGGCGGCGCTAAACGGACCCAGGTTACATCTACTTGCATTGGGGAGTTGCCAACAGCGCAAACATCGCCAGTGGTGCCACCTCATGGGAACTCCAGCGGAACGACGTCTTACACATGCCATTGACAAGTCTTCGGTGCCGCCTCGTGTAGTTTTCTGGGGGCGCCCACTGCACACGTCCCCCATGGAGGTCGCAGAGGGGGAACCATGCTCTTGCGCAGGTTCATCCGTCCTGGCTGAACCAGTGGACAATGCCACACCTTGCAGATAGCTTGTGTACGTCCCTGATTAGTTTTCCCATCTTTCCCTCTCTCTCTCTCTCTCCCTCTCTCTCCCTCTCCCTATCCCTCTCGTGCTTGGGCCCCGCCGCAGGCCGTGAGGGAGGTGCGCTTCGCGGACGCGAGACGGCCGAGCCAGGCGCTGGCACCCCGTTCCCACCCCCCCTCTCCCCAGGGGGCCCTCCCTTCGGGTTTCCGCAGGAGGTTCTGCGGCCCGGGGTCCGAGGTTCGAGCCGGTTCCTCCTTCTTGGGCCCTCGGCGGTTGATCTTGGCCAGACCGCACCCCTTGGGAGGTGCGGGGGTCGATTTTGAGCAGGAGGAGGAGAGACAGGATGTGTTACTAGATTGCTCCGCGACTGGGTGAGGAGCGTGGCAACATGTGTCGGCCCAGCAGCTGTCAGCTGACGGTACTGTTTGGCAAAAAACATCATTTGTGGAGTTCGCGCGTCGCCTGAGCACAACAACGCCGCTATTACCATTAGATCGTTCCCGTGCAAGTCCTCTGGTATTTGCATGGTGGCGGAGCGGGGTTAATGGCTGCTGGAGCCGCATGCGCCTTCCCATCCTGGGGACCCGCTCCCAGAGTCCAACGCAAGTCAAGGTCGAGATCAAAGGTTCAATCTCAACCCGTCGAGTTTCAGCGAACTATGTTAAACAGCCTGTTAAGATGGAGGCTACAACTATGTTAAAATAGCGCAGAGGGCGAAACATGAGGTATGAATGAGTTCGTCGAGTGGCAAACCGCAAGTGCACGCAAGAGGGAAATCAATTACGCCCCAGCTAAGAATCGAGAGTTCCGAGATTCGAGCAGACGTTCAACATCACACCATGGAGCCGATCACATAAGTAGCCGAACCAATGTTGCTGAAAGCAGGGGCACATCGAAGGGCACAGAAACCAGTTGGTGACCATACGCCCGCGCGGCACTTAAACATTTGTTGTGGTGAGCGAGCTCACTTCGGGAATGGTACGAGAAATTGCTAGACGCACTGGCGCAGGTGAGCCCAAACTTGTGGAAAACGTTCAGACGATTGAGCGATAAGCTCGATACCGTAACGGCGCACTGCAAGACGAAGATGATGGCGACACGCCCAATATCATCAATAGCCGTTTACTTGCGCCCGGGTGCGCCAAGACTCACTTCATAAAACAACAGGAGGATGACGACGAAGGGGACTTCGACATAACGGCGGAAATTGCTCGCACATTGGATGAGGACACGTGGAACAAAGTAGACGACGGGTCAGAAGGAGTGGAGCCCAGGGGAATTCCCAATGGGCTCTAAGAAGAAGATGCGCCGGGCGCCTTGTCAGCCCATATGAGCCAGACCACGAACCCAGACAAGCCCAATAATATCGGATAGGTGGCCACCAAGTGAGAGCAGTGGACCGCGCTTGCAGAGGCGCTGGAAACACATGGTCAAGCATATTCGTTAAATCTGCCGTTCCGCAACGCTGCACCATGGGAACTGGCTCGAGGGCTGGCACCGGGATTGCTTCGAGACGCCAGGCTCGCTGAACAAATCCCAACAGTCTGGCGTCAATTCGAAGACTGCGTTTGAAAGAACGTTTAGGCGCCGACGCAGAAGCCGCGACGCCGTGGGCGTTGGAGGAGCCAGCGGCGAGGGCCAGGACCCCCTCTTGGGATTTGGGTTCACATCGTGGTTGGAGCGCAGAAGCTTACGCGGACGATGGCGGTCATTGGTGGCCCAACAACGCAGAGCGGAGCTGCGAGGGCGAGCGCAATGGAGGAGCGGGGGCGGATGCAGTTATCCAGTATAAGAGTGAAGGAGGACGAGGGCTCGAATGTCACATGCGCGACAACTTCGGACACGCCGACGCAATGCGCTGGGCGGGCGGGGGCGAGGGCGGCGCGGGGGATGGCGGAGGCAGAGGGGGGCAGATGACGCGCGGCGAGGGCGCCCGAGGGGCCGGCCAGGGCAAAGGGGGAGGTCGCAGTGGACACGGGGGAAAGGGGGCCGGGCAATTGGCCCGCAGGAGGAGTCGCGCCCCTAAGTGAAGCAGGTCGTTGCAAGCGCGAGGGGAAGGCGCGGCGGCGCAGTGTGCCGGAAAAGGAAAAGACGAGGTGGAACAAATTCAATATGCAAAATCTGCGATGGGGAATCTCGGGCGTTCAAGCGGAACCCAGGGCGCCTCCTTCGGTCAGACCAAGCCAGGGCGCAGCGGAGTGGGCCCCCCGCAGAGCCTCTTGGGCATGGGGGGCGGGCGCAGCGGTGCCGGGTGAGGAACGTGAGCCGTCGGATGAGGGTGGGCGGGGGATGCCGCGTGCAAGGGCGAGAGGGCCGGCGCCTTGGGTGCCCCTATCAAGCCGGCGAGCCGAGAAGATTTTGCAGCAGGAGTATGCTGAAGTACCGCAGTTAGTAGAGGCACCTGGGGCCACAGAGGTTAGCGCGGCCCCCAATGAGGAAGTCATCGGGCCCCGCGAGACAGAAGTGGCCACCCTGGGCTCGGGGGCGCCGCGGGCTGACATTGCAGCGCTGCCAACGGCGCGGCTATCAGAAATTACGCGCAGAGCGCGCTCGCTCGGCAGTGACGAGCAGGAGGCGCGAGTTAGCATGCCGACGCAGGTGGCCGACGTCGAACAGGTGCTATGGTGGAAGCGGGCAATGGAGTTGCCCTGGGTTGACGAGGAGAGACGGCCTTGCAGTCGCATGGAAATCGCGGCAACAGGACAGGCGGCAGCGCCGCGCGAAAGAGAAAAACACGTTCCGATTTGATTTACAAAAGTCCCCGTTGGCACGTGGGTGTCAGGAAATTCGGGGACGTTTGGGGAACTCGCAAGCGGGGGGTGGGGGATTTCCGAAGCGGGGGATCCCCGCGGAGGACGCGTGTCATTGAGTTCTCCGAGACCCGCGGGCCCCAATCGCAAGCGAATTATCTCAGGGGTAGACGGCGACGGGGGCGCGGGGGGGGGGGGGGGGGCAGCGAGTCGCGCGAAGTAGAGGGCGCGCGCGTTACGGCGGAGGCCGAGTTACCGAAGAAGGCGCAGCGAGACCTATTGCCGAGCGGTGGAGGAGATGCGCAGCGCGACCCACTTACCCCGCCGAAGCCGACGCCCCCCGCTGCTTTAAGGGGCTGACGCGATGACGTAGTCACGCTAGGCAATAACGCGAGTCGACCACGGAGTCGCCCGTCATCTCCGCCGACGCGCGCGGTTAGCGCGTAGAAGGGGCATGCGATGATTGTCGCGCGCGGCGGAGACGCCGCGGCAAATCGGAGCCGAGCGGCGCTGAACAAGGAGCTAGACCCAAGTTCGACCGCAGCCATGACGGGCACGATATCGCGCGCGGGCAGCCAGGGGGTCACATTGGAAAGCGACGGCAAGCTGACAAAACGCAGGATTACAGGAGGTACATCGAGAGGTGCGCGGCATGAGCCTGGCAGTTGAAGTTAGCCCAGTTGGAGTTTCTCGCGCCACCGGGGGCATCGGGGGAGCCATGCGAAATGCGCGCGGCCAAGCGATGAGAATGAAGAGCGCGCTGGGCGACGCATGCAGAACATAATTGCGGGGGGCATCGCGCGATGATCCATGTATTAATCGCGCATGCGTCGCGCGTGATAGTAAAACTCGCCACGGGGGCCCATGGCGAAACCGCCCGCGACAGACGCAGCGGGGGAAAATCAGCGAACCTGCGCGAAATGTCGGGGGGGGGGGGGCCTCGTGCGCTTCAAGGCGCGAAGTGAAAAAAGGGATTGAAAGCTCGAGTGGGCGGAGCAATGGGGCGCCCCCCGGCGCTGGCGAGACCAGGATGGAGGCAGTAGTTGGGGCGCCGCGGCGGGCGGGCAGATCCCCGGGGCTCCGTTGGAAAGGATGCGAGGAGGAGAGGTGGCACATTGAGGGCGTGGCCGACGTGAGAGGGCCAACCCGGCAGCCAGGCCCCAACGCGGAGGGTGCGAGGCGATCGCGAGGGCTATCATTCCCATGGTAAAACCTTCCAACAGCGACGGCCGTGTGGACGCCGAGTCCATCATCTCTCCTGGCATCGCTGTTAGCAGGGCCGCTTGGCTCGCCGCGGGGCTCGCGCTCGGACGTCGCGAGGGCTGGGCCATCGCTCGAGGAGACACGACGCATGAACCGCGCACTTTGGAGCGCATGTCGGGCGCGATCGAGCGGTTGCAACCGCAGGGCGATCCGCGCATCCAGAAGCGAGTAGCAGCGGCGCAGTCAAGACAGGGGCCCGCGGCAAACAATGACGCCGGCGCCGGGCCACCTTCCGAGACGCAGGTTGCCGACCCCGTGGACGCGTAAACTTCCGGGAACAGGATGGCCATTGAGCATCGCCTAGCCAACCGGGCCAGGTCGCATTTGCCAAGGGCCCCTTGCGAGCCAGCGCCAGAGGGAAAAGAGCCGCGCGGGGAAGCATACGCGGCAGTTATATCACTTTGGAAGATACGAGCGATACCAGAGAAGTGCGCGACAAGTGGAATAACGCAGGCGAGCAGGAATTGGGAGCTGAGCGGGCGGGGCGAAGAAGCAAATTCGAGTGAGATCTGGAGGGCGCAGAGGGCGAGGGCGAAGACTCGCCCCCGCCCCCGACGTTGTCGCCCCCACTAGAATGCTGCTTAAAAGGGGGCCCGCGAAAGAGATTCGGAAGACGCACGGGCGGATGATTCTATTGCCCTTGAGCAAGATGAAGCAGTTATTGGAGAAATCGACCGAGGCCTCCGCCTTATGGGGATAAATGAAAACTTATGCAAATGGATCATCAACGATGAAGAACAGGGCATTCCGCGGGAAGGTGGCGAAATTGGAAAAGCAGCGAGATGACGCGGAAAGGGGCAGCAATCTATACAGACTCGCGCGTCGGAAGGTTCTTCTCCAGTCAAGAGCCGCAGGCGTTGCGGAGGAAATGGGGCTCGCCCGCCGACAAACCATGGATTTCACCGCCTGTGCTGAGCACGGAAAATCATGGAATTGCAACAACGAAAGCGTGAGGAGGACAGCGAAGAACATTGTTAACAGCAGAGTTAGTTGTGAGCCTTACTTGCGCGTTCAACGCGCAGCCGACCCCGCGCGCTCAACGGCGCCCAGTTGGGGGAAGAAAGAATGCGCGCCATTACTGACAGTGGGTCGACGCCGTTCAGCTATGCATCTGGCAGGCGCGCCCAGCTGGGTGCGACGGCGGAAGTGTTGGAAGGGGAAGATCTGTAAATTGCAAAACAAAAAAGAAATACCACCGCCCCATAGTTCAATGGGCAGTGGCCGGGCGAGAAGGGAGGTGGTTCATCCTGGCAGCGTGCGCCGATCCAGCATTGCCAGGATCCTTCGCGCCGTGCCGGCGCCGCCCCGCCCCTCGCGCCTGGCGGCGCCGCGCTGTTTATCGCGCCAATCGACGGGGGGGTGCCCGAGCTCCAGTCGGCGCAGCGGGATGTGGGGGGGGCTCTCTGCGTCGCGGCAGGTCTCGGCTTCCTGCGACTTCGACTGGCGCTGGCCACCCGCGTTCAAATGCGTCTTGCGTTCTCTCGACGGCCTCCCGGCCGCTCCCGCGGGCTAGACAGCCGCGCCCCCACGCGCCGCATCATGGGCCAAGGCGCGGGCCGCGAGGGGCATGGGGGCTGGGCGCCGAGGACGAGGATGTTGAGGGGCGCAAGGGGGGCGGGGGGCGCGACGCGGATAAGGCAGATGAGGGCGAGGCGGGGGGCGGCGAGGATAGGCGCGGCGGCGAACGACGATGGCGCAGGACGAGGATCGCAGCAGCGATGATGACGTGTGTCATGCCCCCCGCACGCGGGCCCTGGCTCGAGGCAGTGGCGGGCGCCGCCGCCGCTAACAGTTTTTCTTGGGGAAAAGATCGACATGCGCCTGCGACGGCCTGCTCTGCCAGGCTGCGCGCCCGCGCAGAACTACCGATGGTTATCAATAGCGCCTCTCGCTGGGCATGCGCGCCGTGTGTTTGTGGGTCGGCGGTCGTTCTGGGCCGGTTGGGTTGCGCGGGCTGGGCGCGCGGTTGGGTCTGCAGCTACCGGCCTGCAAGTGCCGCGGCCCTGCGTCGCAATGCGCGCCGCGTCGCAGGAGCTCGCAGCCGCGAGTCGGCTGCTGCTGCTGCTGCTGCGAAGAGCGGACGTCGCAAAAAAAGCGCCGGCGCCCTGGGGGCAGCAGATAGCCTGACGCCGCGCGATGGACCCAAGCATCGCACATGGAAGTGTTTGATGCGACAGCTTTGTCGTATATGGCCATGCTAGATAAGACGCACATGACGCATCTCGGAATCCGAGATACAACAAACACCGCTTATGTGTTACTTCAATTCAATCTGTCGCATCTCGGAATCCGAATGACAGGCGTGGCGCGGCACGCCTCTGTCGCTGTCGCGGGCCCCGCGCCCCCCGCATCGCCGCCGCGACGTTTGGCCGCGCGGCGCCGGAGCCTCGGCGCGCCGGCGCGCCCCCCAATGGGCGAAGGGGGGGCGAGCTGGACAGAGGCGAGACGAGGTCGGCGTGGCGAGGGCAGGCGAAGGGAGGCTCGGCGAGGCGGGCTAGGCGAGGGCGAGGTAGGCAAGGTGAGGCGGGGCACTCTAGGCGAGGCGGGGCTGGGCGACGAGGGCGTCGCGCCGGCGCGCGAGCGGAAGTGGAGGCGCTTAGAGCCGCCATTGCCAGGGCTGCTTGCCGCGCTTGTGGCGAGGCTCTGCCAGTGAATCTCGCTACACAAGCAGAAGTGCGCGCGTTTCGACCATTCCGAGTATTTGATGTCATTTTCGGTCGCCACGGAATGATCGAGCGCGCCGTCGACCTTCGTCTGGGCCAGCGGCTTGTCCAAGCGCGCGTGCCGGCCACCCCTCGGGCGGCCGATCTCCGCCACCTTCACCTTCAGGGACTCGTGCTCGTAGTCGCCATCGAGTTCCTCAGGCCCTCGTCGCGCTCGACCTCGCAGCGCGCGCTTGCCCTCGCGGCGCCCGAAATTTCCACGCGGGCGCTGCGGCGCCCGCCCTCGCGCTCGGGCGTGCCCTCGTCGCGCTCGACGCGACCCATGCAGCCGCCGCGCTCGCCCCCGTCGCGCCCGTCGAAGCCCCTGTCGCCGCCGCGCTGTTCATCGCCGCCGCCCCCGCCCCCGCGCGCGTTGCCCTTGCGTCCGCCTCGGCGCTCGCTCTAGCCGCGCTCGACGCAGCGCCTGCAGCCGCCGCGTTCGCCATTGCTGCGCTCGACGCCGCAGCGCTCGCAGCCGCCATGCTCGCCCCCGCTGCGCTAGTCGCCCTTGCGGCGTTCGCCACCGCAGCGCTTGCAGCCGCCGTCGTACTCGCCCTCTTGTAGCCGCCGCAGCACTCGCCCCCGCAGCGCTCGCAGTGGCCCTTCTAGCAGCCGCGCTCGCCCTCGTCGCGCTCGCAGTGGCCCTTGCAACCGCAGCGCTCGCCCTCGTCGCGTTCGAGGTGGCCCTGCCCGCCGCGGCGCTCTTCGCTGCGGGCCTCGACCAATTCGGCGTGCGCGGCGCCGGCGTCGCTGGCTTAGACATGCGCGAGCTTCGCGACGTCCAGTCGCTATTCTTACAGCTGGTAAGCGCGAAAGGCGACTCTGGGTCCAGGTCTGTCTCGTTTGCGCTGCTACTTGGAGGCAAAGTCTGGCCCCCGCGCTCCTCTGGCGTGAACTTCTTCGGAAATATAGCTCGGACCTCTCGCTTCTCGGCGCCCACCCGGCCTCTGCGCGCCCCCAGTTGACGCGGCCTGTTCTGGCGGGCCCGCCGTCTGCGCGGGCGGGGGCGAGGGGGCCGTTTGAAACGGCAATTCTTTCCTTCGGGCGCAACGGCCGGCAGTCTCACGCCCCGCCCATCCTTTTCGACCCTGCTGGCGAACGCCGGCAAGTCACGGCTTTCTCGCCTGAGTTTATTGAAGCCAAGTTGCGAGGTGAGTGGGCCCGCGTTCAGCTGGCCGCCATTGCAGGAAAAATGCGCCTGCCCCGGGGCGCCGCGCTAGATCTGACAGCGGCCAGACAACGCTTGCTCCGTCGCGAACGCGCGGGCGCGCCACCAGCTGCGTTGCCCGACCTATCCGGTGGACTCCACCTGCACATGCGGGGGGGCCGTCGGATAGCATCTCCCGCCGTCGACGCCGCTGCCCAAACGCAGCGCCCCTGAGGGGGCAGATGCTCCAAGCGAGTGTTTTCGCCATCCTCGCCGACAAGCGCTGCAATTTCCTTTGGCGCGCGTTTTTTTTGTCGCCCCGCGAGTCAGCGGCTGCGCCGCCGCCAGGCTCGGGGACCAACCCGTGCCAGCATTGGTGCCGAGGCGATTTCTGCCGAGTCGAGCGCGCTTTCGAGGGCGTCGTTTCACGCGCGGGTCTCGCTTCAAGGGTGCCCCCGTCCGTTGCGCGCGGCCGGATGGGGAGTAGTCGAGAGCGCCCTGTCGGGGGAATTGCGCGCGGCGGTCTGGGGGGCCGTCGGGGGGGCGCGCCCGCGGACCTCCCCGGCTGCCGAGCGCACTCTAGGGCTCGCAGTCACGGAGCATTGCCCGCGCGCCATCTCCATTGACTTCGATTTTCTCGGCGTCGCGAAGTTACCCTCTACCCCTTGGGAAAGGGCGGCAGCTGGACAACGCCTTCAGGCAGGGCTGGGCGTGCGAATTAGAGGGGCCCCGTCTTGGGATCAAGGCTTCCAGGCCCGCGAGGCCCCCGCCCACGTAGACCTGGAACCCCTGCCGCCGCCCACGCACGAATGCCACCTAGCGATAGGAAGTCAGCTGGCCGACAGCACCGCCAAGAAGGCGCCCCGTCGCCGGCCACGCCGTCGGAGACGGAACAGCAGAGTTGGGTTGGCGAAGCCGCGCTGAGGAGATATTGCATGCGCGCTATCCAGGCATTGATGCTCTGCCACAAACTTGCTCCGACCGAAGAAAGGAGGTCACAATTTGGCATGGACCTTCGGCGGTGAGCTTTTGTGACCGGCGTCGGAGCGGCGGGGCAGCTCCCCCCCCGCCCCCCCCTTCCGCCGCCCCCCCAAGGGCGCTCCGCTCGCGGGGCGGCCCACGAGGTGCCGCAAATGGAGCTGGAAGCGCACTCGCTGGGTCTGCGCGGTTTGTCTGAAAGTGGCCCGAGAGGCAAACGGACCCGCCGCGTCCGAAGCGCCCTGCACGGGCCGCAAGTCTGCCATCACAGAGCTCGGCCGCAATCCGCGCAATCATGCCGTCCATTTGGTCAGCTACTCATTAGGAGCTGTCTTCGCATGCACCACTTGCGGGGCGCATTCGAAATCCGGGACCTCGGGGGGCTCAGGGGCGAGCGCAAGCTCGGCCCCACCTCCGACGGGGCGAACTATTCCGGGCGCAGATTCTCGATGGGCCAGCGCCCTGATTTCAAGAAAGGGCCGGCGAAGGGCATGGGGGAACGCTTATCTTTCGCCGACCTGATGCGTTCGTGGCGCCGCGCCCCCCCCCTCCCGCCGCCTTTCCTTTGCGCGCCAGACGCGGGAGGGGAACTGGGCAGGGGGGGGATCTGGGCGGCCGTCGCAGGGGCATGTCATGCCGCCGCGGCGGCCGGCGCGGCGCAGACGAGCCCGCCTGGCGGGCCGGCAGCGTTGCGCGCTACAAACGGGCGCCGCGCAAGCAGGAATTAGCGCCATGGCCGCTGGGCGCCCAGCGCGGCCGAATTCTGCCCCGCGGCGGCCTCAGAGGCTCCGAAGACCGCCCAAAACTGTTTTGAGACTGCTTACAAGACGCCGTCGGCGGCCTAAGAGCGGCCTCTGTACCCTCTGACCGGGGCCCGAGGCGAGCCCAGGGCCCCCCCCACTCTGAGAGTCACCGGGCTGCCCGTGGACTCGGGGGCCTGGACTCGCGTCCGGGGCCTTTTCGGGGCGGCCTCGTTTTGGGCAAAAGAACTACAACTCTAGGTGGCGCCGAGGCGTGCGCGGCGGTGCAAGCCGACATCGAGCTGCCCCTGCAATGAGCTGGAGCCCGGCAGCATCGCGCATCCCATTCCCGCTCATGCTTCTAGGTTGCACAGAGGCGAACACGGCGGCCAAAACCGCCGCCTTGCCCCTGCCATGAGCAGGTCGGCGGCAGCACCTCCCGTCCTATCCTTCTCTCGCCCCGTCTAGTACACGCCGAGGCGCGCGCGGTGGCGCCCGCCGCCACCGAGCAGCCTGTGCCGCGAGCAGGATCGCGGCAACGCCTCCGGCCAAATCATTTTGCACCGCTTTCTAGATTGCGCCGAGACGCGCGTGGCAGCGTAAATTGCCACTGGGCGACCCCTGCCATGGGCAGGAACGCGGCGGCATCTCCCTCCCCTCCCTTCCCGTGGTTTCTAGGCTTTGCTGCGGCACGCACGGCGGCTTAAGTAAACCGCCGCCGAATTGCCCCGGCCATAAATAGGAACACGGCAGGCGCCGACGACGGCGGGTCATTTGCCACGGAATTTGTGCGCCGCACTTTCTCCGCCACATCAGAAGTAGAGCCCCCCGCGTGTGCATCGCGCCCGAAGCAGAAACGCCTTGACGGTCATTGCGGGCCGCTTGGCCCTCAGAGGTGGATGTTTGGCCAAGGCCATCCACCAGGGGTTTTCCACCCCTTCAGGAAGCGCATCGCTTCTGAATGATAATCCTCCTCCTCCTCCCCCAGTCATTTTCCTTCTGAATAATTCCTCCCCGTCGCGCCCCGAGGATAGTTGTTAGGGCGGGGTGGTCGTTTCGCCTGAGACCTCCTTACCACTTATGACCCTGAAGCTTAAACATTGGCAACTGTTTCGCAGATGGTGGGCGGGCCGTTTTCAAAACGTGGTTTTCGCTTCAGCGCCGCGTGCATTTGTTTCTTTTTAAGATACAAGGGTGTCGATGATTTGGGGGCGGCCCGCGGCTCGTTTTCAAAATGTGGTTTTCGCGTCAGCGCCGCGGCGCCGCGCACATTCGTTGTAATGAGTTTCAAGAGTTCCACGGGCGGCTCTTGTTCCAAATGTGGTTCTCGCCCCAGCGACGCGCGCATTATTTTCTAAATGTTGCAAGCGTTTCACGGGCTTCCATGATCAGCGTAGCAGAAATAGTGTTCTGGAAGGTTTCGGATTTCGGGGGTGCAGCAATTACGTTGGTTCGCGGCGTTGACGTCCCAGGAATGGCATTTTGGCACGATTCAGGATCGTCAAAACGCAACAATCAGGTTGATTTGTGGCGTGGGAATCCCGAGAACACTGTTTGGGCATGCTTCGGGTCTTCAAACGGCTCTTTTTCAACGAGCTAGTTCCCTCTTTGGAAATGAACCGTTGTAAGGGCATCTGAAAAGGGACTTTGGAGGGAGGGTTTGCACTGGTCCTTCTCCTCCTCCCCCTCGTTTTTCACGTCCTCCCCCTTGTCTTTCGCACGAATCTCCCTCCCATCTTTAATTCACGGTGGCCGCCGGCAGCCTCTTCCCTCGTCTGCTATCATTATTATTGAATCGCTTTGCTCATTCCGCCGGCCTTCGAGTGCTGTATGGGGCCTCTTGGGGGCCTCTTTGGGGCCTCCTAGGGGCCTCTTGGGGGCCTCTTGGGTTTTTTTGGGGGCTCCTTGGCGGCGTCTTGCTCTTGGGCGCCTCTTGGGGCGGGGTAGTCGAGTGCACCCTCCTCGGAGGCCACGATCCTCGTGAGGGGTGTCGAAAAAAGGCACTCAAAACCATCTCTGAGTACCTGGTCGGGCTGCGGTCGGGATACTTCTCGCCGGGGGACCCCCAGGGGCCGCCCCGCGCGCGCGAACTAGAAATATTGTTAACCAGTTGCCGGAGATCTTATCACGCCTCTGGCCCGTTGGGCCGGCGAATTTCTTCCTCGTCCAATTCATCCTCCTCCCTCTTCCATCTGCTCTTTTTCTTCCCCTTTCATTCCTCGACCTGCTCGACCCTACACATATCCTCATCCTCCATGTTCTCCTGCTCTTGCTTCCACGGCGTGGCTCCCGACGGCGAGGCAGCCCGTGACCTCATCTCCGGGCTGATGCGCCGTGGCCCACACGAGCGGCTTCCGCTGGAGTCGTGCTTGAGGCGCGCGCGCGCGCCAGTGAACCAACGGGCGTAGCCACGGCAGCCTTGCGCCGAGCGGGAGCGGGGCGTTTCTCGGGGGCGGGGGCCCTCGTGCCTACGGCCGTGGCATTTGCTGCACACCACCACTTCCTGGCAAGGGTCCAGGATGGCCCTTGCCAGGCACGGTGGTGGAGTGCCCTTTTTCACCCGCCTTCGCTCCTGGAGGCCGGCCAGCTCCCCGCTGGGCGAGACCCCCAGACCCGTCGTCCCAGAGCGGTGCGCGTCGGGGCCCCGCGGCCCTGCAGGGTTCCCCTGGCGCAGGCCGGTTCCCCCCAGGACACCGGGCCGTTGGAACTTGTTTGACCCAGGGCGTTTTCGCCCATTATCAAAACCGAGCCGGGTCGATAGATGTCACCCAAAGCCGGAGTTGAGGAATCTTGGTGATATCTCGCGATGCTGTTTTTGATTTCTCCCACGTGGGATCTCAGAATTTCGGCGGGCGTGGCGCCAAGAAGCTCGAGGTTCGAACCGAGGATTCTGCGGCCCACCCCGGGCCGGGCTTCTGGAAGCCTCGGGCTGGGGAACCCCTTCAGGGGCAAGGTTAGGGGGGGAAAAGGCTCAGGAGGGATGCATCCACCCTCGATCGCCTATTCATCGCCGATGGGGCCAAGTGTAGGAACGCGTTCTTCCACTGTCGGGGGGTGGTGTCGACGATCTATCGGGGATGTGCCGCCGATTTCAGCTCCATGTTCCCCCTCTCATGGGCTGGTCCCCCCCCTAACGTTCTGGCCTTCAAAGAAGGCGTGGGGGCTGCTTTCGAGGCCTCCTGTCTGTTTCCCGAGTGGCCTTCCGTAGAAGGAAGCCCCGAACCGTTCTGAGAAGCCTCGGAATTCTTTAGAGTTTAGAGAAGGCCGTCTCCCTCCCCGGCTCAACCCCTCGTGCGCGCCGCCACCCCTTCGCGCCCCGAGTCATCCGACGACCCGAATGTTTCACAATATAGTTCCCCAGGGGCCTGGACCCTTTCCTGGGGACCGGCTCTTCGTGCCGAGTTCTTTCAGGACGGCCACAGGGCTTGGCAAGCAGCCTGCCCCCCCCAGAGGCAGACAATTGGTTCAAACAACATATACGGCGTGATGTTTTACGATTCGAAAAGGTCTGGGGTTCCCCTTGACTTCTTGGTGTCGCGAGAAATCGTGACATGATTGAACAACTCGAGTCGGTCTCCAGGGGTCCCTCCCGCGCCCCAGGACCGTTAAAAAGTTCAGGAAGCAAAGCCAGTCCCCGGGAATGTAATCAGGCCTTGGGGGAGGCACGTTGCGAACCCCAATCACGACGTCGGAATTTCTGGGCACGTAGAGGCATACCGTTCTCACTGCGGTTGAAGGGGCGAGCTACCCCTCCTGCTGCATCCGCAGCCGCACTTTCAAGTCGCTAGGGGGGGCAGTTGCAGATACCCGCATCGGTTGGGAGAGGGGCAGGGGGTGAGGGGCTGGTTGATGAGGAGGATGAGGAGGAGGCGGAGGAGGAGACGAAGAAGGAGGAGGAGGAGGAGCGACGAGTGCTGGGAGTTTTTGGCAGTGTTGCGTGTCAGGGGAAATCCGATGTCAGGGCGGATCTGGGCCTTCCGCGAGGCATCCCTGGGTCATCCTCCCGGGCGGCGCCCTCTCGCGTGCGGTGGACCTTTGCGAGGACCGTCGCCCCCCCCCCCCCCCCCGGCTCGCGGCTGGGAGCCTGGGTGGGGACGCTCGTGGAGGCCTCGTCTCAGGGCCCCTTGGGGAGGGAGGGGGGGGAGGAGGAGGAGGAGGAGGAGGAGGAGGAGTAGACGAGGCGGAGGAGGAAAAGGAGGAAGAAGCGGAGGAGGAGGAGGAGGAAGGTGAAGAAGTATGAGTATGTGCATGACTATATGACAGAGTCAATGAGTGCCTACACAACGGGACGAATTGCACATGAGGCACGACTACATACGACCACGGCTCCGTTTTCTGGTAGGCCACAGACCACGAGAAACTCTTCCGAGATACTCTGCTCGAGTGGGGGTGATTCGATGGGTGCTCATATTGCATAGTTCGTGCAGCAAAGAGGAAGCAAAGCAACCGCACGATGTGCAGCACAATCGCTTATGCGATTTAACCCTATGAGACTGATCCACCCATCCCCCAGTATGTGCAAATGTGCTTGGGGGGGCACACCGGAGGATCTCGTTGCAATCGATAGTTACCTGGAAGCATTCAGCTTGACGCGATTTGGTTGCACTGGCCTTGCAGACTTTTCACAACACGTGCATTCCTCCCAGAGTCATCGAAACAACGGGAGGTAGAGAAGAGGGTGAGGGAGGCAACTGACGACGGACGAGGACCAGGGAGGCATGATGCTTTCTAACCAGGGCCGGCAGCAACTCCTGCATCGATGGCGTCCAACATCGACCAAAAAAGGCTGAGCTTGACCAGTCACGCCCTCCTTTCATGGCCTAGGAAGGACCGTGGCATGGCACTGGAAATAATGACGCCAGCGCTGCAGCAGGAACACGATTCGGAACGAGCGGAATCGCGGAAATGAGGCCGGCGCTGCAGCGGGAGCGTGAATCGTAATGAGCGGAAGCCAGAAAATGAGGCCAGCGCCTCCGCGGGAGCAGCGTTTCAAAACAAAACCCAAGCGAAAACCCAGTTCCCAGGAGTTTTGTGTGTAAAAAATCATACGCGGAGGAGGGCCGGATATCTTCCGGACGTCATCAGGGGAGAAAGGAGAGTAGTATTCATATTGTGCAATTGTGGAGCAATTGGAGATCCCCCCCCGCGCTCTCTGCTTGGGAGGAAGGAGGTGGGCGTAGGCTTGTGTTTTCCGTCGTGCCCTTCCCTCGTTCATTCCTCCACCTCCTTTACCTTCCTCCCACCCCCCTATCCTTCCCTTCTCCTTCCTCCTTCCCATCACGAAGCGAAACCGTGACAGAATCGGGACACGAAACCGACACGGATCGTGAAACCGTAACAGAACCAACCCATGACACACGATGACAATTCGCGCAATTTGTGCGGACCCAAAACGAAATAGAGTGAGACCCCAGACAAAACGTGATGGATTTTTGGCCTGGCTGGTTTTGAACAGTCATCTGTTTTTTCAGGAGTATTTTGTCCTGGAGGTGTTATGCTGTCGTGATGCGAGTAAGTGTTCAATTACGTTACTCACAAAGTAACGAACCGTATGTTCTATCAGTTGGCTGGGCTAGAAGGTGGGAGTCCGGTTGTGATACAATCACGACGTCGGATGTCTGGGTCAGAGGCCATCCCGCTCTCCATGGGGCCAGCCGGGACATGTCGACTAAGAGGGCCGAAACGGGGGGCAGAATCAATGGACACGCCGGCCGACAGCAGTGCCTGCTTGTCTTGAACAGCATTCGTTGTCGGTGTCGGCGCGAACGTCATTCATGTGGAACGAACGTCTACTGCCAAACGGCGGTCGGTTTTGGACGACGCTTGCCGGTGGGGGCGTCGTCCCCATGGTTTCTTCCCATGTCAGCCGTCCCAATCCGAGCCCTTTGAGAGATCGCCCGCCTTCATAGAAGGCCCCCGCCCGCCCCACCCCCTCGAGCGCGCCGGCAACCTCCTCCGCCTCCTCCTTCTCCTCCTCCCTCAAAGCCGCCGGGACTCCCGACGACTCCGGTGTCCTTGGGTGCGTTCTGACGGGACTTTCCAGGGGAGTCCAGCCGTGGCAACGGCGGCGCTCCCGAGCCACAAAAGGGGGCCACAAGGACGCTCCATGATCGGCCACATATCCCAGTTCTGGACCCCTCCCGAGGTCCCGCGGAGGCGCGGATGTCCCTCAGGCCCCGAGGAGGGCCCAGCAGGGGGGGCCGGCGACGCTCAACCAAAGCTCGATCCCCCGTCCCTCCAGGGCAAGGCTGCGCGTCGTGACCCCAGGGGGGTCGGGGTGGACGAACGTCGCAGAGGATTTCTGCCCCCCCCCAGATCCTCCGGGGTTCCGCCCAACAGCAACAAGGCAGCATAGAAGAGGATTCCCCAAAGATGGGGATTGGGGTAGAGACAGCCCTTGTTAGAACGGGGTGGAGGTTGGAAGACGTGGGCTTCGAAACATGCTGCGTGTAGCTTGTTTCGGCTCTGGTGCCATGCGCCTCCTCGATGCTCGGTCGCTCTGGGCGCCTCGAGGCGACCGAGACTCCAACTGCGTGCAGATGACTCGCTCCCCCCCGCCCTGCTGCCCCTCGGCGATCACGATGCTGGCCTTTCCCTCCTTTACTGTCCTGTCCCCTCTCGTCGTCTTCCCTATGAGCGCGTGCTGGCAAGAGCTTGCTTGTGCTCGCACGACCAGGCTGCAGAGCAATAGCTATCGTACAGCACATATTTGAGATCGCCAATTTAGCGACGTGACAAAAAAAACAGGGTCGAGCGCCAGGGCATTCGCACGTAAGCCGCTCGCAGAAGGTCGCGAGTCGCGCGGAACGCGATCCCGCTAGCCACGCGGTGTTGCGTCTTGGGCGGCCTTGCGTAAGCCATCACTCAAGGTCGCGCGTCCTAGCGCGTGAAACCACTTTCGTTGCTCAACCGTTGCTCTGTGTTCTGGGGAGGCTCCCCGAACGGCACACCCAATGGGGCAGGGGGCTGGAACCGCTGCCCCTGCGACGCCCCGCTGGGGGCACCTGTCCCTGGGGGGGAACTTTTGGGCGCTTGGGCCTCTTCAGGAATGCTTCCCTCCTCCCGGCTGCCCCCTCCCCTCCTCTCCCCCGAAATAACCATTCCCCCGGAGGGCTCCTCGCCCAAAGGCCGCTCGCCGCTGCGCCGACCCCAGCCAGGCGCATCCCGTGCCCATGGTCGGCGCCCACGCCGTGCTTGCTCGGCCGGGGATGGGTATGCACACGCCGCCCTCTGGGCCCCTGGACTGGCCTGGCCAGGCATCGGTGACTGTCTGTGCGGAGGGCCGCCTCTGATTGCCCCCGCCCCGAGGACTGCGAACGGCGGAGGCGACGCGAGCGCGAGATGCGCGCGCCGTTGCCGAGCGACCCACGGGACGATTCCTGCGCCCGCGGGTGGGCTCGCCGTCGCCGAAGTCGCCGTCGCCGCCGCCGCCTTTGCCGCGGCCGTCGTCGCCGTCGCCGCCGTCGCCGCTTGCGCCGCCGTTGTAGTCGCCACCGCCGCCGCCGTCGTTGTCGTCGTCGTCCCTCGTCGTCGTCGTCGTCGACGTCGTCGTCGTCGTCGTCCAGGTTCGAAGAGCTTCGGTATCCAGGGGCCGTTCTCGGGCCCAGGGGCCATCAGGTAACGGCCCCAGGCGAAAACCCAGTCTCACGGAACGTGTCGAGATATTTGTGTCTAGCGGAATCAGAAATCGGCGTCGGAAGTTCTGGGGTCTCATTATCCCCGAAAGTGGCCTCCAGAGGGGCTCGGAAGAGTGGACCCCCTCGTCGTCGGCGCCATTGTCGTCGCCGCCGTCGTCCCCCGTCGTCGTCGTCGCCGCTGCCGCCGCCCCATCGTCCTTTGTCCGCTGTCGCCGCCGCCGCCGCCGTCGTCGTCGTCATCGTCGTCGGCGTGGGCGCCGGCGCCGGCGTCGGCGTCGGCGTCGTCGTCGTCGACGTTGGCGTCGTCGTCGTCGTGCTCGTTGTCGTCGTCGTCGTCGGCACCGTCGTCGTCATGTTCGTCATCGGCATCGGCATCGTCATCGTAATCATCATCATCATCATCATCATCATCATCATCATCATCATCATCATCATCACCATCACCATCACCATCACCATCACCATCACCATCACCATCACCATCATAATCGTAATCATCATCATCATCATAATCATCATCATAATCATCATCATCATCATCATCATCATCATCATCATCATCATCATCATCATCATCATTATCATCATCATCGTCATCATTACCATCATCATCATCATCATCATTATCATCATCATCATCATCATCATGATCTTCATCAGCATAATCATCATTGCATCACCCTTAGAATCAGCATGGAAGGCCCTTGAACTTCAATCGTAGAACGTGGGAGGGCCTTGCGGTTGCGAACTTGCGATATCTGCAACTGCCACGGCTCAAGCCTCGTCTGTGGAGGCCTCAGGTGGGCCGCGCTGGGCCCCGTGCATGCGTCCCGTGGTCCGAGGCGTGACGCTCGTCGCGTTCCACGCCTGCGCGGCCTGGCTGGGGCGTCTGTGGGGCGCCCGCCCGCCCGCTGTCGGCTGCGCGGGCCATCCCAGAGGCGCTGCGGCCAGCGCCCGCCCCCGCCCCGCCAGCGCGGAGCTGTCCGGCGGCCGCGCCGGCGCCCATCGCGCAGGTCGAGGACTTCTGCGCGGCGCTCGCTCGGTGGTCGCCAGCGCCGACCCTTCCCGCGCGGGACCTGTGCCCTGATCCCTGTCCGTCGTGCCCCGAGCTGGAGTCAGGGCGACTGACCTGGGGCGGCGATCTGGGCTTCGGGCTGCTCGCATTCCTCGTTTGGGAGGTGCTCACCACTGGCGTGGCCGCAGCTCTCCGCCTGGCGGGCCGCCTCATCAGCGGCCTCTGAAGCGTCTTGCGGGGACCTTTTTCGGAAGTTGGCCCGCGGCCAGCTCTGGAGGACGCGCGGGATCGACGAGTACCTCGCGGACGTGGGCAGGTGCTGACGCCGGATGAACATCGGCGATGAGGTGCTGATGGCTTATGACGAGCCAGGCGCTGTGCTGCTTCACCGTCGCAGTCGCGTGGTGGTGCGTGTCAGCACCGTGCAGCCGCTTCACGCCGCAGTGGTCTCGCCGGGCCACGACCTGTTCATCGAACATCTCACGGCCGACAACACGGACATCGCCGCGTGGCACCTTTTGCGGTCCTGGCGGAGCGGTTCCGGCTGCTGCAGCGGGCCAAGCGATCTACGACGTCCAGCCGGCGCGCACGGCAAAAGAGTTCTTTGGCTTCACGCGGGGGGCCGACCGCCTCATCGCGGCCCACGACGCTCAGCTCGGGGCCGGAGGAGGTGTGCCCTTGGCGGTCCCAGGGGCTCTGGCTGGCGCAGTTGGCGGCGGAGGTCTCGGCGTGGCTGGTGGGCGGGGGGAAGGCTTGGCGGCTCTCTTGGGCGGAGGCGGCGCGGCTCCTGCAGGCGGCGGCGGGGCATTGGCGGGAGGCGGCGCGGGCGCCGTGGTGCCCGCTGGCGCTGCCCCAGCCGCAGCGGGCGGCCCGGCGGCTGGCGCCGCCGCGGCGGCCGCGGGCCCCCATGCGGCGGCGGCTGCGATCGGCGACGGAGCGGCAGCTGGCGCAGGGCCCGCGGCGCCCGTGGACCCACAGCTGGTGGGATCTTGGGCGCGTCGGATTTCCGAACGCTGACGGTCCTCTGCGACGCGAATGGTCAGCGTCGCAGGTCGTTCGCAGATGCGGTCGCCATCCCGGCTCCCTCTCAGTGGGCCGATGGGCCCGTGCCCGGGCCGCGGGCCGTGGCCTGGGTGGCGCGCTTCATGCTGGAGAGCGGCGGCGGTGCCCTGGCCCATCATGCGCAGTGGCGGTCCAACATCAGGCTCGCGCTGGACGACATCACCGCGTCCACGCATCAGGAGTTCAGCAAGATATTCGAGACGGCGCTGCGTTGCGATCAGCTGGACATCAGCAGCATCGGGGCTCTGGAACTGGCGGCGTGGCAGTTGCAGTTGCGCGAGGGGCGCCACCGCGACAAGAACCCGGGCACGACACTTTGCGACGAGGCTCATCGGGGGGAACATTATTACTTCGCTGGCATGGCCACCGCCCGAGGTCCGATGGCGGCGCCGGAGCTGAGCGTTTGGACCAGTGAGCATATCTCCCGCGAGAACGCCATCGCCAAAGAACGGAGGAAGGCAAGAGAGGAGCGCGCGTTGGCCCGTCCCAAGAAGGGGGCCAAGGGCGGGAAGGATGGCGAGTAGCCTTCGGCCGCTCCTCCACGGTTTCGGCTGCCTGCCGCTCCTTGGCCCCGGGCTGGCAGGCTTATCTCTTGTCGGCTGCCGCGGGGTGAGTCGCGGGCACGGCGTGTTCCCGCTGCCTGCTCTTTCCCTTCCTCATCGCGGAGGTGGCCGCTCTCGAGCTGTCGATCGCCGTGCGCCCCGTCGCCTTCACGCTCTTGAATGGGATATCGAGGGCATCCGCTCTCTGAGCTTTCTCTCGGGTCGCGGTGGCGATTCGGTCGGGCCTCCTTCGGCCGCGCAGCAGTCCTGCCTCGAGCGCGGCTACGCGGCGGCTGGAGTCCGCCCCGCCGACGTTCACCCCCGCGGGGGCCTTCGTGAGCTCTGCGGCTCCGCCGCGATGCGCGGCGAGACCTCCGCCGCCGTCGTGCCCTACAGCAAGGGCCTCGTGTCCTGGCCAGCCGCGGGGGCAGTTCCAGCTGACCCGGCGATCGCTCTCTCGATCGAGCACGCCGTGGCCGAGGGGGTCGACGGCCAAGACGCGACGACCTCCGGCTGCAGCGGCGGCCTTTCGGTCTGAGCTCGGTCTCCGCAAGCCTTACGTGGGCCCCGCCTTCGGCCGCCGGCGCGTCTACGCTGATTTCGCCCGGGGGATGCTGTGGCGCGGGGTGGTGCGCCTCGCGCCTACTCTGGCCGAGGCCACCGTCGGGCTCTCCTTCGCCGAGAAGAAGTCCGGCCAGCATCGGATCATCTTTGATTGTCGGTTCGCCAACTGTGACTCCGAGCCGCCGCCGCCCACGCACTTGCCCTCCGCCTCGGCTTTCTCGAGGATGGGGGCCAGCGAGCGCGGCGTGGTCTGATGCTCCGTGGGCGACGTGCAGAACGCTTTCAACGCCATCTCCGTGCCGCGCGAGCTCGGGCCGCGCTTCCGCCTGCCGCCCGTTCGCGCAGGGCTGGTAGGGCAGCCGCTGGTGAACGGCGCGCGGTCTGCGGCCGCGGCTTCTCCCGCGCCCATCCTGGCGGTTCTGCCGATGGGCCGGAGCTGGGCCCTGCACCTCTGCCAGCTGGTCGCGGAGGAGGGCCTCGCGCGCGGCGGGCTGGGGTCGGGCGCCTCGGTCAAGGACCGCGCGGCCTCGCGCCCGCTCGGGCCCCGGAAGCCCCTGGGCGCGGCAGGCTACGTCGCGGCTACGTCGACGACTTCACGGTCCAGGGCGCTCCGAAGGAGTACGTCACCACCGCGGGGCAGCGCGCCGCCTCCAGCCCCGAGCGCCAGGGCTTCTCCGCGCGCGAGGCCGCCTCCGAGGCGGTCGGCCGCGCCGACTTCGCCGGGCTCTCTCTTGACGGCTGCGCGCGCGCAGTGCGCGCTTCGACCCGTCGCACCTGGCGCCTCCCGCTTGCCGCCGAGGAGCTCCTGAAGCGATGGCGTTCTTCGGGTGGCGTCTTGGAGGTGATGCTGGGTCGCGCTACGTGGCTGATGCTGCTGCGGCGGTCAACCCTGTCCATCTTCAGCTCGGTCTACGCTTCCGCGAGGGCGCGCAGGCGGCAGGTCGCTCCTCTCTGGGATACAATGGCTCAGGGGCTGTAGTTGGTCAGGGACGCGCCCCCACGATTCGCGGCCCGCGCCGCTGCCCTCCGTGACGGCCAGTGGCGCCTCGCCATGGGGCCGCGGCGCACGCGCGCGCCGGGCGGGCCCGGGGCCGATCGCCTGGCGGGGCCGCGCAGCGGAGCAGCGGCGCTACAAGTAGGGCGCCGCCGCGGCCAGAAGCCGCGCCTCCGCCGCCGAGTCTGCCGAGGCAGCCCGCGCAGAGGATGTTCCTGACAGCCTTCAGAAGGCCGACGAGTTCAAGAAATCATGCGACATGATCGAGGCGAGCTTCACCGACCACGAGGCCCGGCACGTCGCGGAGTCCTTTCCATGGCGGGGCCCAGCGAACATCCTGCGTCTCGAGGGGCTCGCCCTTTCGAATGCTTTGCGGCATGCGCTTCGGGGCCGTCGGGCTTTCGGTCATCGAGTTCTCGCCCTAGTCGACAACGCGGGGCTCGCCCTGGCGGTGGGCGCGAGCCGCTCTGCGGCCATTCAGCTTCGGAATGTCCTTCGTGAACTAGCCGCCCTAACTCTCGGGCGCTGTCTTCGCATGCATGTTTTCTGGGTCCCGTCCGAAAGGAACCCAGCGGACAATCCGCCCCGAGGCCTGTCCTACGTCGAGCGGCAGGAGGAGCTCAGCGCAGCCGTCACGCACGGCGCTGCTTATTGTGACGCTGAACCTGCCTGGCCTCTTCCAGCCGCCCCGAGGTGCCCCGCCCTCGGCGCGGCCGGCCCCTTGCCAGATGCGAACCCTGGTGGTGCCCCTGGGGGGCTGGCTGGTCGCGCTGGCAGCGCCCTCTGCGATGGCGGCGGCGGCTCGGCGCATCCGGTGCCACCGATCATCGCCGAGTTCGGGGCCCTTCCTGGACTCGCACCACATGAGGTGCCTCGAGAGCCGCTCAGTAGCCGAGGCGATTCGCACTGCATACCTCAAGAAGACGAGGTCGTTCCTCCAATGGGCGCTGGAGTCGGGCCTCGATTGGGAGGGCGTGACAGGTCGCGACGACGTGCCGGCCCTCTACTTGGACAAGATCTCCCCCATTGGCATGGCGGGGGGCGCGGCCAGCAAGACGTCGGCAGTGGTGAAGCCCCCCTGCAACGAGGCGGGCTGCGACGGGGACCAGAGCTTGCCTCGCGCAGTCAGGGCGCTGGCTGGCTGGGCGAAGGTTGCCCCTCGCAAGACGCGCCTGCCCGTGCCGTGCTCGCTGATGCTGGCCATCGTGGGCGACCTGCTGTCGCGCGACCTGATCGAGCAGGCGGTGGCCGTCCTGCTGTCGCTCCACGCCTCCCTGCGGCCCGGCGAGCGCGACTTGCTGACGACGCTCCAGTTGGTGCCGCCCGTGGCTGCCGCGGGCGCCAAGGCAATGTGCGGCGGCCTCCTCCTGGGCCCCGTGGAACTCGAGAAGCCAACCAAGGTCGGCGCCGGGGGCGAGAGGGTCGTGCGGGGCGATCTCGACTGCGCCTTCCCTGACGGGCCGGCGCTGACGGACTCCGAGGTAAGCCTTCGCCTTCGCCGCGCTCTGCGGTGCGCCCTGGCGCAAAAAGTCGCCAAAGTCAGGTTTTCTTGAATGGTTTCGCGGGCGAGGCGGGTTTGTCCAAGGCAATGAGGGCCCTGGGCTGCGCCGCGATTTCAGTTGATAATTTGGAACACCCCTGGTTATACTTGAACCGCCGTGTGATTCAGTCGACAAGTTTAGGGTGTATTTCGCGCAATGTGGTTCGGCTGTATGGATGGAGACCCCTTGCTGCACCTGGTCCCAATTCCGCCACGGGCCCCCTGGTTCAAGCTGGTGTGTGTTTGCGGGTGGCCCGAGCCCGCCTTCGCGCCGGCGCCCGCGCTGCCCTCGAGAATCGCGGGACCAGCTGGTCGTGGAGAGCCCCGACGCTCTAGAGCTTGGCGCGTCGCTCGACCAGCCAGGCCTGCACTGTGGATTACTGCGGCTTCGGGGCTCGTTGGCGTAAAAGGACCAGGGTGCCAGTCTGGGCTCCAAGTTTTTCCGTGCAGCTCCCATCTCTTTGTCACGGTCGAGGGGGTGTCTACAGTCATTCGTTGAAGCCTCATATCGTCCGGACTGGAGTGTGTCAGAGCTCGGACACATTCTCGACGCTTCGCGCATCCCTGCTAGCAGCGGGTCTTGCCTTGCTCGGCGCGCGCGCCGGTAACTGGGTCGCTCGTAGCCCGAGCCAACTCTGCTGACGCTGCCGGCGCCTTGTGTGCGGCCGCAGTTTGAAAAATCACCACCAGCCCATCCAGAAACGATCAACAGGGGAGTTGGTGAATCAGGGGCGGCAGGACACATGCAGTCGCGCAGCCGTTTTCGGGAAAACAAGGATCACGAATAGCTTCTTGCGTTGAATTTTAAGATGGAAGCCGGTGCAAGCTTCGATGGTGCTCCGATGAGGGGCGAGGGGTGTTTCGCTGACTCGTAATGGTTGTGCACCGATTTGTATCTTAAACTCGCGTGCGTTTCGAGACGTGGAACCATTTTGTTGCTTTCTTGGGGTTCTCTTGGGGCCCTCTTGGGACTCTCTTGAGGTCCTCTTAAGGCTTTCCTGGAGCCCTCTTGGGGGTCTTCAGGGCGTCTTGGGACCCTCTCGGGGCTCTTTTGGCGGGTCTGGGGGTCTCCCCTTGGGGCTCTTTGAGGATGCCTTGGGGGCCTCTTGGGGTCGTGTTGGACCTTATCGTAAACAAAAAAAAGCGGGGGTCCTTAATTCCTGCCCCCCCCCCTTCGGAGGCTAACAAATGCCGTCTTGGGGCTCTTTTGGCCCGCTCTTGGAACGGTCTTGGGCACTCTTGGGGCCGTCTTGGGGCCCTCTTGGGCCCCTGTTGGGGCTATCTTGGGCCATTTGGGGGCCTTCTTGAGGCTTCGAGAGCCCATCGGAGGCGAAAGAGCGAGAATGCAATCAACACTGGTTGTCCACAGGTTTTTGAAGGATTGTGGCCTTTTGGGGGGATCCTTGGAGGCCTCGGAGGGCACTTGAAGCCGTCTTGGGGCCGTTTTGAGGCCTCGTGGACGTGTGCCGGAGGCTATTTTGGCCCATGTACCGCTATCTTCGACCATCTTGGAGGCCATACTGCGCTCTCTGAAGCCCTATTGGACCCACCTTGGACCAAAAACGGACCCTTTGCCACCTCGGGGGGGAACCCGTCCAGACGCAGGGAGGGGGGGGAGGTAAACCTCCCGAGCAGGGAAAGGCAGGAGGTTGGAACAAGAAAACGCCCTAGACCACCTGCGCCCAGAGGGCTGGTGGGACCTGACTGGAGTGGATCAGAGCCCGGGCAAACTCTGGACTCGCGCTGCCGAGCGTTAGCCCCCCCCTTTCTGTTCCTGTTTTGCCCAAGCTTTGAACATCTTTATCGACTCGAATCGTTTATGCCGCCTGCGGCAGATCATGCCATTTTAATGATGCGGCACATGCTCGAATCCCGCTCGGGGTGTCTAAGGATATTCTCTTTCTCCTCCTCGTTCGTGTGTGTTGTGTTGTGCTGTGGTGTGTGCCTCTCCCCTCTTCCTCTCTCTTGTTTTTCCCCCCCTCCTCTCTCTCTCTCTCTCTCCCATTCCGCCGAGCGCAGCCCAGGGGCCACCCTTTTCTTCGGACCCGCCTGGCCCGAGACACACAAAATAATCTCCTGGCCAGGGTCAGTGGCACGAAGGCGGGCTCTTGAACTTTCATCGTAGAACGTTGGAGGGCCGTGCGGTTGCGAGCTTGCTATGTCTGCAACCGCCACGGGTCAAGCTTTTTCTGTGCCCACCCGCGCCGCTGTTTTCTTGTCGTCTTCTCTCTCTCCTCCTCGTTCGTGTGTGTTGTGTTGTGTTGTGTTGTGGTGTGGTGTGGTGTGTGCCTGTCCCCTCTTCCTCTCTTTTTTTTTTTTTGTTCTCTCTCTCTCTCTCTTTCTCCCGTTCCGCCGAGCGCAGCCCAGGAGCTTCTTTGTTCGTCGGGCCCGCTTTGCCCGAGGCACACAAAAGAGTCTCATGGCCAGGGTCAGTGGCACGATGGCGGGCTCTTGAACTTTAATCGTAGAACGTGGGAGGGCCGTGCGGTTGCGAGCTTGAGGTATCTGCCACCGCCACGGCTCAAGCCTTTTCTGCGCCCACCAGCGCCGCCTTGTTCTTGTGTTCTTCTCTCTCTCCTCATCGTTCGTGTGCGTTGTGCTGTGTTGTGGTGTGTGCCGGTCCCCTATTCCTATCTCTTGTTCTCTCTCCCGTTCCGCCGAGCGCAGCCCAGGAGCCTCCCTGTTCGTCGGACCCGCCTGGCCCGAGACACACAACATGATGTCCTGGCCAGGGTAACTGGCACGATCATCACCATCAGCATCATCATCATGATCATCATCATTAGCAGACGCATAGGCATCATCATCATTATTGCTATTGTTACTGTTATTGACATTACCACCAGCATCATCCGTAACCATTTTGGTTCAAGGTTCAGGTCGAGGTGCGTGGCACA
This sequence comes from Prorocentrum cordatum, assembly GCA_963575745.1. Lineage (NCBI taxonomy): Eukaryota > Dinophyceae > Prorocentrales > Prorocentraceae > Prorocentrum > Prorocentrum cordatum. The sequence goes on from CAUYUJ010014166.1 coordinate 88,520, forward strand.
CGCGCACAACCGACATCCACGGGGCATCCGAGCTGAGCTTCAAAGACTGGGCAGGCAAGCAGGGTGGCCAAGGGTGGCTTTGCATGCGCTCGCAGATAGAAGTCGTCATCGTAATCATCATCATCATCATCATCATCATCATCATCATCATCATCATCATCATCATAACCAGCATCACCAACATCCTCATAATAATGATCATCATCATCACCATCATCATTATCATCACTATCACCACCACCTCCAGCATCATCATCACCATCATCACGTTACCATCGTCATCGTCATCGTCATCTTCATCATCAGCCTAACAATCATCATCAACAGTACTACCGTCACCATCATCATCACCACCACTGGAGTCATCATCACCATAATCCTCCTCACACCACCATCATCGCCTCATCATCACCATCATCCGCCTCGTAAGGCCTCATAGGGGGCCTCGTGGCGTCCCCCGGGGCCTCATGAAGCGTCTTGGGTACGTCGGGTGAGCGAGTTTCTTAGGGGCCGCTTGACGGCATCTTTGGGGCATCTTTTGGGTCTCTTGGGGGCCTCCAGGGGGCACTTGGTCACCTCCTGGGGCACTCTTGGCAGCCTCGGGGTCCGTTTTGGGGCCATCCAGGAGGAGATCGATCAAAGGAGGGGCCGTAGTAAATTAGCCCCCCCCCACAGGAGGCCAACACCTGGCCAGCACCCTCGTAACAACATTGCTTTTGGCCGTCTCGCCGAGACCTCTTTGGGCGTCTTGGGTGCCTCGAGGGGAGCCTCTGGGAGCCTCTTGGGGGTCTCGTGGGAGCCTCTTGGGGGCCTCCTGGGGGTCTCTTGGGGACCTCCTGTGCACCTCGCGGTGCCGTCTTGGGGCACTCTTGGGAGCCTCGGGCGCCATCGTGGGGCCATCTTGTAGGAGGTCGTTCAAAGGAGTGACCGTAGTAAATTAGCGCCCCCCCCCAAGGAGGCTAACATGTGACCAAAACTTCGGTAACATCATTGGTTTGGGCTTTCTCGCCGAGGCCATCTTGGACGCTCCAACGCATCGCGGAACGGCCCGTCCAGGTCCAGGGGGAGGTTAGGGGAAGTGGTAAACCCTTCCCCGAAGGAGAATATTGGGGGTTTGGAAGAGAAACCGCTCTCAACCACTCACGCCCCCAAGGGCTGGTGGGATTTCCTCTTCCGAGGCATCTGTCGGGAGAGTTCAAGCGGGGGGTGTGGACTAGAGGGATGGCAATACCATCTTCCAGATGTCATGCCCCCTTTTTTCTGCCAATGCAGGGCTAGGAGGAGGAGAAGGAGGAGGAGGAGGAGCAGGAAAACGAGGGGGAGTAAAACGAGAAGGTCCTCGCCGTCGTCGCCATCGTTGTCCTACTCCTTGTCCTCCCCTTCCTCTTCAGAAAGCCAAGGAGACCCAGGATATCAAGACCCGGCTGTCGCGAATTGCCAATTCCCCAAGAATACGACTGGGTTCCAGGATGAATTGCAGTGTTTGCGGCGGCTCGGCCCCCAGATCTTTCACTTGCAAGTTTTGGTGGCTCCGTACAATTAGGGCCGCCTCAAGGTAGTCGCGAAGATCCCCCAGGCTCCTCGTGTAAATGGACACATTTTCCAAGAGACACAACTATGAGTTCAGCGAAGAGTGAGGAATCAGTGCGTACTTTGGGCGAGGCTGCATCGCCGCACAGGCAGTCAAGAATGAGAAAAGAGAGTTACCCAAGTCTGTGGGGCACTGTGACAACCAGCCGCTCAGGAGGTTATCAGCAGGTTTTCCGTCAGATACGGGCAAATTGTTCAAGCAGCATTTGGAGTCCAACCGTTTAAATTGAGCGTTGTTTGTTGATGTTCAAGCATGCGTGGCGTAGCCAGGAGGCAACAGCTATCCCCTTCCTCGACGAGGTAGGGAATGCGGATGGCGAGCACGAGCGTGAGGAGGAGAAGCGTGAGGATCAGGATGGCGAGGGCGAGCACGAGGAGCAGGAGGAGGAGGAGGAGGAGCTGGACTCACAAGGACGTCAGGCAGCTCAGGATCGACCTGCAGCAGCTGACCGTGAAGTTCCGCCGCCCCGTCACGCTGTGCCGCCGCGAGGCGCCCCGGGCGCTCGGTGGACAAGGAGGTTCTGGGCGCACGTTTTGGGGGTCAGCCAGTCCCTTCCGGTCCCTCTCGCTGACACGGGTTGGGGGGCCATGCGCAGCCGGCCCCCACCGTTGACCCGTATTTGGGAGGCATCTACCTCGTAGTCGACCAGGGTTCCCGATCCAGGTTACCGCGTGCCGGAGAGGAACATCGGCAGACAATGTATCGCATGTCTCTTCCCGTCCTTGATTTGGTCCCTGATCTTGTCGAGAGGGCTTGAATAGGAACGAAACTGGCGAGGACGATGGCTGACAGCACGTCCTGTCTGTTTTGAGCAGGCCTCGCCTTCGCCTTGGTGGAGAAAGTCGTCTGCCGAACAGCTGCCGCTGTCTGTATCAGACGAGGTTTCCTTCTGGGAGTCGCCCCCGCCGAAGCCGTCCCCACTGTCTCGGGCGCATCAATCCTGGCTCTTCCCTTCCTGCTTGCCCCTCGGCCCTTGCCTGGCATGTCACTGCACCCTCGATCTTCGCCTCCGCATCTACCCCTTGAGCCGCCCGAGGTGGTGATGTCGCTCAGCGGCCCCGCGATGCCAGAGGACGCGAGGGGACCAGAGCCAGACGTCCACACGATGACGACGGCAGCGGCGGTGCTGCATGTGAGAGCGGTGCCCACGACGACGTGGACAATGGCAACGACGGCCCCAGCTGGTGTTGACTAGCACCACGTTGTCGGTGGATAACTGCGACGAGGACGATACGACGATGGTAACTATGTTTGCAACGATGATGGTGATTCTCACAATGATGATGAATGACGACGACGACGATGTTGATGATAACGATGAGGAGGATAAGGTTGAGGATGTGGATGAGGATGTGGATGAAGATGAGCGTGGGGGTCAGGATGATGGTGAGGATGAGGATGATGACGATGATGATGATGAATGACGGCGACGACGATGATGATAACGATGAGCAGGATAAGGTTGAGGATGTGGATGAGGACGAGGATGTGGATGACGATGAGCGTGGGGATCAGGATGAAGATGAGGATGAGGATGATGGTGATGGTGATGATGATGGTGATGATAGTGATGATGATGCTGATCATGATGATGATGATGGCGGCGGCAGTGGTAGTGGTGGTGATGGTGACGGTGATGTTCTGGTGGTGACGATGATGAGGATGAGGATGAGTATGAGGGTGATGATGCTGATGATGGCGGCGGTGGCGATGGGAACGGTGATGGTGATGGTCATTGTGATGACGATGTTGATCATGCTCATGATCATGATCATGATTACGATTATGATGTTCTTGAGAATGATGATGGTGATGGTGGTGATGCTGATGATGATGTTTGCTGATGCTGATGACGATAATGGTGTTGAGGATGGCCACCATGATGATGGTGACGATGACGAGGCATCCGAGATCAATGCAGTGTTTTATAGGATCGCCATCTGTACGGTGCCTCCGGTCCTCGGCCGAAGCCCCTCGCAAGCGGCTGCTAGAAGTACAAGCTGCCAAGACCAGGGGGCGGCGGCACGTGGGCGCGAAGGTAACCTTGCTTCGCGCAGAGCGAAGCTGGGCGGCTCATCATCGCCGTGAGACGCCGCTTCCGATCCGAGTGCTGACGTGCAGTGGCGCGGACGACCCCGCAGATGTGCGACTTCCCCTCGTGCCGATCGGCGTCCTCGTCATACTCGCCCTCCTCGTCCTCGCTCCTTCTTCTCGTTCCATCTCCTCGATCCTCGCTGTTCCTCCATCCCCCCCTCCCGTGCTGCAGATTCGCATCTGCCAGCGACTCCTCGGAGCTACCGCAGACAGAGCCGGCAAGTTAATACGCTCCTCTCCGCACCTCCATTTTACCTCCGTTGCTGTTTTTCTTCATGCACTGATGGGCCACCGGCGACCATTACGATACTGAGAGATCAAGCATAAAGGAGCGTGCTGCCGCGCGCGTGCCGAGGGACGTCCCGCTCGTCGTCGTCGTGTCGTCGGCCGGCCGGCCTCCTCCCTACCACATATATCTCTTACCCGCTCAACGGAATTTATCATCCCCGCCATGGAGTCGCTGGAGCCCCCTGAGCGTTCCTCCAGAAACATACCTTCGGGGAGTCAGGATACCATATCAGAAGACATTGCGGGGATAGCTAATATCCAGAGAAAAAAGGTGGTTATCAACTGAAGCGACGGCTTAGCCGTTGGCTCCGGCAGGCCATGGACAGGCGAAAGGACCGCTCGGATGACTACTTAAACAACATCGTCCCGAGCGAGTTTCCAAGAACGGCGCCCCAGACGGGCGACCTCCTCTCAATCTTCCCAAACGGTCAGCGTTGGATTCGGTACTTGATTTGAGTGAGGAGGATTACCCTGTGGGGAAGCCGTTAGAAGAAAGAGCGCAGACGCCAGGCAGGGGGCTTGGCGTAGCCAGAGCTACCCACAGGAGGTCATCAGAAGTCTCTTCAGTGCCCTCGAGTCCGAGGTTCTCAGTTCATTCAGGCCACGCCGAAGAATACACGCCGGGGAATGGTCTCGCCGGCCCAGCCGGCGGAGAACACCCTCCCGGCGGACAAGCGGTACTGTTCGCGATGAGCAGGAAGAACGGAGAAGAGAGCGACGGGCAATCAGGGGAATATAGCTTGCATTCACTCGAAAAAGATTAAGAATATGCTGACTTTTGCATGTTCCCCCGGACCCTCTAGTCAACCGCCCCCTCTCTAGAATCTGCCGGGTAGCCGCGTCTCAGACGGCGGCCGATCGGAAGCAGAAGCGGTCGATTACGAACCGATGGAAGGTTTCCGACAAACCGCACTTGACTGTGGCGACGAGGCTCGGGGGCTGTCTTCGACAGTTCTTCCGCCCTAAACCTCGGCGCTGTACCCTCGCGCGGGGGGCCCCTCAGGCGGACGGCTCGGCGGTGCCGACAGGGGGGGGTCAAGAATCTCCGGGTGAAGAATCGGTTGGCAATGCGGGCGCGCCCAGAGGCGGCCCTCCGGCATCGGCGGAGGGGGGGGCCTCGGCTCAGCCGACGGCGCCTGCTGCTGAAGCCTCGCGTTCTGCGCGACATGCCAGGGGGCCAACTGGCGCAACTCCACTGCCGCAGATAAAGAAGCCCAAGAGCGAGGTGGACGACCTCGACCCCCCGCCTCTGGGGGGGGGATTTTTATCGCCAGAGTATCAGAACAACAGCTGGGCGACCGGTGCGAATCCCCGAGTTTTCGAGGGCGGGCCATAGCAGGGCGCCAGAACTCCACGAGCACGTCACGCGCGATGAGCTGGACGAGGAGGAAGGCAGATTGCCGAGGTCACGTCAAGACATAGCGTCAAGGACAAGGGGACAGGGGACCCCGACATCTAGTAGAGGCGAGGATAAGGCCCCAAGAACGGGGCGGTCGATCTCGAGAAGATTTGACGCCCTCGCGTCTCCGCGACCACCATCGAGTCGGACCGCGAGTAGCTTCTCAGTTCGAGAGACCCGCTGGAATGCAGGCCCGGGTTGCCCGCCGCAGGCCGAGAACCGGTGCCCGGGGGAGGCGCGCGGGCCGGGGGGGCCCTCGCGGTCGCCCCGCGCGTGCTCGATGCTCTCGAGTTTGCCCTCGGCGCAGCGTCTCGTGGCCCCGCCAGGACAGCGTCGCGCTGGAAGAGCGCAACTGCCGATCTATCGCCATCGGAGAATGGGGAGAGGAACAGAGACTAGATCAAGAGCAGTTGCGGGCAGCGAGCGCCCAGATGCAGCAGATCATCCTTCGGGCGCGAGAAAACCAAAGAGCCGTTGGCGATGCCAACCGCCGCCTCGCCGAATCCGAAGCAGAGAAGCCTGCCATTGCCCGCGGGGGCGAGGTCGGAGAGGCAGCCATCGCGCGCGGGGCCGAGCAAGATAAGGCCGCCATGGCAGCATATGCCCAGAGACGTATAAGACCCGCGGGAGTTGGCGCGGCCGAGCTTGCGAGCGCGGCTCAGCGGCGACTTGCGCGAGAGGGGCGAGACAAGTGGGCGATTCAAGGAGCGGCCGAGCAGATGTTGTCATCACCGCAGCGCCAGGCGGAAAAATAACACATCGAGGCTCAGAACGCCGCGGACGCTGCGAGACGGGAAGGGGAGACAGTAGCCCGAGAACAGGCGGCACAAGAAACCGAGGCGTTCCGCAGTTTACGCGGAGCTGCTGGTCTCGAGGCGGAAAATATCAAGCTGGAGGCAGCGCGCGCCCTCCACGGGCAGGACAGGAAAGCCGCGGCGCTGCGATGGGGGCGATCGACAGCGAACGGCGCAGGCCTGGGATCACGTAGAAGCACGTGCAGACGAGCATTGCAAGACAGATGCACTCGTTATTCGTGCTGTCAGCGATGGAATTCGAAGGTTTGAATATGACTTAGAGCAACGCAAGAGGGCTAGGGAATCGCTCGAGAAACTCAAGTCAACGAGACGGCCCAGCCCGGCTGCTGAGCAGGCGCGACCGGCGCCTACGGCTCTGCCGCGAGGTGTCGCACCGCAGGCGCGGGCAAATTCGGCGCCGGCCGACCGAGCGGAGGGGCCAATGTTGCGACCCCAGTTGCCACAATCTGCAGCGTCACCGGCTCAGCCGCGAGGTGTCGAACCGCCATCTAGCCTGATTGTTGCTCGCCCCATCTGGGCGAGGGCGGGTCGGCCGCCCCGGCCCCAGATGGGTGCGCCTGATGAGTCATGCCACATATGCCCATAGCCAGAACGCGGATTGCGCGCGAGCTGCGGGGGCCCCGCCTGCAAGGAACATATAGATGCAGGGGCCAAGTGGCGCGCCGCATGCGCTTGCAAAAGCCGGCGAACAAGGTGACCCCGTGATTGAGGCAGAGCAACTCAGCATCCTTGAAAATATTTACCGCGAGAAGGCTGAATCAGGGAATGGCTGAATATGCAGGCGACGCGATGAAGGGGCACTCTGAACGTTCGGACGAGTTCCCCCGCCAACGAGAACCCCAGGTGCAAGAGATTGCTGACAATATGGCAGAGTGAGCCGCTCTCAAGAAAGCCATGGCAGCGTCGAAAGCAGATTAAGAAATGCTGCAAAAGTCAAAGGCGCTCGCGTCGCAGAGGGAAGCTGGCCTGGGCCGAGAGGCCAGCAGCGTGATAACGGTCATTGGCGCGCCGTCCTTCCAGACCGTAGAGTCGCGCTTCGACCGCGTGCCCCCGTCTACCTCGCCATACGCGCCGCGGGCCCCTCTTTCGAATTCGCGTTTAATGCCAGGGCCAGCCGTGGAGGCGCCATGTGAACCCCGCGGGACCTCGCTCGCGGCGACAGCTCCTGGGTCGCACCCAAAAAATGTACCGTTTAACACCAAGTTCTCGGGACCGCCCGACATTTGCGACTTGCCAGGCCGCCTTCCCCTCGCCGGCGGCTCAGCCGCGCCCGGCGGTGGTGGGGGTGGACCTAACGGCGACGACGGTGACCATGGGGACGGCCATAGCACAGCGCCGAGCACAGGAATGCTTGTGGCCGCGCAGCTCGATGAGTCGGGCAAGTCCAAGTCGACCGGAGACCCGCCAGGTGGACCTGTAGGCAACGGAGGTCCCGGCGGTGACGGAGGTGGCGGGCCCAATGGTCTTGGTCCCCCCCTATGCTTTCTCCGTGCGCCGCAAACCCCATGGGCCCCGATTGGAGACTTTTCGGAAACAACGCCGAGCTCAATCTCATGGACATCCCTGGCGTCCAGACCCTGAGAGAGTGGAAACAGCACTGTGTGAGGGCAGTTGTTGGCACCTGGCCTGACGCGGGGGCTGCTAAGCGGTGGATCATGGAAACCATGGGTCCGCACCCCTGCAGACACCCGCTCGCGGACTCCTTCGTGAAGCGCAACCGTCGAGCTTCCGCGCAGAAGGCCCGACCATAAGTGCCGAAAATTCACCGATGACCCGCCGAAGATTGACGATGCGTTGGGCTGTAACGAGGCATCCATGGCCGAACACGTTCGTAGACAGCCTCTTCCCAGGCTCTACTCCGCGCCATCCCTTCCTGCTCTGTGCTTCTCGCTCTTCCCGTGCAGTCCTCAGGGGGGTCCCAGACCTCCGACGTCGTGCTTTTGCTTCCAGCGGGTGGACTGTCCTTCTGGGGCCGACATCAAGGAGAAACGCCGTGACCGCAAAAAAAAATCCGCCGCTCGGAGGGAGGCCCTGATGCCTCCTCGGAGGGGAGCGCCCCGCAGAGGCCAGTGTCCCAGAAAAACCGACCCAAGAACTGACCAAGCAAACGTCGGTCATAGCACACCCCCCGACGACGACAGACCACCACCCACGACGACGACCACCACGGCCGCTGCGACGACGAGGGCGAGGGCGGAACCGAGCCTCGCAGGACGACGAGGCCTGGGAGCAGGTGGCCCTCACCCTCGCCCGCCACTTCCCTGGCGCGGGCCTCGGGGAGGTCGGAGGCGGGCCCGCGCCCGCCCGCTGGCCGCCTGGCCGCACGCGGAGAGGGAGGCCGAGGAGCGAGCCCCAGACTTCAGCCCTGAAGATCAAGTGCAACTCCCTTCAACCGTCCTGGGGTATTCGATGCCATCATGTTTTTCCACTCTTGGATACTCACGCTCACGCGAAGAAAAACACGCGTCGTGAACAATCACCACGGAAGTGTTGCCAATGTTCGGCTTCTACGTTTTTTTGCCATGCGATTGACAGCAAAAACGGCACGGGATGAAAGCACCGCCCCCAGAAATGAATTCATACCCAGGGGGAGTCACGTCGCGAAAGAAAGCATGACATCGGATGGCTGGGAAAACAACTCGGCCGGTTTCGCAGTTCGGTGCATTTGAAGACCAGTTTCGCGTTTCGGGGCCGTTAGAAAAGGAATCGGGATGAAGTAGCAGTCCTGGGGAAGAGGTCGAGTCATCCGGGTGCCCACGCATCGGACAAAGCGGAACGCGGAATGTCTGGGTAAGGGCCCAAGCCCCCTTGACGGTCCGCGTAGATGGGGCTGGAGGGTCGCGCCGCATCGGCGACGGATCGGCGACGGGATGGAGAGAACCCGGCATCGCAGCAGGGGCAGTGGGGACGGAGGTCGACAGCAGTGTCTGGCCACTTCGAGCAGGACTCGCTTTCGGTGTCGCCGCGGACGATGACTATCTGTGATAAATGTCACCTGCCCATCAGCGGTTGCTGTCTGTCTTGGGGGACAGTCGTGTTGGGCATCGTCTCCATTTTTGTCCGTCTGCATTTCAGGCGTGTCGCATGCGAGTTGTCGTCTACTTTCAGGCTCCAGGACCCTCATGGATCGATCCGTTTCGAGACATGCGAGTTGTCGCCCATTTTCAGGCTCCAGGACCCTCCAGCGCGCCACCCCGTTGAAGCCCCAGCCCCACCACGCCGGCCCTCCGCTCAGGCAGCGACCGCCCCTCCAGGACCCAGTGTACAGTCGCATTGTTTCGCGACGTTGCGTTGCATGTTTTTCAAGTGTCATGTTTTCTCTTTGTACGATCTCAGGGCCCGAGGGGGGATCGAAGTTTTCGTTGTTCGACGTTTTTTGAGTTTTGTTTGGCCTCTTGCAGCTTTCTCGTCACCATAATTAACCCCTAAGGGTCGTTAGTTTTGTCCCCCCTCCCCCCGCCAACCCTGTCTCTCTCGGCGGGGAGTAAAACTCGTCCCTCCTCTTCCTCCTGCTTCTCCTCCTCCTCCTCCTCCGCCTCGTCCTCCTCCCCCTCTCCTCCTCCTCCTCCTCCTCCTCCTCCTCCTCCTCTGGAGCCTCTGGAGCCTCTGGCGGACGGTACCTCGATGAAACACAGCCCGAACGGGTTCAGATGAGGACCACGACGAACGCGTCGACGAAGCCGAAGCACGCTGACGAAGCCCTCCACGTGCACCTTCATGCCAGCCTCGAGCACGCGGAGCCGAGGAGCAGCCCCACAAGCATGAACTGGCACGAGGTCCACGGAAAAAACTCACTGTTGATTGCAAGACGTGTCCTCGGAAACCAATCTCTTTTCCGTCATGGCCCCGACAACACCACACTTCAGCCTGGCCAGCTTCCGCTTGAACGGCTGAGGGTGGAGTATGCTCCTCTTTGACGGCCTTTTTGTTACTTAGGGCCCCGACTGTCTGGGAGTGCATCTCCTCGACGTCCTGCAGCGGGTTCTTGGCCCCGCCTTCCCCCTCAGAGCCGTCGACCAGAGCGGGGGGCACGCCCCTGGTCGGAAACTGACACGCCGTCTGCTCGCCGCCGTCGTGCTCGGACGTCTCAGCGAACAGGTGGGCGTTGCCGCTTCCTTGCGCCGACAGCCTCCATCCCGCGGCAAGACCCTCTCCGAAGGCCTTGGCCTCGACGTGCGGGGGTATCACCTGCCACTCACCTGGCGCCAGGAACGGGTACACGGGGCACTCAACGCCGTAGCTGTAGATGCCCTGCTTGTCGCCGTCGCTGTCCAAATTGTCGAGCTCCCGCGTGCCCGCAGAGTCGTACCAGGAGTTGTTCTCGACTTTGGACGCGACGGACCTCCTCGCGCTCCGCTGGAGCCGGTTGAGCTCTGTCATCGATGCCGCCGAGATGTCTTTGGCAGAAATGGAGAACTCGTGTGAGGCCAGATTCCGTTTGGCCTTCTTCTCCACCGAGATGGTGTTGCCCGTGAGACTTGCCGCGAGCACCGGAACAATTAGCCTCACTCGGGCCTGCAACTCCTCGGCGGCATCAAACTTCACTAGCGTAGCGATCTCCACCTCAAGATCCTCGATCATGCTGAGCGCCTTCTCCAGACGTCCGGAGATTCGCTGCACCAGAGCATCCGCCGCTTCCCTCGCGCGCTGGCCGGCCGCCGAGCGTTCTGCACGAGAGCGGCCTGCACGAGCCCCATGCTGGGACCCATCCCGCGCCATCGCCTGGACCGAGCACGCTCGAACCAAACTGGCTTGAGCCAAAATGGCTTGAGCCAAAATGGCTACGGATCTCCTCCTCCTCAGCTTGTGCCCCAGGGCCCTCGGGTCTGGTGAGGGCCCCGAAGCGAGCGGACCGCGCGCCCCGCGTCGCTCAGCCTCTGCCTCCCTCCGCCTCCTCCGCTCCTCCTGGGGCCTCCACCGCCTCCTCTTCCTCCTCCTCTACCTTTTCTGGCCCGTCCGCGCCAGCGCCGGCGCTCCTCCTCAGTTCGCTCGACCTCCTCCTGCTCGCGGCACCCTCTCGTCCTCCGTGCGCCTCCATCTCCCCCTCCGCCTTCTCTTCCTCCTCCGCTTCCTTCTCCTCCTCCTCCTCCTCCTTTGGCCCTTCCGCGCCGGCGCCGGCGCCCCTCCTCGGGCCCCTCGGCCTCTTCCTGCTCGCGGCTCTCTGTCTTGGCCTTCCGCAGCCATCCTCGCTTCCTCCTCATCGTCCTTGCCACCTCGCTCTTCGCCTCCTCTACCTCGGTTCTTTGCGGCTGCGGCGACCCCCGCCCTCAGGCCAGCCACCGCCGCCGCGAGGCCTTGCCTGGATCCTGCCATGGAGAGCGAGTCCTGGCAGACGAAGGCGCTCGCAATGTGCCAGGCGACGAAGGCCAGTACGGTGATGCTGACCTGCTTCCAGCGGCCAGCGCGGAGGCGCGCGCCTCGACGGCCAACATGCGGACGGTCGCTTGCGCGCTCTCGCCCGGGCGGTCTCCCAGCTCGAGCACGCACGGGGAGATGTTGAGCATCGCATAGTGTCTCCGCTTGGCCCTCTCCTCCTCCGCCGCTGCGGCTCCGTCCCAGCTGGCCGCTGCGCGGATCCGGGCCAAGTCAGCTCGGGCGCCCACCACGGCGACGTCAATGGACATGCGCTTGCCGTCGTAGTTGAAGACGGCATCCAACACGTCCCCAGCCTCGTCGTCCGCCGTCGCGTCCACCAGGGCCGGCGCCCGCAAGCTCTCGGGCCGCTGCTCCTGGAGCGCGCCAGGGTCGATGTGGGCCTTGGCGAAGCGCCAGAAGATGTCGCGGGTCTCGATGTGGCCCCCACAACCTCCCCGCCGATCTTGCCCCCCCTCTGAGCGCACGAGCCCGTCAAGGCCATCCAGCTGCGCCCCGCAAACACCCTGCATTCTGGAGTGGAGGCAATGTATCTCCACCTGCGCTGGAAAGTCCGTCTTCTCGACTATACGCAGCAAGCGCCTGCGCAGGGTCATCCACCAGGTTTCGTCCGATATGACCTGGTCGCCGGGCTGGGGCATGCACAGGAAGCTGCCGGCACCAGCGCCTTTTGCTTGCCGCAGCCGCGCCCGGAAGGGATCCAGGACGCCGTTGAGGGTGGTCTCGCGCACCCAGAGGGCCACGGCGTCCATGATCATCCCTTGCGTGCGCTTGTGAGGTTCGGCGGTGAAGTCCAGTTGAACGTCACCGACCAGCGCTGGTGCCCGAGCCGTCAAGTCAGCTCTCGCCTTCTGCAGCTCCGCCGCGAGTCTGGGGAAAGCTGCGCGCACGCCCTGCTCTGTGTACACGGCAGCCCCAGCGCACTGTCGCCAGAGGTGTTGGCGCCATCTCGCGTGACAAGCAGCGGACCCCCGCGGCATGGCCAACCCAAAAGCGGCGCCACCGTCGCGAAGAGGCAGGTTGCCAATCGCGATCTGCTCCGAGGTCTGGTCGACACTGATTAGGTCGGCCCACGCGTCCGCGACGACACAGTTGTAGGCCGCGAGTGCCTGTTCACTCCAGAGGCGCGAACGGAGCAAGTGCTGGGGGGCCCCGACCGTGACGTAACGCAGACCCGCACCGGCGATCTGGCAGCAAAGTCTTCGCTGTCGGGCGTTTTTGAGAATAGCAGCCGTGTCGCGCACCAGAGATGCCGCTTTCTGCATCCCCTGCTCGGAAGTGCCAAACCCTGCCGCCAAGTGGTCTTCGCGGTCGTGGTGGGAGAACGTCCAGCCCAACACGGGAAGGTCGAGCACCACGGCGTGAGGCAGCGTGTCCGTGAGTGTCTGCGCCGTTTCGGGCGAGGTCAGCCAGTTTTTCATCTTCTCCGTGGCGCACCGCAAGCCCACCCGGGCGAGCTCGGCAGCCAAGACGTCGTACGAGGCCGCGAGGTTGGCAGCAGACCCCGCGATGTAGAAGTCGTCCGCGTATGCCTCCTGCTCCTTCTGCTCCTCCTCGTCCTCCTCATCGCAGTTGTCGTCGTCTTCGTCGACGTCGTCGTCGTCGTTGTTGCGCGGCCTTTGCCGTGGAGAAATAGTTGTTGTTCCAGTTTTGGTTGGTCCCAATTTCGTCAATAAGGGCGTCGAACAGATAATTAGTTTCGAGTAGGGGGGGGTCTAGACACCCTTTATGGAATTAGCTGGGTCAGCCTCGAGATTCTGGTCAGCACGCGCTCTAAGGTGTGTCCTGAGATCGATCTTGAGGGAGGAGGGAGGAGGATGACCCAGACTTCGACTTCGCTTTGTTTGTCCATTTTTAGCGTCGTTTCCCCGGGGTCGGCTATTGAATGGTCGCTTCGGGCCCTAGGACAACAAACTAGCGGGAGCGAAGCATTTGTCTTGAGGTAGGGGTGCGAGTTTCCTAGCCCGGTGGCGAACAATCTGCGTGACATCGGGCGCCTGGGTCCAGATCACAGAAGTATGTTTGTTTCCGTCCCAGCATCCTGGTGCCGTCGCGCCTGCGCTGCTCGGCTCGTCGGCGCGCAGTAAGGCGGCCGGGCGAGGGCCCACTGGGTCATGACGTCTCAGCTCCGCCGCCCCCCGTCCCGCCACATCCCGCAGCCCATGTGTCTCCACCTGGGGTGCGGGGGGGGGGGGCGGCAGCCAGTGAGGGCCAAGGCCATGCCAGTGAGGATTGAGGCCGAGGATCGAGGATCCAGGATGATTGGGGATCCAGGATCGTCCTCGATCCCCCCCGTCTCTCCTCGATCCTCATCGACCCTTGACCCTCGATCATCGGTGAAACTGTGCTCCTCAAGAGGCCCCCCTCCCAGCCTCCGAGCCTCTTCCTCGACGGCCTTAGAGCCTGGCAAGGACCGCCCGTCCCTCCCCCCTCCCTGCGCACCGCCAGCTTCGATTGACCTGCGGCCACCCACAGGGGCGGAGTCGTGGAGGAATCTGGCGAGTAACCGCGGCATTGAGATCACATGCCAGACAGAGCTTTTGTTAGGGCCGCGATCTTCCATGTCTCGTCCATCTGGGCGCGGCCCTGCTCGCAGCAGAGCCAGATGGACGCTCGCTCGCTCGCTCGCTCACCCACAGTTGTGCGAGGATGGTCGCCCATCGCGCTTGTCGCGGTGCGATGTGGTGACGTACACTGGTTCCTAAATGGGCCGGTCGTCCCCGGGTGCTCCTCGTGCACTTACGTACAACCAAGGTTCTCGATTCCAAACTTTTGATTGTGGGTTCCCCGTCAGCCGAAATGCGCAGCTGAGTCGTTGCTGATCCCATCGCGACAGAGGGATATTCTTCACGCTTCGCGTATCCCCACCAGCCCATCTCAAAACAGCAACTCTTGCGAAGCATGCCGACAGTCGTGTTTTTCAGGCGTGTTTCCGCCTGGCCCCGCATATCTCCCCTGTTCCTCCTTCCTCCCGCCTCCTTGTACATCCTCCTTGTGGTGGGAGCGGGAGAAGGACGAGGCGGAGGAGGAGGGAGAGAAAGCGGTGGGAGGCAAGAGGGATTTAGCGAAGACGACGACCACAGCGATGATCCTAGCAACGACGACGCACCCGACGACGACGACGATCTCGACCGCGACGACGACGACGACGACGACCACAACCGCGACGACGACGACGACGACGACGACTGGTGGGAGTCGTTGGGGCCCCTCGTGGGGTGAGTCGTTCGGCCCCATCGTCCTTGTGTGAGTCCTTCGGGCCCCTCTTCCTGGTGTGAGTCGTTCGGGCTCCTCGTGGTGTGAGTCGTTCGGGCCCCTCGTCCTGGTGTGAGCCGTTCGGGCTCCTCGTGGTTTGAGTCGTTCGGGCCTCTCGTCCTGGTGTGAGTCGTTCGGGCCCTTCTTCCTGGTGTGAGTCGTTCGGGCTCTTCGTGGTTTGAGTCGTTCGGGCTCTTCGTCCTGGTGTGAGTCGTTCGGGCTTCTCGTGGTGTGAGTTGTTCGGGCCCCTCGTCCTGGTGTGAGTCGTTCGGGCCCCTCCTCCTGGTGTGAGTCGTTCGGGCTCCTCGTGGTGTGAGTCGTTCGGGGCCCTCGTCGTGGTGTGAGTCGTTCGGGCTCCTCGTGGTGTGAGTCGTTCGGGCTCGTGGTGTGAGTCGTTCGGGCTCTTCGTGGTGTGAGTCGTTCGGGCCCCTCGTCCTGGTGTGAGTCGTTCGGGCTCCTCGTGGTGTGAGGCGTTCGGGCACCTCGTCCTGGTGCGAGTCGTTCGGTCCCCTCGTAGTAGTAGTAGTAGTAGTAGTAGTAGTAGTAGTAGTAGTAGTAGTAGTAGTAGTAGTAGTAGTAGTAGTAGTAGTAGTAGTAGTAGTAGTAGTAGTAGTAGTAGTAGTAGTAGTAGTAGTAGTAGTAGTAGTAGTAGTAGTAGTAGTAGTAGTAGTAGTAGTAGTAGTAGTAGTAGTAGTAGTAGTAGTAGTAGTAGTAGTAGTAGTAGTAGTAGTAGTAGTAGTAGTAGTAGTAGTAGTAGTCGTAGGAGTAGGAGTAGGAGTAGGAGTAGGAGTAGAGTAGGAGTAGGAGTAGGAGTAGGAGTAGGAGTAGGAGTAGGAGTAGGAGTAGGAGTAGGAGTAGTAGGAGTAGGAGTAGGAGTAGTAGGAGGTAGGAGTAGGAGTAGGAGTAGGTAGTAGAGTAGGAGTAGGAGTAGGAGTAGGAGTAGGAGTAGGAGTAGTAGGAGTAGGAGTAGTAGGAGTAGGAGTAGGAGTAGGAGTAGTAGGAGTAGGAGTAGGAGTAGGAGTAGGAGTAGCCGTAGTGGTAGTGGTAGTGGTAGTGGTAGTGGTAGTGTAGTAGTAGTAGTAGTAGTAGTAGTAGTAGTAGTAGTAGTAGTAGTAGTAGTAGTAGTAGTAGTAGTAGTAGTAGTAGTAGTAGTAGTAGTAGTAGTAGTAGTAGTAGTAGTAGTAGTAGTAGTAGTAGTAGTAGTAGTAGTAGTAGTAGTAGTAGTAGTAGTAGTAGTAGTAGTAGTAGTAGTAGTAGTAGTAGTAGTAGTAGTAGTAGTAGTAGTAGTAGTAGTAGTAGTAGTAGTAGTAGTAGTAGTAGTAGTAGTAGTAGTAGTAGTAGTAGTAGTAGTAGTAGTAGTAGTAGTAGTAGTAGTAGTAGTAGTAGTAGTAGTAGTAGTAGTAGTAGTAGTAGTAGTAGTAGTAGTAGTACAAGTAGTCGTATCCAAGGCAGTTTGGAGGCCTCTTGGAGATCGTAGAGGGGCCTCTTGGGCTCTCTTTTGAGCCTCTTGGGAGCGTCCGGGGGCCCTCTTGGGCGCCTCTTGGAGCGTCTTGGGGGCCTGTTGGGGCCATCTTTGGGGCGATCGATCACAGATGGGGCGAGCATTTTTGTCAGTACCCCCGTCGGGGCCACGATCCTCGTGAGGGGTGTCGAATTTTAGCCCTCCCAGGGATAGAACACTGACCCTCTGACCACCCGCGAAACCCTCTCTCCAGGTCCAGGGGGAGGGGGTAGGGGGAGGGGTAAACCCCTCCCCGAAGGGGAAGAAGGGGGGTTGAGAACAGAGAGAGCTCGCTAAACCACTCACGCCCAAAGGGCTGGTGGGATTCGCTGGACCTCTCCCGGCGCGCTGCTGGGTGGCACGTGGCTGCCCCCGCCGCTCCGCCGCCCGCGCGAGGCGCCGCGCCCGCGCCCCTCCGCAGCGCCGCCGTCCGCGGCGGCCTGTCGCCCGTGGCGGAGGCGGCCAGCGAGGCCCGCGGCTGGCCGCCCGCCGTCGCCTGCCTCGGCCGACCATTCCCCATGAAAGAGTAAGGAATCCAGCGGGAGGCGGGTACTGCACCTTTCGGGTTCCAGAGGCTCTCCACGGACCGCGGGGTCTTCAAGAAAGACTCGTGAGCTCATGCATGATATTGGCTTTGGGCCTACAACTTACTGCAGTCACGAAACTCGGACAACCTTATCATATTCATACATGTCACAGGTTAGCATGTTGTAAGGTAGTTGATGCATGATATGATAAACATAATTAAATATACGTTACAATACGAGCCTCTTGTTGTTTTGATCAACGCCTCAAGGTGGGCAGCAAGTATTTCCGTTAGCATTTGCGATATGGATTTTGCGTGTGTGGAGACAGCCGTCCGACCATATCCTAAGGCAAATGAAGATGATAGTTCCCCAAACGGTTTTTGCGTTAAGGTTTTTTGTTCGTTTCTAATGTATTTTAGCTCAGGTGCCGGTCTTGCCGCTGTCGCCATTGGGCCCCAGAGTTGGTCCGGCTGGGTCGTTCCCGCCCGTCGTTGCTTTCGCCGTTGGGCAATGTTTGCATAGTTTGCATTGTTATGCATCGCAGTGCATTGCTTTGCATTGCTCGGCTCGAGTTGGTATTGGTTTGCATTGCCTCGGATTGCTCTACAATGCCTTGCATTTATTCTACAGGCTTGCGCCACATCCGCCGACCCCTATATCTACGTAATGGCCTTCGGCCCATCTCACCGCCGTGCCTGGGTTGTGGGTCATAGGCCTCTTGGATGTTCGTTGGGGTCTCGTGGGCAGCCTCTCGGGAACCTCCTAGAGGCAGTTTTGAGGCCTCTGGGGATCGTTTTGGGGCGCCCTGTAGGCATCTGGGGGGCCTCTTGAGGCCTCTTGGGGGGCCTCTTGGGGGCCTCCTTCGGGCTTTTTGGGGCCGGAGGTTCGGTTCGCGTTCCCCTTCTTGGGCCCCTCTTGAGGCTGTCTGGGGGCCCTCGTGGGCCGTCTTGGGCGCCTCTTGGGCCGTCTTGGGCGCCCTGTGGGGCTGTTTTGGGGCCGTCTTGGAAGCTTCTTGGGCCGTCTTGGAGTGGTCTTGGAGGCTTCTAGGGACGTCATGGATCGGCAGAATGCCGAAAAGGCGAGAATACCAAAATCCTCCGCAGATTTTTTCAGAACAGTTCTGGTTTGGCCTCTTGGAAGTGCTCCTGGAAGGCTCGTCAGCCGTCTTGGGGCTATTTTGGGCGATTTAGAGCGATCTTTCAGAGACTCGGGGCCTTCTAGAACCGTCTTGGGTGCGTCTTGGGGCCCTCTTGGGTCGTCGGGGGACCCTTAATCCTTCCAGGCCTGGGGGGGGGGTCAAATTCCCAGTTTTGGGGCCCCTGGGGGGTGGGGGAGAAAGAATTTTTGGAGGGGAATCTCACGCGCCCAGAGAACCACGAGGGGTCGGCGGATCTGCGAAAGCCTTGGAAGTGAGCTCACGCGCCCGCTACCGCCGCTAAACAGGTAGACAAGATGTTCGCACTCGCGGGCCACGCGCTAAACGGTAGGTGATGTCGCATGCGAGGTAACCTCTTTTCTCTCCTCTCCACATCCTCCCAGCAGCTTGGCAGCGTGCAGCTAAACATCTGTTCAACTTTTGTGTTTAAATCAGCTGGAGGCGCAAAGTCCGGCATTTCACTCGGCCCCTTTCGCGGGTTTTTGTGGGGATGTCAGGCGGCTTGGCCATTTTCTCTTCCAACATGTTTCGCTTTCGGAGCAGTTTGCGAGGATGGCTCAGGCGATTCGCTGGTTTCAGCACTTAAGGGGGGCGGCGGGGGGGTATTTCCCTCCGCCCCTTTCGTGGAGTTTTCCCCATATCCTAAGTATGGGGTTCTTGTTCCCCATATCCTAAGAAAGGGGTTCTTGTTATTCCCCATATCCAAAGATGGGGTTCTTGTTCCCCATATCCAAAGATGGGGTTCTTGTTATTCCCCATATCCAAAGATGGGGTTTTTGTTATTGGCGGACCGCGCCGGAAGGACACAGAACAGGACAGAACACCACACCCATTACTCAGACACACACGTAAGTTATTCGCCATATCCTAAGATGGGGTTCTTGATTCCCCATATCCAAAGATGGGGTTTGTGATTCCTCACTCACTCATCACTCAGACTCACTCATCCAGACTCACTCATCACTCAGACTCAGTCTTCACTCAGACACACCACTCATCACTCAGACTCACCACTCAGATTCACTCATCACTCAGACTCACTCATGCTCTCTCATCACTCAGACTCAGTCATCAATCCGACTCAGGCGATTCGTTCGTCTCAGCAATCTAAGCACAGGCGGTTTGGTCATTTTCTTTTCCAACATGTTTCGCTTTCGGAGCAGATTTGGAGGAAGAGGAGGAGGAGTCAGGAGGAAGAGGAGGAGGAGGAGGAAGAGGAGGAGGAGGAGGAGGAAGAGGAGGATGATGGTGATGATGATGATGATGATGATGATGATGATGATGATGATGATGATGATGATGATGATGATGATGATGATGATGATGATGTTGATGAGAGGGGGGAGGAAGAGGAGGAGGAGACTGGGGAGGAGGAGGAGGAGGACGAGGCAGGGGAGGAGTAGGAGTAGGAGTAGGCGGAGGAGGAGGAGGACGATGATGAGGAGAAGGAGGCGAGCATCAGCACGAGTAGGAGCAGTAGAATGGGATGATGATGATGATGGTGATGCTGGTGATGATGATGATGGCAATGATGATGATGATAGTGGTGGTGGTGGTGATGAGGATGATAATGATGATGATGATGATCGCAACGACGATGGCCGCGCCTCTTTTTTGATAGTCGAGGAGGAGGAGGAGGAGGCGCAGACGGAAGGTGGCCCAGAAGTGGTGGCGGCTAAAAAAGCATCGGCCTCTAGCGTGCGGAAGTGGAGACGAGGGCTGGCGGATAGCGGGTTGAACGCGAGGCAGCGTAGCGTCGTTGAGAAGGTGACAGATCGGGTGCTGGCGCAAGAATTCGCGGGTTCCGCGAGCGGCGCGAAAACAGGCAAGAGTTGTGCTGATATGCAGCCCCTCGTGTGGATGTTGCATGGTGGTCCAGGGACCGGGAAGAGTTTCGTGATAGAGAAGATACGGAAGGAACTGTTTGAAAAAGAGATGGGGTGGACGCACGGCATAGATTTCCAGGTGGCAGCGTTGCAGGCTACGAACGCGTCAGCTCTGGACGGGAATACAATTCACAGTGCATTTGGGCTCGGTGTGAACAAGACGAAGGAGCCGAATGCAGGGGGCGATGCTAGCTCGGAGTCGAAGACGAAAACGAAGAAGGAGTTGGCCGCGCAGCGTATGTCGCAGTGGAAGTGGTTGATAGTGGACGAGGTCAGCATGGTCAGTGCGAACTTCCTGGCAGAGCTGGACTCGCAGTTGCGTTCGTGCATGTCCGCAGCCAATGGAGCGAAGGTAGATGGAGACGGCGTGCCCAGGCCTTTCGGAGGCGTGAATGTGTTGTTCTGCGGAGACTTCTATCAGTTGGAGCCGCCGTCTGGGACAGCCATTAATGCGCTGCCGACGTCGTACTTGAAGAACGCGAGGAAATACGCGCCGGGTGCCACGGAGGACCACGGGCAGTATATCTTTTGGGGCGCCGGCGGCGAAGGCGCAGTGCAGGGAATGACTGAGTTGACGGAGTGCAAGCGCGTGGAGGAACAGGACGATTGGTTCCTGGGAGTTCAGGACGAGTTCCGCCGAGGCAACTTGTCTGAACGCACGCACAATTTTTTGCATGGCAGACCGACGGATGTGCCTGGGTCGTGGGTAAACGGCGCACCGTTGTGCGGGAACGCACGTTGTCTCGAAGACAAAGAGGCCATTGCGAAGGAGAACGAGCTAGAATGTGAGGCGTGCAAAGTGGAGCGTCAGAAGAGGAAGCTCGTCGCAACGTCGCCAGAAGACGCGCGGTTTCGGGAGGGGAAATTCTTGGAGGCGGTCGCTATTTATGCGAATCAGGACATTCGTTGCCACGTCGGGAAGCAGAGAGCCGTGCAGTGGGCCAAGGAGCGAGGAGAACAGCTGCTGTGGGTCGCAGCGAGGGACCGCGCTTGCCATGGAGGGGAACAGAGGCGGCCGTACACGGTAGAGGATAAGGTACGTTGGCTGGGGTACCACGAGAAGGAGTGCGCAAGCTTGCCTGGGTGGCTGCCGCTGGCGAAGGGGATGCCCGTGGCTCTGGGAGACCACTTGGATCGGTCAAAGAAACAGCTTCTGCGGGGGCGCACAGCGACGATCCATAGATGGGTGCTGCACGAGGACGAGGTCCTGGGAGATGAGGAGGAGGAAGTGTTGTTGCATCTTCCGAGGATGATTGTGTTGGATTTCCATACGACGAAGTGGCGCCTGCCAGGGTGGGAGCCGGGGCTGTATCCGATATTCCCATCGAAAGGGCGTCAATGGTTCTTGGACGGATACCGAAAGCATCCTGTGTTGAGTGTGAAGCGTACTCAATTTATGATAACCCCGGCTTTGGCGGTAACGGCGCATTCTGCCCAGGGACGGACCATGGCAGCAGTGATAGCTGACCTCGAAAGAGGGCGCGGCGTGAGTTGGATGTCGAGTTACGTTGCCATCACGCGCGTCCGCAGACGGGAGAACCTGCTCATATTCCGGCCGTTTGACAGGAGACCGTACAACGCAGGCGAGATGGCGGGCACGAAAAAACTGTTGCAGGTGCTGCGAGGGGAGAATGTGAATTGGGATGAGTGGGAGGCGGAGTTGATGCCTAGAGACCAGTGCGAGCGCTGCCGGCGGAGGTTGCTGGTAGAGGCGTTCTCGAAGTACGAGTTCCAGAGGAAGGAAAGGCCAGCGTTCTGCAAAGAGTGCGCGGAAGAGATGAAGGACGCTGACGAGAAGTGGTGCACCACGTGTAGAGGGTGGGCAACGAGAGCAGAGGCTGACGAAGCGCCGCGGCACGGTGACGATCGGAGTGGGGATGCAGCGCCGGTCGGCGGGGGGACAAGAAGGATTCGGACAATGTATTGCGCCAAGTGCAGCCATGTGAAAGCGAAGCAGAAGTCGCGGAGCGGCAACGCGAAGTGGAACGAGAGCGTCGGCACCGTGCGATGTTCCAACGATGCGTGCCTGTCGCTGTATGACGGAAAGGGGGAGATGTCGGAAGCTCAGAAGAAGCACAACGCTGCGGGGGAAAGGCTGTGTCGGAAATGCGCGGCAGAACGAGAGAAGGAGGTGCGACGGCGGAATGCTGGGGCAGCGAATCGCACACGCAAAGCCAAGGCCGACGCGAAGTCGCTGACTTGCGCGGCGTGCGGAGGAGCGTTCTCAGACACGAAACATTTGAAGCCGGGGCAAGTGGTGGATCATCGAAAGGCGAAAGGAGCCAAAGTAGTGTGCGGAGGCTGCAAGGACCTCGGGTTCACAGCACGCAGTTGCCAGGCGTATCAGTGCAGTGGCAAGTGCCAGAGGAAATTGCCAAAGTCGGCTTTCTCCCTCAAGGCGGGCAATGTCGCGCGTGCCGAGAAGAAGGGCACCCTGAAGTGCAACGCGTGCAAATGATTCCATTTGGGCACCTGTGCCATGGCCAGTAGAAGTGAGAGCAGCGCGGATCCAAACGAGCGGGAGGATCTCATAAACCCGATGAAAAGAGGAACGCAAAGAGAGTGAAAGCGGAGGAGGATGAGGACGGGGAGGATGAGGATGAGGAGCATAGGATGAAAAGGCGCGGAGGACGGGGAGGAGGGAGAGGAGGGTGAGGGTGAAGAGGAGGATAAGGGAGCGAATACAGCCGACAAAAGCGACGCCTACAACGACAACGATAAAGGTTCATGGATGTTCGTTGGGATCTTGCGTTGGCCTTTCGGGGGCCTCCTAGAAGCAGGTTTGAGTATTCCTGGGAGCCGCTGTGGGGCCTATTTTGAGCCTCTTGGGGGTTTCATAGGCTTCTTGGGGGGCCTCCTGGATGGCCCTTGGGGCGTCGTGGGGGTCCGCTTCGGGCTCTGGGAGCATCTTGGGGCCTCCTGGGGCCTGTTGGGGCCCCGTCTTTGCCCTTCATGGGGCCCTCGTGGGCCGTCTTGGGCGCCCCTTGGGCCGTCATCGGGCCGTCATGTCCGTCTTGTGGTGGTGTTGGGAGCGTCCTGGGCCGTCGTGGAGCGTCGGAGAGGAAAAAGACGAGAGAGCTAAACATGTACGTTTTACGAAGGGAATGGGGCCATTTGTGGGTCTGGGAACTCTGTTGGGGCGATTCTGGCGGCTCTCTTGGGCAGTCTTGGGGCCATCTTGGGTGTGTTCGAACGCTGGTTTGGCTACTCGGAGTCTTCTTGACCGTCTCGGGCGCCCTTTCGTGCGCTCTTGGTTCGTTTTCGGGCCCTTTGCTCCCCCCGGCGGCGTTCGAGCTGGGATCCACCGGAGCTCGGATGACCCCGGCTCGAACGCATCTGGGCTACCTTGGAGCTGTATTGGAGGCCTGCAGGGCCGTCTGGGAGCGTCGGAAAGCTAAAAAGGCAAATTTATGGAAAAAAGTACGTTTCACGAAGGGAACGGGCGAATTTGTTGCGCCGAGGGGCCCTCCTGGGACGCATCTTAGAACCCTCTTGGGGCCTCTTGGGGCCGTCGTGGGCCGTCTGGAGGCGATCGTCGGTGTCTTTGATCGCTCTTCGACCGACTGTGACCATAGTGAGCTCTCTTGGAGGCAACTTGAAGCGCTCCTGGAGCGCTCTTGGGGCCGTCTTCGGGGCCCTCTTGGGCAATCTTGGGCGCCTCTTGGGGCTCTGTTGGGCTGCCTTGGAGCTTCCCTGGAGGCTGCTTGGACTGTCTTGGGGGGGTATTTAGGGCCTCTTGGGCCGTCTGGGGCCGTTTGGGAGCGTGGGAAAGAACCAAAAAACGAGTTCGTCAAAAACGTACGTTTTACGAAGGAAATGGGCCAATTTTTGCGTCTAGGGACCCTCGTCGGACGCATCTTGGAGGCGTCTTGGGCCTTCTTGCGGACCTCTTGGGCCGTCTTGGAGGCTTCTTAGCCCGTCTTTGAGCCATCTTGGGCGTCTTGGAGCGCTCGTTTGGCGTCTCGGAGCTCCCGAGGGCCGTCTTGAACGCCTCTTGGGGCCATCTTGGCCCGTCTGGAGGCTTCCTGGAACCCGGAAAAGCCCCGGCGGCGCTCGTCCCGAGCCCGGAGGCGCTCGTCCCGGGCCCGGGGGGGGGGGGTCAAATCGCCGGTTTGGGGTCCCGGGGGGGGGGACTATAGGGGGGGGAACTATCTCACACGCCTAGAGACCCACAAGGGGTCGGCGGATTTTCATTGTTTTGCATTGCATTGCAGTGCATTGCTTCTCATTGCTTTTCATTGTTTCGCATTGCTTTGCATTACTTGGCATTGCTTGGCATTACTGTTCATCGCGTTGCAGTCAATGTCATTGCGTTGCACGTCTTGTCATTGCGTTGCGTTGATTTGCGTTACTTTGTTCATTGCTCTGCTTATTGCAACGCATTGCTCTGCATTGCTTTGCGTGGCTCTGCTTTAGTTTATTTCTATTCATGGCATCACAATACGATTCGTTATATCGCATTGCTTGCATGGCTTTGCGTTGCTTGTCAATGCGTGGTATTGCTTTGCATTGTTCCGCATTGAGTTGTATTGCAGTGCGTTGCTCTGCTTTCGATTGCATTGGATTGCGTTTACTTGTTTTATATTGATTTGCTTTGCTTTGCATTGCCTGCCACTATTTTGGATTGCTTTGCGTTGCATGGCATTGCACTGTTTTGCTCCTTATAGAGTGTACCACGTGGATTGCACCACCTAGAATACAGGCAAATGACTGTACCGCGTACATTGCACCTTCCATATTGCAATACATCATTGTTTAGGGCCCACGCTGGCTATCATTTGCTAGTTTGCTAGTTCGAATTCAGCATTGGACACTCTATTCGGTACCAAACCATGGGAGCCTCGTATACCCTCTTAAGTTCGTCTTTAGCGTCGAATAGCGTCGATTGCAGTCTGGGAGTCGATGACATAGCGCCGAGTTAGCGTCGACGAGCGTCGATTTAGCGCCCATTTGGCGTAGATTCGCGTCGACTAGCGCCGACTAGCGTCGATTTGCAAGAGCCGACACGATTATGTGGGAGGCTCCCATGAGTTGCCACCGAACATGTAGGGACAAGATTTGGTCAGCGTCATGCAGGTGCACACGCGGCCGCCGCATCAGACACCTCGGGGTCA
The DNA here is from genome assembly GCA_963575745.1 of Prorocentrum cordatum. Lineage (NCBI taxonomy): Eukaryota > Dinophyceae > Prorocentrales > Prorocentraceae > Prorocentrum > Prorocentrum cordatum. The sequence goes on from CAUYUJ010014166.1 coordinate 113,519, forward strand.
CAGGCTTGCATAGTTTCACACAGCGCGGCGTGCTGCTGTGTATGTAGCCGCTTCTGTCTTGAGGTAGGCGACATGAGCTTCGCTGATAGTTTGCTGGTTGCGGCCTTACTGAGGCCCTCGGCGGAGCTCTCCACCATGGGACTGCGAGACGTGTGAAAGGTGTGCCGACAATGGTGCGGGCACGCATGTGCACCTTGCCAACGATGCCCTCGGTGCTGTTGCTGTGGGGCCGCGCAGCGTGGGGAAATTGTCCGAAATGCATGAACACGCGGAGGGCAGAGGCAAGAGGGGGGCGACGGGGAAGGAACGATGGGAGACGAGGGGTGTTGCGGATTCAGGGCGAGGATCCAACACCACAGGATGTGTTGGGAAAACAACAACTTTATTTAATCGCTTCGCTCATTCCGCCGGCCCTGGAGCCCTCTTTAAGGCCTCTTGGGGGCCTCTTGGGGACCTCTTGGGAGTCTCTTGGGGCTCCTGGGCGGCGTCTTGGGGGCCCCCAGGGCCTCTTGGGGGGCTTTTGGGGGCCTCTTGGTGCGGGAGGGGGGGTAGTCGATTGCGGCTCCCCCCTCGGAGGCCACGATCCTCGTGAGGGGTGTCGAAAAATGGCCCTCCCCTGGAGTGCTCTGGTGGTTTCTCCTGGGACCTTGCCGGGGTACTTCTCGTCCGGGGGCCCCCAGGGGCCGCCCCGCGCGCGCGAACTAGAAATATTGTTAACCAGTTACCGGAGATCTTAGCACGCCTCTGGCCCGTTGGGCCGGCGAATTTCCCATATCCTCATGATGGGTTTCTGTGTATCCCCCATATCCGAACGGCGGGTACATTGTTAGGGTGCAAAGGCGAACCAGGAAATCGCCATGCCCACCAGGAAATCCATCCACGAACGGGGAAATTTTGGGTTGGTGAACGGGGCAATCCGTTTGGGACCGAACGGCGAAATTCCGTGAGGGTGACCAGGACATTTCTTTGGGGGTGCAGGGAGAAATTTGATTTGCGAATGTTTGAGTGGCTTTCTGGGATCCCTTAGGCCTGAGGGGAGGTGAGGGTGTCCAGAGAGGACGGTCCCATGCGTGGTGTAGGGCGTGGTGTAGGGCTTCTGGGGGCCTCCAGGGGCGGGAGTTTTTGTGTTGTGTAGGGCCTCCCCTGGCGGAAGTTTTCGCGTGGTGTAGGGCCTCCCTCTAGTCCTCCTAGATGGGGTCCGAGTAGATGGGGTCGGAGGATCGCGCCGCACCGCCGATGCATCGACGATTCGGCTCGATGTGTAGCCCGTGTTTCCCCACACCCACGTCGCCGATGCATCGCCAACGTCGCCTCTGCATCGCCAATGCATCGCCGATGCATCGCCGATGCAACGGCGATGCATTGGCGATGCGGCGCGATCCTTCGACCCCATCTACTCGGACCCCATTTAGGAGGCCTCTACTCCCGGGGCGGGAGTTTTTTTATGGTGTAGGGCCTCCCGGGGCAGGAGTTTTCGCATGGCGTAGGGCCTGTCGGGCAAGAGTTTTCGCATGGTGTAGGGCCTCCCAGGGTGGGAGTTTTCGCATGGTGTAGGGCCTGCCGGGGCGGGCGTTTTCGCATGGTGTAGGGCCTGCCGGGGCGGGAGTGTTTGCATGGTGCAGGGCGCCCCGGGGCAGGCGTTTTCGCACGGTGTAGGGCGCCGTGGAGCGGGTGCAGGGCCTCCCAGGCCGGGAGTTGTCGCGTGGTGAAGGATGTCCAGGGCGGGAGTCCTTTTCGTATAGTTCAGGGCCTCCCGGGGCAGGAGATTTCGCATGGTGTAGGACCTCCCGGGGCGTGAGTTGTCGCGTGGTGTAGGGCCTCCCGTGGCGGGAGTTTTCGCATGGTGTGGGGCTGGAGTTTTCGCGTGGTGTAGGGCCTCCCGGGATGGGAGTTTTCGCATGGTGTAGGGCCTCTTAGGGGCGGGTGTTTTCGTATGGGGGCTCCCGAAGCGGGCCCGGGGAAGCGGGAGCCGTGGTCTCCCCTCGGTTCCCGCTCCCCCTGGGGGCCGCCGGAAACATCAACCCGGGGCAGGAAAAACATGCCAGGATGAGAGGATGAGGGGAGGAGAGGGGGGGAGAAGGAGGAGGAGGAGGAAGAGGAGGAGGAGGAGGAGGAGGATTGTCAATGCTGTCTCTTAAGACACGGTAGAGTGCTACCATGATCGTGTTCTACCGTGCGTGAAGTACGCTTTGCACCAGTGTCTTCCACCAGTGTTTTGCACCAGTGTCGTCTACCAGTGTTAGGAGGAGGAGGAGGAGGAGGAGGAGGAAGAGGAGGAGGAGGAGGAGGAGGAGGAGGAGGAGGGGGAGGGGGAGGAGGAGGAGGAGGAGGAGGAGGAGGAGGAGGAGGAGAAGGAGGAGGAGGAGGATGCGATGCGATGCGATGCGATGCGACCACCGTTGCGGACAGCGTCCGGGCCTAGAGCAGACCAGGTGGGTGAGGCCATGGCCTCTAGGATCTGAGGTGTCTGGATTCGTGCAATGCGAGACATGTAAAAAGTTAGGAGGAGAGGGGGAGGATGAGGAACAGAAAGTCCTTGGTGTCGGTGTCGGCGCGGGTTGGGCGAGATTACGTCATTGGTCTGAGTCCCGGGTGTTGGTCGACGTGAGGTCGGTGAAGTGGTGCTCGAGCGCTGTCCATGCTTCGGTGTCTTGGGCTGTTTGCGTCCATGTGATGTCGTTCGGTTGTCCTTTCGAATGGGCTTGTGTGGGCGGTCGGTGGAGGTCTGGTCTGCTTTGACGTAAGTAAGTGGTGATTTCGTCGTCCCAGTGCTTGTTTTGGCCACCGTGCTGCCTGTGTCCACGCTGGCGCGGGTTGAGGACTGGGTGCCAGCGCAGCACTCGCCATGTCCACCTCGTCCAGTCGTGGTTTGCGACTCGTGAAGCCATGCGCCAGACTTTCCGTTTGTGCAGCGTCTCCCAATTGTCGATGTGGTGGAGCTTCATGAGGTGCTTTGCGCGTCGTGTCGCTCGCTGGATGTAGTCGACCCATGGTTCCATTTCGTCTGCGGTGGTGCTGTCTTCGCCGTCTTCGCTGTGCTTGTCAGGCGTGTCAGGTGCATCGCGCTGTGATGGGTTGCTGTCTGCGTCGTCGCTAGTGCTGTTGGTGCGGACTTCGTGGTCTTGTGCTTCGTTGTTCGCGCCGTCGAGATTAGGTCCCTGGTCGCTGTGAGGGCCGGCTTCTTTTGTTGTGCGTCTCCGTGGCGTTCTGATGATCATGCGAAGCATGCGTCGTTGTGTCCGTCGTAGATGTTGCCGTAGAGGCTCCGTGAGGGTCCACGTCTCTGCTCCGTATAACGCTGTTCGTGCTACAGTGCTGTTGAAAAGTCGAAGTCGGTGAGCCAGTGGGTAGTGTTTGCTGGTCAGTTCCTGCTTGCGAGACGTGAACGATGCCCATGCAGCTCGCGTGCGGTGGTGGATGTCCGTTTCCATCGGTTCGTGGAAGCTGATCAATTGGCCGAGGTAGTTGATACGAGCTGTGCGCGAGCTCGCCCTTCCGGTCCTTCTCGTCTGGTTGCTCAGTATGTTGGTTTTGTTTGGGTGTAGTTCGAGCCCGTGTAGCCTCGTCGCGCGCACAATGTCGTCAAGCATCGCTGTCAGGCGCGGGAGAGTTTGGCTGGTCAGGAGCACGTCGTCGGCGAAGCGCAGGTTGGTCAGCGTGGCGGTGCTCGTGAATCCCAATTCAACTCCCTTCCTTTTTTTGCTGCCATTCGGAAACCAGCGGTCCAAGGATGTATTGTAGAAGAGCGTTGAAGAGTAGGGAGCTGAGTGGGTCTCCCTGCTTCGTGCCCCGCAGGAGGCTAAAGGGTCTGCTGCTGACGTCTGTCCTCACCGTGGCTGTCTGTCCCTCATAGAGCTGTTGGAGTAGTGCGACGTATCCAGATTGGACCCCTTGTGCCTTCAGTGCTGCCCATATGCTTTTGTGCTCAACTGAATCGAAAGCTTTTTTGAAGTCAAGTGCTGCGACCCAGAGGTTTTGGCCCCATTCGTTTGCGCGCTCGCGCAATAAATAGAAGGTAAGAGGTGGTCAGTGGTCGAGCGGCCTGGTCTGAAGCCCGCCTGGTCGGCAGTCTGGTGTGAGTCAAGCGTCGGTTGTAGCCTGTTGTACAGTAGTCGGCTGAAGAGCTTGTACAACAATGGTATCGTGCAAATGGGGCGGTAGTTTTGTGGAAGCGCGAGATCTCCACTTTTTGGTATGACTGTGATGACTGTGCTCTTCCAGCAGGCCGGCGGCGGGGCTTCGCGCTGCAAGATCGTGTTGTAGAGTCTTGTGGTGTTGGTTGGGGGTCGTCGGTGGTCGCTAGTGGGTGTTGCTGGTAGGTCGGGATCGTTTTTGCTTTGTGGAAGATGCATGCTGGTACGTCGCCGTCTCTTCGTGCATAAGCCTTTCTTCCGCCTCCAGTGCTCCGCGCTGACGTCGGTGAAGCGGTTGGTCGCGATGTCGGCGTCGAGGCTGCAAGTCTTGAGGGGGCGATTCCTGAAGTGGGGTAAATTGCACTACCGTATTGGTCTCGCATCGAATTCTGGAAGACGCGGGTATTCTCAGCGGGAGGCGGAGGGAGGGAGGGGAGAGAGAAATTCGAATATCCGATTGTGTTGAAGAAACCTCCAAAACTTTCAGGGCCGGTCTCAAACCGCGCCCTCGGGACTAGTTCCCAACCATCCTGTGGTGTTGGGTCCTCGTTTTGAAGAGACGGTGCCCGCGTCCTCTCCTCTCCTCCTCTTCCCCCTCCTCCCTCCTCCCCCTCCTTGCCTCTGCTCTCGGCACACCTCTCACGCGTTTCGTAGCCCCATAGGGAGCTCCACCGAAGGCCCCAGTGGGGGTGTTCGCATGCGGTTCCCCCACCCAGGGCAGCGTTTCGTGGCCCCATAGGGAGCTCCACCGAAGGCCCCAGTGGGGGTGTTCGCATGCGGTTCCCCCACCCAGGGCAGCGTTTCGTGGCCCCATAGGGAGCTCCACCGAAGGCCCCAGTGGGGGTGTTCGCATGCGGTTCCCCCACCCAGGGCAGCGTTTCGTAGCCCCATAGGGAGCTCCACCGAAGGCCCCAGTGGGGGTGTTCGCATGCGGTTCCCCCACCCAGGGCAGCGTTTCGTGGCCCCATAGGGAGCTCCACCGAAGGCCCCAGTGGGGGTGTTCGCATGCGGTTCCCCCACCCAGGGCAGCGTTTCGTGGCCCCATAGGGAGCTCCACCGAAGGCCCCAGTGGGGGTGTTCACATGCGGTTCCCCCACCCAGGGCAGCGTTTCGTGGCCCCATAGGGAGCTCCACCGAAGGCCCCAGTGGGGGTGTCCACATGCGGTTCCCCCACCCAGGGCAGCGTTTCGTGGCCCCATAGGGAGCTCCACCGAAGGCCCCAGTGGGGGTGTCCACATGCGGTTCCCCCACCCAGGGCAGCGTTTCGTGGCCCCATAGGGAGCTCCACCGAAGGCCCCAGTGGGGGTGTCCACATGCGGTTCCCCCACCCAGGGCAGCGTTTCGTGGCCCCATAGGGAGCTCCACCGAAGGCCCCAGTGGGGGTGTCCACATGCGGTTCCCCCACCCAGGGCAGCGTTTCGTGGCCCCATAGGGAGCTCCACCGAAGGCCCCAGTGGGGGTGTCCACATGCGGTTCCCCCACCCAGGGCAGCGTTTCGTGGCCCCATAGGGAGCTCCACCGAAGGCCCCAGTGGGGGTGTCCACATGCGGTTCCCCCACCCAGGGCAGCGTTTCGTGCCCCATAGGGAGCTCCACCGAAGGCCCCAGTGGGGGTGTTCGCATGCGGTTCCCCCACCCAGGGCAGCGTTTCGTGGCCCCATAGGGAGCTCCACCGAAGGCCCCAGTGGGGGTGTTCGCATGCGGTTCCCCCACCCAGGGCAGCGTTTCGTAGCCCCATAGGGAGCTCCACCGAAGGCCCCAGTGGGGGTGTTCGCATGCGGTTCCCCCACCCAGGGCAGCGTTTCGTAGCCCCATAGGGAGCTCCACCGAAGGCCCCAGTGGGGGTGTTCGCATGCGGTTCCCCCACCCAGGGCAGCGTTTCGTGGCCCCATAGGGAGCTCCACCGAAGGCCCCAGTGGGGGTGTCCACATGCGGTTCCCCCACCCAGGGCAGCGTTTCGTGGCCCCATAGGGAGCTCCACCGAAGGCCCCAGTGGGGGTGTCCACATGCGGTTCCCCCACCCAGGGCAGCGTTTCGTGGCCCCATAGGGAGCTCCACCGAAGGCCCCAGTGGGGGTGTCCACATGCGGTTCCCCCACCCAGGGCAGCGTTTCGTGGCCCCATAGGGAGCTCCACCGAAGGCCCCAGTGGGGGTGTCCACATGCGGTTCCCCCACAGCCAGGGCTTTGTCCGTACCCAGGGCAGCGTTTCGTAGCCCCATAGGGAGCTCCACCGAAGGCCCCAGTGGGGGTGTTCGCATGCGGTTCCCCCACCCAGGGCAGCGTTTCGTAGCCCCATAGGGAGCTCCACCGAAGGCCCCAGTGGGGGTGTTCGCATGCGGTTCCCCCACCCAGGGCAGCGTTTCGTGGCCCCATAGGGAGCTCCACCGAAGGCCCCAGTGGGGGTGTTCGCATGCGGTTCCCCCACCCAGGGCAGCGTTTCGTAGCCCCATAGGGAGCTCCACCGAAGGCCCCAGTGGGGGTGTTCGCATGCGGTTCCCTTACCCAGGGCAGCGTTTCGTGGCCCCATGGGGAGCTCCACCGAAAGCCCCCGTGGCGCAGTTCGCATGCGCTTCCCCCACCCAGCAGCTTTCGTTTCGCATGCCCCCCACCCAGGGCAGCGTTTCGTGGCCCCATAGGGAGCTCCACCGAAGGCCCCAGTGGGGGTGTTCGCATGCGGTTCCCCCACCCAGGGCAGCGTTTCGTAGCCCCATAGGGAGCTCCACCGAAGGCCCCAGTGGGGGTGTTCGCATGCGGTTCCCCCACCCAGGGCAGCGTTTCGTGGCCCCATAGGGAGCTCCACCGGAGGCCCCAGTGGCTGTCGCATGCGGTTCCCCCACCCAGGGCAGCGCTTCGTGGCCCCATGGGGAGCTCCACCGAAAGCCCCCGTGGCGCAGTTCGCATGCGCTTCCCCCACCCAGGGCAGCGTTTCGTGGCACCATAGGGAGCTCCACCGAAGGCCCCAGTGGCGCAGTTCGCATGCGGTTCCCCCACCCAGGGCAGCGTTTCGTAGCCCCATAGGGAGCTCCACCGAAGGCCCGCCCCGGTGGCGCAGTCCGCATGCGGTTCCCCCTATCCAAGGCAGCGCTTCGTGGCCCCATATGGAGCCCCACCGAAAGCGGCACCCACAACGCGTTACCAACAATTGCTTATGGTTGGGTCTTTCGCCAGGATAATTTTTTGGGAAGCCTTTGGCATCCCATTCACGCATTGATTGGGCAACCGGCACCTTCACCTCTTGCCCCCGCCCTGCGTATTCCACCTCCCCGGACGTGATTTTAACCACCATTTTCCCCAGCACCTGTACCACGAGCTCGTCTCTCAAAATACGAATGTCTTCAAGGGGGATGCCCAAAAGACGGTTGAGGTGGTATTTGACGAAACCGAGCTGTTTCGTGTCCCGCCGCTCCGCCTTCGTGAGGTGTTCTGTGAATCTTACGGTTTGATCTGGGGCTCTTCCTGGTACTCGGGGTGGGCTGTTTCGCATCAATTTGTGGAAGCCGTTTTTGCTCGCAAGTGTCTGGAACTCTATGTATCCGACGTTGGTGGGGTCAGTCATGCAGAACACGTTGTGCACCCGGTCCTGGTAGTTGTGGTCCTTGGCTAGTTGCGTCAAGTACCCGACGACGGAAACGTCGTAGGTGTCTGTTGGAAATCCGTGTGCCACCAGTTGCAAGTTCTTGTTGTGTGTGCTGGGACTGCCTTTCATGCTCTCGACTGCTTGTTGTAGTTGTTGTACTTGAAGAGCTGTGGCGTCAGTCTGGACGTGAAGCGCTTTGAACTCGGTAACGTTCGAACCCTTGATGTCGTCGATCTGGCGCTGCATGCCATCGATTTTTTTCCTCATTGGCCTGCTCGTACTTCGTCATTCGCTCGTCCATGATGCTGCGCATGCGCTTGGACATGGCATCGACGATAGCTTGGTCTCTAGGCTCGAGTGCTGGCTCCTGATCCTCATGCCGTCCTGTCTTTGCGTGTTTGGGTAGCGGAGTGGAGCCGGTCGCGGTCATTGCCTTCCGGATGCCATCCGAGGGGCGTTCGGGCGAGAGCGACATGATGTTGGAGAGAAGTAACGATAAAGTGAAAGTAGAGTGGAAGTAAAGTAACGTGTAAAGTGAAAGTAAAGGAGGAGGATGGGGAGGAGGAGGAGGGGGATGAGGAGGAGGAGGAGGAGCAGCAGGAGGAGGAAGAGGAGCAGCAGGAGGAGGAAAGGGAGGAGGGGGATGATGATGAGGAGGAGGAGGAGGACGGAGGGTTAGGAGCAGGAGGAGCAGGGGGAGCAGGAGGAGTAGGAGGAGGAGGAGAAGGAGGAGGAGGAGGAGGAGGAGGAGGAGGGGAGGAAGGGAAGGACGAGGAGGAGAAGGAAGATGAGGACGGGGACGAAGACGAGGACGAGGACGAGGGGGAGGAGGAGGAGAAGGAGGACGAGAAGGAGGAGGAGGAGGAGGAGAAGGAGGAGGAGGAGGATCAGGAAGAGCAGGAGTAGGAGCAGGGGCAGGAGGAGGAGCTCGAGGAGGAACAGGAGGTGGACGAGGAGGAGGAGGGGGAAGATGGAGGAGGAGGCGGAGACGGACGAGGAGGAGGAGGAGGAGGAGGAAACGGATGAGGAGGCGGCCGCTCTGCGGGGGCCGCGGCCCGCGCCGCCCTCCTCGCGGTCTTCGGTCGGGGGGCGGAGCTTGCCTGGGGCGGAGCCGGCCTGGGGCGGTGAATCTCCCGCAGAATTCGCAGATCTCATTGAGTTCTGTGAATTTTAGGGAAGGTTCACCGCCTGGGGGCGGCCTACCTCCAGTTGGGCAACATCGAGAGGGCGCTGCTCCTGCGGATGCCGGCCAATACCCCGCCGCCGGAAATGCAGCCTGGCAAGATTGCGATGGCCACAGATGCCATATATGGCACACGAGACGCCGGACGTCACTGGTACCTCTACGGCCAGAAGTGTTCCGTGAGCACGGTCTCATGGAAAGCAAGTTTGAGAAGGGATACTACTACTACTACTACTACTACTACTACTACTACTACTACTACTACCACTACTACTACTACTACTACTACTACTACTACTACTACTACTACTACTACTACTACTACTACTACTACTACTACTACTACTACTACTACTACTACTACTACTACTACTACTACTACTACTACTACTACTACTACTACTACTACTACTACTACTACTACTACTACTACTACTGCTACTGCTACTGCTACTACTACTACTACTACTACTACTACTACTACTACTACTACTACTACTACTACTACTACTACTACTACTACTACTACTACTACTACTACTACTACTACTACTACTACTACTACTACTGCTACTACTACTACTACTACTACTACTACTACCTACTACTACTACTACTACTACTACTACTACTACTACTACTACTACTACTACTACTACTACTACTACTACTACTACTAACTACTACTACTACTACTACTACTACTACTACTACTACTACTACTACTACTACTACTACTTACTACTACTACTACTACTACTACTACTACTACTACTACTACTACTACTACTACTACTACTACTACTACTACTACTACTACTACTACTACTACTACTAACTACTACTACTACTACTACTACTACTACTACTACTACTACTACTACTACTACTACTACTACTACTACTACTACTACTACTACTACTACTACTACTACTACTACTACTACTACTACTACTACTACTACTACTACTACTACTACTACTACTACTACTACTAACTACTACTACTACTACTACTACTACTACTACTACTACTACTACTACTACTACTACTACTACTACTACTACTACTACTACTACTACTACTACTACTACTACTACTACTACTACTACGACGACGACGACGACGACGACGACGACGACGACGACGACGACGACTCCGTAGCCATTTTGGCTCAAGGCCATGGCGATCCCGACGACCGCAAGTCCTTCGGGCGCTGTTGAGCGCGAGGGACGCCGCGCCCTGGGCCAGCTTCTTGCTTCGTTTCTTCGATGCAGCGTGGCCGGGCGGATCGCGCGGGGCCAGCAGCCATGTCGGGCGACGGGACTGGAGCGCCGCGGCGCAGGGTGTACTGGGTCTGCCAGTGCAAGGAGTGGAACTGGTGCGACAGGCGGGCGACCTGCAAGTCGTGCGGGAAGGAGGCGCCAGCGTGGGCGAAGCGCCTGCGTGCGGCGCAACTGCCCCAGGCCGACGGGGAAGGCTTCGTCCAGCAGCCCAGAGGGCGTTCGCATCAGCGTGCAGCGCGCCGAGCTGGAGACGCCTCCCGAACAGCCTCGGCCGCCAGCACCGTGCCGAGCAGTGCGCCCAACAGCAGGGGGCGGCCGCGGGGCGGTGCCAAGCCGCCGCCTTGGCGTGAGGAGCGCGGGGAGCAGCCAGAGGAGCCAGCGTCGAGTCTGGAGCGCAGGCTCGAGGAAGCCCAGGCTCGCATCTCCAGCCTCCGCGAGGCGGTCGCCATGGAGGAGACCAGCGAGGCCTTCCAGCGTGAGGCCAGGGCGGCCCTCCTCGCGGCGGAGGCCTCGGCCGAGAGAGCGGAGGCCGAGCTCCGCGAGGCTCAGCGGCTCGGGAGGCCCCCCCACGCCGTCCTCCACGGCGGCGCCAACGCCATGCAGAAGGTCGAGAAGCAGATCGCTGCAACCAGAGCCAAGCGCGAGCAGGCCGTGCAGCGGGCTGACTCCCTCAGAGGGAGGATTGCGGCGATACAGGAAGAGCTGGCCGAGACAGAGTCCGAGGTCGAGGACTTTGACAGCCTGCTCGTCAAGCTCGAGGAGTCGAAGGCCCAGACAGTCCAGCAGGCGCTCCAGCGGGCCATCGAGGTGTGCGGAGGCCAGCAGCCCCTGGAGACCGCGGTCGGGGGCCTCGTCACCCAGGTCAGCCAGCTGGGGGAGATGCTCGGCCGCAGCGCGGACGGCGTCGCGCCCAGGCTTCTGGAAATCATGGGCATTATTGCCACGCAGAGCGCAGCCATCTCGGACATGCTCCACCCCGCTGCGCCTGCTGCCGCAGCCTCGCGTTGGGCCGACGGCCTTGGCGGACGACGAAGAAGGCGCCCCCGCCCCAGCCGCTGGAGCCTCCGCCCCCGCAGTGCAGCGGCCGCCAGCGGAGGCAGCAGGGCGGCAGGAGCGGCCATGCCCGCCCACCCAGCGGGCTAGCCCAGCAGTGGGGCCCTACGGGCCAGCCGCCGCCCGCGGCCAGTCGGGCGCGGCGTTCGGCGCTTGGCCCCAGCCTGGCAAGGCCGAGCGCAGCTGCTGGGGGCTACGCTCCTATGGGCCCTCGCCGCTCCTAGCCGCTCGGCAGCGGCGACAGCCTGGGGGCCCGCGCCGCCTCCGCCGCCGCCTGTCTGGCCGACCTTGCACCTGGCGCGAGGGGAGCCACGGCGGCAAGGCGGGCCCACTCCTGGGCCGAGGTGCGGTCGGGACCGCCGAGGCGTCCCCCCGACGGCCTCGAGCGGGCAGACGGCGGGAGGATTCAGCCCTCCGACGTCGCAGCCGTCTGCCCCGCCCCATGGGAGTCGCGGAGCCGCCGCCGGGTTCACGCCAGCCGCCCTTGAGGCGAAAGTGGGCAGGGCTGGGCCTGCCTCTGAGAAGGTTGCTGGGCTGCTCCGTGCATGCTTCGACGTGCTGGACGCCTACGGCAACACATGTGACCGTGCCTTGGAGGTGCTAGAGGCCTACATCGCGCGTGGGGACGCGCACCTGATCGCCGAGGACATGATCCACAAGGCTGGGCCTACGTCCAGTGTGGCATGGGGGCGGACGGTTACTGGTGAAGCCGACGGAGAGTTGCGCGGTGGGCGAGTCACCGCGTGCCCCTGCTCGGGGCGGCGCGCCCGCGGCGCGGCCCTCGGCCTCAGGCTGCGGCGTGCGGAGCCCCGCAGGGCCCTCGACCTGGACCCGCCCATGCTGATCACGGACTGCATGCTCCATAGTCTGGCAGGATGGTTGCACTCGGGCGAGCTCCCCCCGCCGATACTCAGAGGAGCACTCGAGGCTGCAGCGCAGCGGCAGGCGTCAGCAGCGGAGCCCTGGGCGCACCGCGACTTCCCCGTGGATGCAGCTGTCCTCACCCTGGGCAGTTTCGGCTGGCACTTCAGGTCCGAGCGGTGCCTCATCACGGACGTGCGGGACATGACGCTGATGGGGCTGCTTGAGCTTGGCCCAGAGGCCAGCCTAGGGGCGAGGCGCGCCTCGGGTTGGCTTGAGATGCGGAAGCTGGCCAGTGCCCCGTCTGTGTGTGGCTCCGCCTTTTGGGTTGCCTGCAGGGAGCTCGTCGGGCCAGGAGGCGAGCTCGGCGAGCGTCAGAGGAGCGGGCTGGTCTCCCACCTCACGAACGCGCACTGGCCGCAGGCGAGGCTCCACAGTATGTTCGAGTGCCCCATGCTTGCGGCCCCGCTGAGCGACTCAGTCTCGCCAGCGCTGGCGTGGAGCGCCGTGCGGGCTCGCCCTCTCGGAGTGGCAGCAGGGGAGGTCGTTGCTTGGCGCTGGTGGTCAGCGACGCCGCCCCTACAAGGGCCTCGCACGGACGCCATGAGGTGCTGGAGGACATGCAGGCCGCCCGACGTCAAGCCCGATGGCAAGCTGTGCGTGGACGGCTCGTCGGTCGACCAGCGGCTCTACGCCTGGGGACACGCGGGCTGGGCTTTTGCTCAATGCTACGACGACGGCAGCCTCGTCGCGGGCGCCTACGGGACCGTCAGGAGGGCCCTCCCGCCACAGCAGGCTGCCCGTGGCGGTGAGGGCTTCGCGGTCTGGAAGAATGAGATCTACGCGGGCCCTGCTGTCGAGGAGGTCCTCATCGGCGGCCGCGGCACGGCGAAGAGCCAGCGCAGGGAGCTGGCCTATGCGACGGGCCCGACCAAGGCCAACGCCCACCCCTGGAGGAGCCCCGCCGCCCTCGGACCTGGTGGCTCCAGGGCGAACAAGGTGGCCGCCCACGGCAACAGGCAGGCGGTGCTCGGCGGGCTGCGCACGGAGGCGCAGTGGTGCGGCGCCCTGCGCGCCCGCGGCTCCGCCGAGCTGGGAGCACGGCTGCACGCCGAGGCGGCCGTCGCCAGGCGGGACATCGCGGAGAAGGACAGTGACTGCCTCCACGTGTCCGACGAGAGGCAGAGGGCGAGGTTCGCCGACCTGGAGGAGCAGGCCGAGCAGGCCACTGCAGGCAGGCCGACGGAGCAGCAGCCGCGCGTGGAGAGCTTCTGCTCGGCGGCCAGCGCGGTCGGCCTCTCCTTCACCACGGCTGGCGCAGGCCACCTCGGCCGCTCCCTGGCGCGCGCGCTCTGCGACGCGGGCGAGGAGTGTCAGGAGCTGGTGGCATGCAGCAGGTGCGGCGCCTACATGGTCCTCGGCGGCCGCGCTGGGGGCCGCCCTAAGCTCAAGGAGCCATGCATCGGGGCAAGGGCCATCGGGCAGCGCAGCCAGCGCCGCCTCTGGGCTCGGGGGCTTCATCCATGTGGTCGGCCACGCGGAGGAGTCCAGCAGCGCAAGGAGAAAGGTGCTGAGTTCCCTGCGCTGAGGCTGCAGGGGCCTCCGGCCCCGTCGGCTCAGGAGGCGTTCCTGGCCTGGCTGGGCATCGTGGTCGAGGAGGGCCCCCCGCCAGCAAGTGGCAGTTCAGCGGCAGCGCCTGGGCATGCAGGCGGCCGCGAGCAGGGGCCAGCGACGCGGCCGACGGCGGCGGCGCAGCTGGAGGTGGCGGGCGTCGACCCGCGGGTCCCCATGCTGGCCGCGTGCGGCCTGATCGAGCAGTGCCGCGCCGAGCGGGCGCTGGCCGCCAGCTCCGCCGCGGAGGACCGCCGCGACCGCCCGCGGCGCGGCCGCGGCCTGAGCCCTGGCGGCGTGTGCTCGGGCGAGTAGCCCGCTCGCCTGGATTGCCTTCATGGCCCCGCGAATCGAATCGAATCGACGACGACGACGACGACTACTACTACGACGACTACTACTATTACGGCGACTACTACTACTACTACTACAATTACTACTACGACGACGACTACGACTACTATTACGACGACGACGACGACGACGACGATTACTATTACTACTACTACTACTACGACTACTACGATTATCACTACTACTACTACAACTACTACTACTACTACTAGTACTACTGGTACTACTACTACTACTACTACTACCACTACTTCTTCTACTACTACTACTACTACTACTACTACTACTAGTATTACTACTACTACCTACTACTGATACACTACTAGTACTACTACTACAACAATTACTACTACTACCACTACTACTACCACTACTACTACTACTACTACTACTACCACTACCACTACTACTACCACCACCATTCCTACTACTACTACCACTACTACTATTACTACTACTACTACTACTACGAGTAGTACCGTTACAACTACTACTACTGCTATTAGTATTACTGATACTACTACGACGACGACTACTACTACTACTGCTACTACTACTACTAGGACTAGGACTAGGACTACGGCTACGAGGAGTTGTCATTGTTATTACTACTACCACTACTACTACTACTACCGTTACTACTACTACTACGACTACTACTACTACTACTACGACTACGACGACGACTACTACTACTACTACTACTATTAGTACTACTACTACTACTACTACTACTACTACTACTACTACTACTACTACGACTACTACTCCTACTACTACTGCTACTACTACTACGACTACTACTACGACTACGACTGCGACTACGACCACGATTTTTACCATTGCGACCACCATTACTACTACGACTACTACTACTGCGGCTACTACGACTACTCCTACTTCTACTACTACTACTACTACTACTACTACTACGACTACGGCTACGACGACTTAGTATTATCATTATTACCACTGCTTCTAGTACTACTACTACTACTACTGCTACTTCCACTACTACTACGACTACTACCACTACTACAACTACTACTATTGTTACTACTACCACTACTACTACTACTACTACTACTCCTACTACTACTACTACTACTACTACTACTACGACTACGACTACGACTACGATTACTACGATTACTACTACTACTACTACTACTACTACTGCTACTATTACTACCAATACTTCGGCTACTACGACTATTACTACTGCTACTACTACTACTACCACTCCTACTCCGACTCCTACTTCTACTCCTACTTCTAACGCCTACTTCTACTCCTACTACGACGAGAGAGGGGCTCGCTGCCGTGATTCGTTCGTGCGTATATGACTCCCTGATTTTCTCAGCCTCGATCGCACCATTGGAAAAGAAGTTCCACTTCAAAAAGGTCGAGGGCATCATCGAGTATTGCTGCCGCTCGAACGACAAAACCGCGGACGAGTACACGGTGACCCAGACGACGGCGGCCACGCAGGTGGATTACGTCGAGACCGATGCGAAGAAGCGGTCACCCGAGGATCGCCTCACACCAGCCGGGGTGTCGAGCTACAGACACGCGTGGGCATCGCCTGCCCGGTGAGCTTCGCCGCTCGCCGCACCATTGTCGCCACCGTGGTCGACGCCAAAACGCTCTACAAGACCGTCGCCTACGCGTGTTCGACGTCCAGCTTCGCCATCGCGGTCAGGCGCAATATGGTGGATCTGAAGACCTGCACGACGGTCTGTTTCAGCGACGCTGCCTTCGCCAACGTGGACGGCGTCAAAAGCCAGTGGGGCATGGCGATGGGCCTTGCTCACCGACCGCGCGACGTCGTGGGTGGCCGCTACGACCTCTGCTTGCCCGTGGCCTGGCGTTCGGGCGCGGTCCTGAGGTCGGCGAAGTCGACCCTGGCCGCCGAGGGCTACGCGACGCCGCTTGAAGGGGCGGAGATCAACACGTGGTTCCGCCAACTGCTCGCCGAGGCCGACAACCCCCAGAAGCCGCCGAAGGACATCGACGTGCTCAGCGGGAAGCTTCTCGGCGAGATCTACAACGATAATTAGGGCCTCGTCACGCACATCAAGTCGGACGCGGGCCAGTCCTCAGACAAGCGGTTCAGGATCGTCGCCTCCGCGATCAAGGAGACCGTGCACCCGAACAGCGCCCTTCACCTCGCGTGGCTCCCGACCTGGGCCATGGTCGCGGACGCCCTCGCCAAGGCGATGGGTGCTGGCGTGCTGCCATCCTTCGGAGCCCGCGAGCCCCGCTACGGGGCCCGGCAGCCGCATGCCGCCACGCTCGCGCCATTAGTAATGATTTTAATAAATCGCGTCGAGGGCCTAATTGCGCCTATGACGCGTCCCGATGGCGCGGCATATTGGTGGTATTTCTGGGGGCAGTTGGCGACGCTCATGGTTGGCATATTCATCGGCATTGTCGCGCTTGCCGCGATCATCCACATCCTACACGCCCGCGACCACCCGCCGAACGCCACGGCAGAAGAGAAGGAAAGACCCGAAGCATGTCAGGACTCCGGGCGCCAAGGATATCACCCGGGATGGGATGAGCGGCATCTTGGCGGGGCAAATCACTTGGAGGCATCATCGATGGCACCGTCGGCAGCGAAGCCTACGCGACCGACGCCAAGCCAGGCGCCGCAGGAGCAGAGCTCGGCGGCCGCTGCGTCTACCGCATCAGCTTCGAGCGATATCGCATGTGATGGCTGGGCAGCGCCGCCAACACCAGCATCGGCTGTGCCATCGATTCCCATAGCGGCGACAAGCTCGACATCCGCGACATCGAGTAGTGTTGTGTCCTCGAATGGCTCTACTCCGGCAGTGCGTTCGGGAGATATCAACGTGTGCGCCGTCGACGGCCACTTACTACGAGTTGGCCGCAACCCGCATAGCGCGTGCGTGACCTGCCGTACGCGTCAGAAGCATTGTGCCTGGATCAAAAGGCGCGGAAAGGGTCGATTTCTCAGACTTGCATTGCACCTTGCGTTCGGGCGCCGAGAACCGAGACAAGCCGAGCCGTAAGCGCAAGTGAATGAAGCACGTTCGCCTGGAATTGCCATGTGCAGCAGATTACGCGAGTCCGCAAGTGAGTGATCCTACACCCGGCCAAATATTTTCACGTAGCCCCGCACAGGCAACTACAGTGTTGCTGACCGCCAGCTGCAGCCATCGCTTTTTGCGCGCACTCTTTCTATTCAGAGGTGATGAAGATCACCCGCCATCCTTGGGTATTCACAGTTTTGAAGTTTTTTTTTGAGCTCGCCGTGAGATGGAGTCCGCTAGCTTGTCGCAACCATTTATCATATCGCAGGCTTGTGCAGCCCATTCAGTAATAGTCCGAGGCTTCTTAATGGCATGCCGAATCAACCGCTTGCTGATTGCCTAAACCCTGTGCGTAAATATAGCGAGCGTCTGTCAAGTGATTGACGCTTTCCTGGCAGCCGCTTGCGCCGGCAGGAGGCACGCAGGAGGAGCGTGATTCCCTGCTCGCTGGCTTATTACCTTGCTATCCATAATATTTTGGTTCGTACGGTCCGTGGTCATTTGAATCGCGCCGTCACCAGCGGTGACAGCCAACAAAAATTACCAACGATAATCCAACACATCAGAGTTAGTGGTGGCCCTTGTGAGCAGGATGGTGGTGTTGAGGACGATGATGGCGACAACGATCATGACAATGACCGTGATGATGGCGGTGTTGATGGGGATGGTGATTATGATGATATTGATGTTGTTTGATGGGTGATTGATGATGATGCTGGTTATTACTATTACATTTCGTATCAAGATGATGTTGATGGTGACGGCGATGATGATGATGTTGGTGCTGATGATAATGGTGATGATGATAGGAGCAGGTTCCGAGGTTTTTTTGCGGCGAGGCGTTGTGCTCATACTCCGAAGAGGTAGCCACAAGGAGGTATTGCACGAGCCCGTTCGCGCCCAGATTGTGGGATGTCTCCGGCGGTTTGCTTATTTGCGTGTCCAACATGTTTGGTTTCCGGAGCAGTTAGCGAGGATGTCTCTCGGGGCCTAAGAGACGGGGGTCAGTGCAAACGGGGGTCAGCCAGGGCGCCAGATCTTGCAGGATCCTGCGGAGGCCCCCTCTGGCTGACCCGGGTTAGCGAGCCGCTCGTGGCCGCGAGGCGGCCGCTCGTATTGGCTGACCCGGGTTTGCGAAGACCTGCGTTGCAGTTTTTTCTCCTGCATTGCAGTTTTTGGTTTCTTGCTGACCCGGGTCTGGATTGACCCTGGTCAGGAGATCCCCGAGTTTCAGGCGGTTAGCTAATTTCCGGGCAAGGACAAGGACCAGGAGGTCCCAGGAAGCCACAGGAGGCCCCAGAAGGCCACATGAGGCCCCATGAGGCCCCAGGAGGCCCCAGGAAGTCCAGGAGGCCTCGGGAGGCACTGGGAGGCTCCAGGGCACCAGGAAACCCTAGGAAACCGCAGGAAACTCGAGTGTGCCCCCCTGGTGCTCGATTCCTACATGTCTTAAGTCTGTTACTATAGATGTTCCTTTTTCCTGGGGTTCGAATTCCGACGTGGTTTGCGCATGCTCTTACATGTTGTTTCTCTTGGGGCTCGAGTCATATGTGTCTTACATGCGGTCCTGCAGGTTACCCCTTTCATGGGGCTCGAGTCCTAGGTGTGTTTACGTATGTTCTTGTAGATTGATTGTTGTTCTGGGGCTCGAACTTTAAGGGTAGGTCTTTGGGAGATGTTATAGTATCGGGAGCATAGCTCGCGCGCGCCGTTGCCTTTGGCCCAAGGCACGCGCGCCCTATTTGCCCGGACACCGCGAGTGTTCGCTATGTGCTGGAAAGATCATTACATCGATATTATCCTATCTTATCCGCCCACCCCTCATACTGTACTATCACAGCAGAGCGATGGACGCTATGTGCCATCCGATGTCTATCATGGAATCGGATGATATTTGAGTTACCAGGCTCACTTTCGACTTGGTAGCGGAGCTGGCCGCACTCTCGTGTGGTCAGCGATTGCTCTTCTTAGCCTCATATTCTTCGGCACGATCTTCGTGACCACCTACCACCCGGCGCCACCACTCCCAGTACGTTTACGAGGATCTATCCAAGAGCAAGAAGCGACACGAGAGGTACGACGTCTAGACGACCAGATTGGTACCATATGCGCTTCATCATTGCGTTACCACCAACCGCTCGGCAACGAGCTAACAGCGCAATACTTGAAGCAGAGGCGGGGAGACCCGCCAGATAGAGCGCCTCGAAGACTCGACAAGGCGCTACCCCAGCGCGGCAACGCGCATAATAACCGTCCTTCTCTACGCATTCTCGGGCTAGTCGTTTCCGCTATTATATGGTTCGCGCTGGGGGCAGCAATCGGACACATGCGTCGTGGAGAAAACAGCACCGATGGGCAAACACATGGCCCATATTGGGACCCTCAAGGACATGTACCTTTTCGCGAGTACATTTACGAGGTCAACGCATGGCTCAACGTTACAAGCGGACGTATGACGCCACAGGCCCAAGCGGCCGCAATACAACGTGGCCTAGGTGGCCTAGCGAGGACACTCGCCATGAGGGTACCGCCTGACATTATACACGATGGTGCTGACATCGATGGGGTCCACACCGACCCAGTGACCTACATCATGTTCCTCCTAAGCATGAAGTTCGAACGCCTGGAAGATGAGCGACAGCTCACTTCCGGCACACAACTCATCGACTTCCACGTGCCTCACGGGGAACGAATCGATGTCACCCTTGCCCGATTCGAAATGGCCCGACTTGAGGCACAGTCGGTGGGATTCGACCTTCCCAACTTCCAACTGTTAACCACTATCCTATTCCGCGCCTTAGGCGTCGGCAACCAGCGAGCCATGCAACTCTTACAGCCACTCAATCACCAAATGCCCCGGACACAACAACAGTATGATGAGTTGCTGGAGAGGATGCGTTCGATAGGCCACCTATCTGAACGGTCTCCTGGTAACATAGGATCTGTGTTTGGAAGGGGAAGGGGATCTGGTAGTGGAAATTTCTACACTACCTTGACTACTGAAGCCCAGCCTGGAAACGGGCCCTCAAGCATATGGGCCGATGACCCAGGAGAATCCACTGCTTTATTAGCAGGGGATCGATCACAACCAAGCTGGGCAACCAGCCCTCCTTCTAGAGAACCACAACCACACCGTTCTTTATGGGGGGAATCAAACCCCCTAACCGACGGTGTATCCACCTACTTGGGAGACGAGGATTTCGACTCCGGCACCGATACAGACACTACATCAGATGGTGTTGAAGCTTTAGATTGGTCAGATATCATGAATATGGATAACGACAATCAGCGTGCTGAACATTTGTTCTGGTTACTACAACAGGCTAAACGAAGGTGGGGGAGGTTCACGCGAAAACCAGTGCGTCGTGTTAGAAGGAGGATACGGAGAAGTTTTAAGGGAAAAGGTAAAGGCAAGCGAGGTCGTCGGAGGTTGAACGGACGAGGCATCGCGGCATTTCTCCAGAGGCTCTCAGATGAACAACATGATGAGATATTCTTTGGGGGAAAGGGCCGTGGCAAAGGCCGTAGAGAGACCTCAGGAAAAGGCAAAGGTAGGCGGGGAAACCCGCGAGGTAGAGACGGCCAGGTTCTTAAATGCCATGAATGTGGTAGTTCCGATCATCTTGTGCGAGATTGTCCAGTGAAGGGAAATGGAAAGGGC
The DNA here is from genome assembly GCA_963575745.1 of Prorocentrum cordatum. NCBI lineage: Eukaryota > Dinophyceae > Prorocentrales > Prorocentraceae > Prorocentrum > Prorocentrum cordatum. The sequence continues at coordinate 134,295 of CAUYUJ010014166.1, forward strand.
AGGTCGACCGAAGTCCATTTTGGCTCAAGTGAACCATTCATTGAGTATCTAAGCCTCCAGGACTTTGAGGCTATGGAGCAGATATTTTTCACTTGGGTCAGCTGCATGGGCAACGTCGACGAGCTCGAGGCGGATGGTCATGGATTGTACGCGTACTACCTCGAGTACGTTCGCAGGTTCGTTGAGGGCAACAACGAACTCACTCCCGTGGAACATGGGGCGCTGGGAAACTACCCTTTATCCTTCTTCGACTGGATGTTCGGGGACCCAGGCAACATCATGGCCTACGAGAGCAGCGACGAGGACACCACTATAGAGGCTTCGCCTTCCGAGGTTCAACGACACCTCGAACCTCCGCCCGAAATCCCGCCTGGAGACAGGCCTTCTTTGATGGGAGAATATCCCCATACCACTGGAGACTTAATCGAAATGGAGTCTCAGGCATTTGTTCAGGCCTTCATTGCAGGCGAACCAGATACTCCGTTTATACCTCCTGGTTCGCTTGCTCCAGGCGAATATGGACCACGCACCCTTTTGCAGACCCTCATGAGGATGCATGAGATACTTATTACTGGTTATCCTGAGAGTCAAGAACATATCGAAGCTGACATTATGGTAATGCAGGATACTGACGCTTGTGGTAGCTCAGAGCTGTTGTTGGCAGCTCTGACTCTCATTGACAGCGTTCATCCTCAGGACGTGCAGAGACACTTGATCTGCTCCCGTGGTAGATGGCGGAATGCTCTAGAAATGGCTATTGCTATGCGCGGTCATGATCTTCCTCCGCCAGGATGGGGTCTCCAGGCGGTGGGAATGTGGCCAAACCATACGGCCATGCGCAACATTGCCGGGCAGCCTGTGCTCGGCAACGAGCCCGAGCCGACAGCGGCGCCTCCTACCCCGGGGCAGCCGAGCGACGCACAGACGCCGGCTATGCAGGGAAACCTGCCTGTACCAGATACGCCAATGGCCATCATCATCGGTAGTTCGACATCAGTAGAAGGCGATGGTTGCGGGTTAGATGAGGATGACGTCACCGTCCTCATGATGGACGTGAATGGTGAGGAAGAGGTTGACTTCGATCCTGACGAGTCTGAATCATCATCACCATCGGCACAAGCGCCATTTGCGCCGAGCTCCATCCAGCAGGGAGACCTGCCTCCATCGGACGATCCATCTGGGATCGCACAGGAGCCTCCTCAGGCGCCTCCACCGGGTGCCGCTCATGCTGCTTCGGCAGCTTCTTCTGATGAGAATACCAGAAGGTCTCGTTCCCATACGCGCGTCAGAGAAGAGCCACATCCACAGGCTCGACTTCCTCGTGAGTGGAGGCAGGCTGGCCCAAAAGAACACGCTCTCAGGAGAGGAGGCCAGCTACTTCCGTATAACGACCCAAGACACCGAAAAGGGAAACACTCGGCCTTCGGCAAGGGCAACCCTGCCTATAGGGACAGTGAGGGCAAGGCCATCCGCGGAGGCTATCAGCTTGCAACAAATATCCGCCGCCCTGAAATTCAAGAAGCGCGGACTCAGCTGCGAGACATTATCGCGGCTCGCAAGCAGTATAGGCCTCACGCAGCTTGTGGACCTTGTTCCGAACCGTTCCAGAACCACAGGCCAGGATGCCCCGTTGGCAACAACGAAGGCCGGAGCCCCAACAGGGGCAGAACCCTTCATAAAGAGGGCCATCCGCAACTTATCCCAATGACACAGGACGAGATCGCAGAAGTGAATCACCGTCTCGGGATCTTGATCCATTTGGATCCGAAAGCCGAAGAGGATAAACCTCCCACGGCTCCAAGGGGACTGGTGCCCATGACCCGGGAAGAAAAAGACGCGCTCTTTAGTCTTCCTGGAATGCGAGGAAACTCGCCTGGCGTTTCTAGCCAGACCCAACAGCCTGAACCGACAATCAAGGATGAGAAAAAGGCTCAACGTGTGGCGGAGGACGAGGAGCGCATGCGGACAGCAGAAGAACGCACACGCGAGGCAACTCGCAAGATGTTGGAGGATTCCAGCAAGATATACATGAAGGGGGCTACGAAGCCCCCACTCCCACTAACTTCGAAGGCTAAGAGTGAACCCCCGACACCTAAGACGTCCTCGGGGCCGAAACCGAAGGTGAGCTCTCAGGACCCTGGGCCAGACGTGCAGATGGAGGTGCCTCGAACTGAACTTCCGAGGCCGCCGATTGGCGCAACTCCTACACAAGCGTCTGAGCCCAAGCAGCAACCTCAGGACCCTGTGGAGGAACGAAGACGCCCGCCTAGTCGCAGCAGCTCCATTGCGAAAAGGGCGGCAGCTTTCGAGCGCAGTGGGTATGCCCCTGCGCCAGCTTCGCCTGTGGCGGCCCGTTCCAGGAGGTCCGATGAAGGTGCTATGTCGAGGGGCACCTGGGTGCCGAAGATCAGGGGCAGCGCCAGTCGCGCATCACCGCGGGGAAACCCGCCAGGCGCTGCCGCTGCAGCTTCATCCTCTTCAGGAGCCGCAGCCTCTTCAGCAACAGAGGTCCCTGTGCGGGGAAACCCGCCCGTGGTTCAGCTGCACCACCCAGGTGACACGTCCTTCACTAGTGGGACTCCGAACGTGATCAGGGATAGACTTGCGCTTCGGAAGATCCCACCGATACGCTCGGTGGATGAGACATTCATGAAGGAATGCAGGAAAGCTGGAATCCTTCCCACTTCAAATGACATTCTCAAACAGCTGAGTAAAGCTCTCAGCAGGATATGCAGACATGCGCCAGACAGACCACACAATCCTGTGTGGGGCCTGGAATCTTTCGATGATCATGATGGTTGGGTTAACCTAGTGGAACTCGTGAACCATGATCCGTGGAACACAGGTCAATCAAAACACGCTGGGTATAATCCAAAATATGACGAGGCCAAAGTCATCAACGAGCAGCTATATGGGCGCTCGGTTGACCAAATGTCCGCGAAGCAGACGGAGAAGAAAAACAGCGCCTACAGTTCAAGGTGTTGATGCGGGACTCCGGCGAGCCCACTATCTTCATCCGCGCCTCTCAGGGGCATTCATGGACACTGAAAGCTCCATGGTCGCTGTACAGCTACATTGTGCTGTGCGACCAACCTGCCGGGAGGCCGGCCCCGTACCCCGAAGTGGCCATGCATGGCACTCGATGGCACGCCTTCGAAGGTATTATGTGGCACGGCCTGTCATGTAGACCTGAGCTTAACACGAAGAAAAGGTGGACAGGCCGGTCGCACATTCATTTCGTGCCGACAGTTCGCCGCCGTGCCGTGAACAGTGGGTGGGACCCAGACTCAGACATCATCATCTTCGTAGATTGGCGTAAGGCCATACAAGATGGTATGAAGTTCTGTTGGTCCGATAACGGAGTCCTCTTGTCTGAGGGAAATAACGGTATCATTGAACCGTATTACATCTCTCATGTAGAGGACCTGTCCACGGGAAGGCACTGGCGTAATCCAGAGTATCTGGGGAGCCGCCATGCGCGAGTCTCTGTCGCAATGATGTCTGCTCCTGACAGGTGGGCTGACGTTGGCACTGCTAGCGTCAAATATCAGTGGTCCCGAGACCAAGAGGGCGTCGACCCCCCCATGGTCTACCTCCACAGGGAAGTTGGGGACCACTATAGCCCTACCAAGCTGGGAAACCAGCCTGAGATCCATCGGATCTTCATGATCACCGAGAGTGAGGCCGGGAGCGCGGCTCCAAGCCGTGCCCCAAGCCAAGGGCCTAGTGCCGTGTCTTGGCAGGCCATCAGTACCTCGGACCTGGATCAGATCGCAGCCGCGCTGAACCCTGACCAGGTAGAACAGCTGGCGGACAGGTTATACCAGCAGGACCCCTGGGCCGCAGGCCAGGGAGCAATGTCTGCTATGGCTACGAGAAATCGTCAGGCCATGCAGGGAAACCTGCCTACAAGCGGACCTGCTCGGTTTGAGCAAATGCATGGGAGCCCCACTCAGAGCATGCGCACCCCAAGGGGCATGACTCCATTGGGCACACCACCTGCACAATCCCCGTTCGGGACACCTGTCCGCCCTGCAACAAACGGCACTCTCATGGAGAGGATAGTTGCGGCTAGGGCTGAGCACAGCACAGCCCTCCTCAACATGATGCCGCCCGGCACGCCAACAAGTCAGCAGGGAAACCTGCCTGGCACACCAAGCCACCACAGGGCTGGTGTACCTGACGACTATCGCTCAAGAGTGGCGGCCGCGGTGCAGCAGGTGCAGAGCCATAATCTGCCTCACCCAAGTGGGCAGAGGTGGAGGCCAGCCTGGTCCTGGGAGAGGGTCCCAACCCACGGGATCCTGCTCGGCAACGAGCCTTTATCCCGGCGTTCAATGCCCATCCGAGCATGTCTCAGGGCCAGAGGCCACCACCAGCGCAGATGAACCCACCATTATACCCTGATGGGTCAAGGGTTCCGAACAAATTTGTTCGCGAATTGGCGGATCAGATGCATAATCTCACTAATGTGCGCTGCAGTGACCATTCCATGTACCCGCACATGGCCTTCATGCCTTCACCGACATCACCAGAGGTGGTTGCACAGCCCACTGCCCATTCAATACCGTCTGGCAGTAGGGGCGTGCCTGACTACATCAGGCAGACTCACCACACTCAGCAGGCATGTTTCAGGAGAAGGCAGGCGGTGCAAAGTGTACGGGATCAGTCACGTGCAGCTGCACTTGATGTGGTGAGAAACAGGGGCTCACCTTTGCGAGGTAACTCGCCCGCCGTGACTCCTACCACTTCCATGCCAAATGTCGAAGTGCCGGAGGTGATGGACCTAACGGGGGCTCCCCCATCAGCCTTCATGCCCTCCGAGACGGTACTGGAGAGGCAGCGGCGGGTATATCCCAGGGCAGCAGACGTAGAGGTCTTTACTGGGATGGAAGATACCTGCGCGGTATGCCTCGAAGAATTTCAGCCCAGGGACAGCGTTTACCGCTCGAGGTGCAATCACTTGTTCCACGAGGGATGCTGGAATTCAAATGTGGTGGGCCACGTTGCAAACCAGCGTGAGGGAGATCCCCAGCAGCCACCATGTGCTATCTGCCGAGCACCTGGCATCATAGCATCATCCTTCCCATGGACCGGCTCCTTTAGTCAGACTCCTGAGCAATCAGCGAGAGAGCTGCGGGAGCTGAGGAGCATGGTGGAGGAGATGACGGCTAGGATGCTAGCTATGCAGACAGCTCAGTCTCAACAGCAGGGATACCTGCCAGAAGAGGTAAGGCCGCCTATGGAAACGGGATATTTTGATCAGCTTATCCCGATGACGGCGCCTCAGCAGGGAAACCTGCATGATACTCCTCAGATGTCTCCCCAGAGTGGAGACGGGGCTGAGATGTCACTGGACCCTGATCAGCTGCGTGAATTGCGTGTACGACATTTCCAGAATCAGATGGATAATACGCACACAACATTTATGCTGGATGCCAACAATCCTGAAACTGATAGTCCGTCGCTAGACTTATCAGAATCTTCAGTGGCAACAGCAGCAACAGCAGCCAGGGCCGTCAACATCACAGCGACGAACGAGGAGTTCGAGGAGTGGCTGCAGTACCGGGATCACATCACGAACGAGGGGCTGCAAGACATCGCCCTTCATTCGTACTTGACGTTGACAAGGCGCACGACCCGCGAGCAGTGTAATAGCATACGCGATGAGTATGCCAACTGGCGGGAGGAGCGTGGCGATCACGCCCAGCACGTGTCGTACTTCCAGTACATCGACCTGGCACGCATGGCCGAAAGCGAGTCGCATGCCAGTGTCACGCGGGGTAACCCGCCAGGGAGTACGACTGTGCCGCGGGGAAACCCGCCTACCGACACAGCCGACACTTCAGAAACTGTGCACATCAAGCAGCCGAGTAAGACGTTCTTGGATGACGGTGGAAATTCCATACTCATCGATGTCGGCTCGAAGATCAATATCATGGGCGAGAACACGAGCCGCAAGTTCGTCCAGGCTGCCGAGGCACATGGCCGTACTTGTACGTTCGAGCCCCGCTCTCGTTTAATATCAACGGAGTGGGAGAAGGGTCGGCCCCAGCGGATACCGCAGGCACATTCAGTATTGCCTGCGAGTACCAGGGGTCGGCCCAACTCGATTCATACAAGACGAACATTGTGTCAGGCTGTGGCAAGGACCTGCCAGCCATCCTAGGCCTCGATAGTATGCAGGACAAACGCACGATCATCGTGCTTGAACGAGGCCAGGAGAAGCTGATATTCCCTGGTAAGGGGCAGGTCAAAATGGAGCTCCCAGAAGGCTCCAAAATCATGCCACGACAAAGTTGCCGTCAGGGCATCTGTCGATCAGGTGTGATTGTTTTGGAGCTGCGGGGCAACCCGCCTCGAGCTCAAGCAGCACGTCATTCCAGACAGCGCTGACGGGCGAGCCGACCCCGGCGCAGGAGCGCGAGCAATTGCAGGGAAACCTGCCTCAGGGGTTGATGGAGACACTCGCCAAGGCCACCATGCGAGGCGACAACATCGACGATCTTGAGACGTTCGATTGTTTTGTTGCCAGGACACTGGCCCAGCATGGTGGAAGTGTACCCATGGACGCCGTACAGTCCCGCCGTAAGATAGTGATGGGATACACTAATCGTGAATTACATACGGTCAGCGACGCTAGGTCCAAAGGCGTGCTGAAACAGCTGATGGATAATCCATCGATGCTGACCGCATTTGCGGAGCAATCCGCCTCTGAGGCCACGGCGCGCTGCAGCGCTGAGCTCCAGCATCTGAGGGAAGCCCAGATGCTGGCAGATATTGCAGGCACATCTTCTTCTTCTTGAAGATGGCAGGGCGACGTCGCCCCCTCGTCGTCTTGCCTGTTGGCCGAAAAGCCGGGGGGTAACAAGGACAGCGGGGTAACCTCCCTTAGTAAGAGGGCTTTTGTCATTGAAGATACGAGGGAGGCATGTGCCGACCTTCGCACACGAGGTTATATTTGTGATCGTATTTCCCACAACGAACTTATGACAAGCGTGGGCACAAACTACCTAGGTGCTGTGATTAGTGGAGGTTACACTCTCATATGGATCAGTACTCCGGCTGACTGGTACGTAAGAACTCCAGGAAGGAGAGTGGCCCCACATTGGTCACGTATCCAGAACCTGTTGATAAAAGCCAAGAAACTCCGCATGAAGATCATAATATTTGGTCCCCCAGGATATGTTTGGAAGTTATCTCCAGTACGTGATACCCTGGAAGATCTAAAGTTGTCAGTAATACGGATGCGTTTGTGTCATTTCGGTATTCGGTTCAATATGCAAGCCAGTACACCAAGCGGTACTTATATGCAGGTAGCATCATCAATACCGATTAGATCGAAGCTGTGGGCATGTACCTGTAAGCAGGCAATACCACAACATGTGTTGGATTGGTACGGCCATACAGTACGACATGCTGAATGGCGAGCTCAGACACGCACTACACTCATCCGTCACTTGAACGACAACATCCTGGGGAGCACCACCACGCACGGAAACGTGCCCGTATACTTAGATACGTATACACGTACAGACCATAACACCCGTCACTACGTGACGACTAATAAGGGAGGACCAAAATGGTCTGAAGTCATCCGACGTGTAACAATCAACCTGGATACCAATGCGGTTATTCAGGATATCTCAGTTACCGATCAACCAACAGGATATGATTGGCATGCACCATTACCTGCAGGGGTTGCCAACATCAGTACTCGGTTGTATTGGCAACCCGAGGAACCGGTCTTGCTCGGAAACGAGCCGACTCAATCACCACAGAAACATCGACGCGTCATCATAGATGACTGTTCTCTCCCCCTCCCGACTCTGGCGATTGACGCATGTACCCATTCAACCACGACAATGAGTACACAGACCGACGAACAAGACGAGCAAGCTTTACCCACTGAATCGCGTATAAAGCAGAAGGAGAGGCTCAAAGCCGAAAAGGAAGCAGGCATCAAGCCTCGCCGCATTAAAAAGCACGTTGAAGACGGAAACGATGATTGCGGCGACGACTTGTCAGGACTCGGACAGGATCTTATGGCAACCTGGAGTACTGACGTCCCTGTTGAGCTGATACGCTCCGACGAGGACGATGACCTGTTCCTTACCCTCCCCACATCTATGCCCGACACACACGCTAACATATACAGCATAGTTGCTACACTATGCTATGGTCATAACAACTGCGTGGATATGTTGAAGCTTTGTGGCGGTGAGGGTGGCATCTCAGAGCTTGCCTTCTCAATGGGGACTTTCCTCAGGCGGCAACCTGGACAAGACTACATATGTCGACCTGGGAGACCCCTCGGTGCAGCAGGTTATAGATCATTACTTTGCTATATGCTACGTACGAGTTGCCATACTGCAACCCAGCTGCCGCACCACAGGACCACCATCCTACTACAACTACAAAGTCAACTACAACACTTGGGAACAGCACCATAAAGAAGACTTACCACACATAACTTATTGTGGTAAAATTGCTGTAACCCAAGATGACGCTCGGAGGTGGTTTATACGCGAACAACCTACAGGAACATGGGTGGATGATATTTCTCCATGGAAGAAGCTTGCCAACCGACCACACATTACAACCGTGCGCATTGACCAATGCGCTACGGGACTTAAAGACACGACTGGTGACTATATTAAGAAGCCGACAAATATCACCAGCAACGACGAGACAATTCTTAAACCCTTTGAGCGACTCAAGTGCAACGGTCAGCATGTGCACGCACAACCGTGCAATACAGAGCTTTCACTGGCACAAAAATACACCCGACGACTGCAGTCTGCCTTCGTGGAAGCCGTATATCTGGCGAAAGCCATTGACACCACGCGCGGAAACGCGCCTATAAGTACCGCACATGCTTATCCTGCAGACCTTCCCGATCAAGCCGAACCAGGCGAAGGTATGAGACGCATCGGTGATCGTATCATCCCAAAGGTGGCTACTTGCCCGGCATGCATCGACAACGTCGAAAGGACAGTCCTAACCATAACAGAGACCCTACGCAGTGTAAATATCATGATTCCATCTCTGTATATTGGCCATGTCCAGCATGTCAGAGGGATCTTACGAGAAGCAAGGGTGTTAAGAACCACCTCGATACCGAACCTGGTAACTGTCGTTTTCTGAACCATTTAAACTACCAGACGACCACGACCCCGAAGGCAAAACCGTGCCAGCTTGGTGGAAACCCTTACCTAAACCTGGTGAGGGCCAAGCTTCAGCTTCAGGTGGCCGCCAAGGCGCACACGCCAGGCCACCGCGACCACGATCCTTCGGTAACGTCGATCCGACATCTGGTGCCAGCAGCTACGACATGCTACGAGACGCCCCCGAGCGTGGAAACACGCCTTCTGCGTCTTCTAGCGAAGCGCCACAGGTGGCGGCCCGCCGCGGCCGTCTACAAGGCGTGCCACCACCTCCAGACGCAGTCAACACAGGGGACCAACTACGGAGAGCTACAAGGAACCCTCTTGCCTCCACCGGCTCTGGGGCTCCACGACTACCCGACTGGACGAGATTCGACATCCAACACAGTCTACAGAGTCTCCGTAGTCACGAACCCCATGTTGTGAAAAAGGAACTCCGAAAACTGCATCTGCGATGATATCATGCGAAGGAGCCAAAGATGAGGCTAATCCTCGAAAAGGTGGGGCTTGATAACGTTCGACTGAACATGATTAAGGAAGTTTGCGCTACCTGTCGGGAATGCAGAGCATGGGAACGTCCAGGAAACTCAACACTACCATCGGTGAGCCTTCCTGGTAACTGGCTCGGTGAAGGGGAAATGGACCTCATGTTCTACAAGAAACGGACCATATTCCATATTATGGATCGTTGTATTCGCCTGGCAGCAGGCCTAGAAATTTCCGACAGAGAACGTGACACTATCATTGACGCCTACCATTACTGCTGGATTGCCTATCACGGACCCTTCAAAGTTTTATACTCAGACGGAGAAGGCGCCCTGAATAACGATGCCGCTAAAACCATGATGGCCAATGGGGGCACGGAGCTTCGTATCCGAGCACATGGCCAACACGCGACTTCAATTGAGTCACGAAGCGGCATTCTCAGAGGCGTCCTCCACATGGTTGAGGAAGAATTGAATAGACACAACATCCCCGTTGTATTCACTAGAGTACTGGCGGAAGGCATCTTCGTTACAAGTGCGTTTACGTTTTATAACGGAGTATCGCCATATCAGGCACACGCAGGACGTCAGCCTTCTTTCCTCCCTGATCTCGATACCCTTGACTTTCCCAAGGGGCCCGAGACTTCAGGACACGAACGAGAACGTCGTGTAAGGGAAGTCAGCCTAGAAGCCATAACTCAGGCTACTGCTGTGGCCAAGACAAATCGGGCTCTTAGGGCTAAGACGACTCCTGCTGGTGCTCGCCTCTACTCATCAGGGGTTTTGGTCGATTACCACCGACCTACTGCCACCAAGGACGACCATGGAGGCTGGAACGGCCCATTCCCGGTGATCCGAAATGTGCCTGAAAGAGGACATATTGTTGTCAAGGCAGGATCTCGTGAGGTAATTGCGATGTATCCTGATGCTCGTCACACACTACACATCGAATGTCTCCTTGCACGGGAACTTGGCATGGATAATATGGCCATGCAAACCGTCCTTGCTTATGTGGCACACCTCAGCGCAGGGAAACCTGCCAAAGTTTTCGGTTATATCCCCGATTACAAGGGAAACCTTAATCTGTCAGACGACAGCAAGTTTCACCCGCGCGTACACTTAGCGCTACAGTATCTCGTACGAAATTACTTCCGAGTAGAACATGTAGTAGCAGTTCGATTGGCTAAGAGTGTGTCAAGCCTACCTGCAGTAAAGTACGCCACCGGGTCTACGCTGATCCATTATGACAACGACATCAGCCCGGCGTTCCACTATTACGAATTTGTGGGCACCGGCTTAAACATTTCTCAGATCACTGGTAGCACTCACTCCAGACTTATTCAATGCTTGACTTCACGTGTCCCTTCCTTGGGATTTCACGACGATTTGGTTAAATATCAGCATTCAAGCAACACGTCTGGAGAACACGAGTCGCCTGGAAACAGGCCTTCTCCAGACACACCAGATGCTTCATCGCCGAGTGAAGGCCGTCTGTCGACAATCTATGAGGAAAACGAGGAACACAATATCGAAGCTATGATGCTGGAAGAGTGGTACGACGAGCTACGTATGGACCTTCATCCTACGACGATTACCGATGATTATCTTTATTGCGTCCCAACAACTATGCTGCCCGACCAATGTGTTTTGGCTTCAGCATTTGTGGACGACGATGATGTTATATCATCAGATATGCTCGGAGACGAGCCGAAATCACGTGAGTCCTGTCTAGTCTCTCTTTGTTCAACCACAACCGACGAGAGCTACTCTCTTGACAGTGATGAATATGGTCCTTACGTTGAATTATGCTTTACATCAGAAATGTCAAAAATAGTGTTGGATCATAATCAACTTGCACAGCTCGACACCGATATGGTCGCAACGATGAGAGTATATGTATCCTCTGCTGCTAAACGTGCTGTGGCTGTCAAAGGAGATGATCTACTGACCAACGCCGACATAGCAGCACATCCAAAGGAGGTTAGTGAAGCTTTGTATACTGAGCTCAAAATCTGGATTGATAACCGATGCTTTGAGATGTATGATTTATCCAAAGCTGCCAACATCATGACATCCAGGTATGTATACAAGTGGAAGTTCGTAAAGATGGGTACCGAGAGCGTTAAAACCATTCGTCTCAGACTGGTCCATCGTGGATTTATGGATACTGAGGCTTTCGATGTGGAAACATTCTCTGGAACCGCCCGAAGGCAGTCCCAACGACTCCTGGCAAGTGAAGCGGCATGCCATCCAGAGTGGATCTTAGCATCCATGGATATCGATAAGGCGTTCCTCAAGGGTTTGACCTATGAGGAACTTGCCCATGCCACCGGCGAGGAATCTCACATGGTTTGCTTTACTCTTCCACCAGGAAGTGCTCAGGTACTTCGTACATTACCCGGCTTCTCATCCTACGACGAAAGTCGACGCTGTCTTAGATGCCTCAAACCAGGAACGGGTACAAAGGACGCTCCAAGAGCGTTCTCTCTCAAACTTCGTACGACCACGCGAGCTATAGGACTTACACCGACCAGCTACGATTCTGAATTTGAATTCAGCCAAGACCTTCTGTCGGCAAAACATGTCGATGATATTAACATGACATGTCTAGAGGAAATATAGACGACTATGTACAACGTGTCGAAAAGGTGTTTGGCAAATGCAAGCTCAACAAGCACACATATACGAACTGCGCCGTTCGCTACACTAAGAATGATCAAGGAGATGTGATCATGGACCAGGACGAGCATATCAAACAACTACGTCCTATCACACACCCAGAACTTACAGGAGCGGCGGCCGATGCCAAAGCCACGAAACTCATTGCCGACATGTTCGTCAGCCTGCGAGGAGCCCTCGCCTATGCCCTTCTTACCCAAATCTGGCTCATGGTATACGTGGTCTCTCTTCAGAAAATTCAAGATCCCACTAATCTGCAATTCAGACGTTTGAATGCTGCGACGCGAAAGCTGATCAGCAGCCCGAAACGCATCACCCTCCCCCGGATGAAGCCGACGAATGAAGTTGACATCCATAGCGATTCGGGGTATCGGAAGCTTACCGGGGAGGAGGATGACGAGACCAAGGGCTACGGCATACGCGGGGCCAATGTACTACGGCGAGGAAACTCGCCTCAAGGCAAGTCCGTCGTTCACCTCTGTGACGGACTATGCAAATCACACCGATTACAGGTGAGGTCCAGTTATGCTGCGGAGGCACTTGCAGCCGCACATAACCTTGATGAGTGTTACCCTACGCTCATTACTCTCCACGAGCTTAAGGCAGGAGCTTTGACTCCACGACAACTACGAGACATGCGTGAAGTTGGAGGCCTAGCTATCAAAGTCTCTCTTACCATAGACGCCGAGTCCGTCTACAAATCTTTATCAAGCAGGGATCTCAAAATACCTACAGAACGGACTCTGCTTGGACATATCAGCTGGATACGTGAGCTCATGGATATAGGTATAGTACATAATGTGCAATGGTGTGATACTAGGGATATGACCGCAGATGGGCATACAAAGGGAAGCATCGATCGGGAGCTGCTTCTGGAAGTGATGTCAGGCACTCAGTCATTTAAGTATGACGTGAAGCAATTTGTTCCCTTTCGGGGTCCCGAGGACAGAGACAAACCTAAGTCTAATCAATTTTAGTCTGTCCTTGTTGCCCTCGCGGTCCAATTTGCCAGCACGGGCGCCTACTATAAAGGCGCCCCTCTAGTTGCTCGGAAACGAGCCTTACATTTCACGCCTGGCAACGAGCCGGCTTCGTACAACTCAGGCTCTTTGCCTTAATACACCTTTGCTTGGTGAGATATGGCCTGTTTGGCTCACCTTTAACTGAGCCGATAGCCCTTCATTGTTTGAAGGGGCTGTCTTGTATTTGCGTGAAATACTTTGCGAGGAAACTCGCCTTGCAGTCTGGTGTTAGGCCAGACTGTACGCACTGTTTTCTTTTTTGCAAGCAGTCGTGCGCGCGACCTTTGCGTGCGACTATGCTCTCCGTTTCCTCCCCTCCCGACTTTAAGGGTAGGTCTTTGGGAGATGTTATAGTATCGGGAGCATAGCTCGCGCGCGCCGTTGCCTTTGGCCCAAGGCACGCGCGCCCTATTTGCCCGGACACCGCGAGTGTTCGCTATGTGCTGGAAAGATCATTACATCGATCTTATCCTATCTCATCCGCCCACCCCTCATACTGTACTATCACAGCAGAGCGATGGACGCTATTTGCCATCCGCTGTCTATCATGGAATCGGATGCTATTTGAGTTACCAGGCTCACTTTCGACTCTCGAATCCTCAGTGCTTGACGGATGTTCCTATGGACTGGCCCTCTCCTTGGGTTCGGTTCCTATGTGTTTTACGTATGTTCCTGTATATTGCCCCTCTCCTGGGTCTCGGATTGTGTGTGTTGTTTGTTACGTGGAACCTTCTCGCCCGTGAGTTGAAACCGTGTGTTTTGACGTGTTTCCTCTCTGTTTTTTCCTCCCGCCTGCTCCGTGTCAGGTCGTTCATTCCCAGATTCGCTTGCGCTCAGACTCGCACTCTGATTTTCTCGGATTCAGATTCTGTCATTCTCAGGTGTGCTGAGCCGAAGCTCAGATCCAGATTCACTCAGACTCAGACCCACACTAACCGTCAGACCGCACACACTCAGATACAGTCAGGCCAATTCACTCACAATCACACTCAGACCACTTACACTCATACTACGCACCCGCACTCAGACCGGCACTCGAACACTCAGGCCATTCACACCCAGATACACTTACCCTAAGCTTCGCCATACTCACACTCATACACAAAGTCACTGACACCCAGACTCGCTCACACACACAGACTTACCCGCTCTCAGACCCACTGGCTCTTAGTCTCTGCTACCCAGACCCACTCATACTACCCAGACTCGTACCCAGACGCTCGCAGGGGGAAAGGTCCAGGCAACTAGATACACATACGGGGATCTCCGCGTCGAGTACTTTGGTGCATTGCCTTCTCGATGTGCATGGGCCGTGTAAAGTTTCGCCGCTGGCTGAGGTGGGATATGCGGGAGAGTATGCTTTGTCGCCGACCCGAACCAGGAACGTTCTCACAGTTTCGCTGAGCTGTCTGCGCTCCCCTGCCTCAGGATCTGGATATGTTCCGTCCGACGCAGGCGACGCAAGCGCCGCATTACAGTTGCTCAGATGCCAACGAGAGTGGCGACTCGGGTAGAGGAGAAACGAGAAACGCCCGCAGGGAGGAGGGGGAGGAGAACCAGTATCACAATGAGGCCCCAGTACATGCAGGGGGATGAGCGTGTGGAAGATGGGGGGGGAGAGACACCGGCAGCTGCACCTCCCCTCATGGGGGGAGGAGGATTACCCTCGTCTTCCTCCCTCTGCCAGGTCCGCCTCGTTTCCAGTTTTCGATACCCCCGACCATATTTCCCTACCTAGGCTGCGCTGCTCTGCTACTCTCTCTCTCTCTCTCTTGCACTCCTCCTCCTCCGCCTCCTCCTCCTGTATTTCCTCCTCCGTCCTCTTCCCTCTCGCCTCCCCCCCCTGATTGAGCACGGCTCGTCGCCCAATCCGGCGTTGCGTCGCCCCCCGCCCTTTCCCCCCCCTCCCCGGTTGATGGCACCTCCCCGCCTCTGCAGGAATTGCCGGGCGCCACGGACTTCCTGCCGCCCGGGGGGCCAGGGCTGTCGAGGAGCAGGCGCACAACGCGAGGATGGGGGCCCGCGCCAGGTCCGCGGGGAGTGGCCAGCACAGACCCGGGAGGGTCGAGGAGGGACGATGTGGAGGGTCGAGGAGGAGGGCGAGGAGTCGGATCGAGATTCAGGGACCGAGCTTCCTGCGTGCTCCAGCAAGTTCCTCATCGCCGTGGCTGGATTCTCCTTCGAAGATCTTGTCAAAACGTACCCTTCGAGAGGCCAGGGGTCGACTTTGCACGGCGGAGAGTGAGGATGAACAGGAGGGGATTCTTTTCATGATGGTCGCACTCCCTGATGTCCTCGCCGCCACGGCTGCAGTCGCCTCAAGATCTTGAAGCGGGTGGCATTTCATCTTCATGGCAGCCTTCGGAGCAAAACCAACCCAGGACCATAGTTGGCGACGACGGTGGAGCCATCTGTTGCGCGATTCATGCAGCCAGACCCGTCCTCGCCAAGATGGAACGCACGCTCCTGGCGGAGACGCGTGGCCTTAATGATCCGCAATGCGTTCGGCATATAGGTTTCCATCCAAATTCTTCACGCTACTGCAGAGATCAAGCACTTCGATCCGATCGTCGATGCCAGAGGAAGCCAGTTCGCCAAGATACCACCTGACAAGAGTGTTGATATCATCTTTGCGTGCATATCTGGGCAACACCGCCCAGTGGCATGCGCCCATGGGCTGATGTGCTGGCTCAACAAGGTCGACATCGAGTCCATACATCTCTCTTCGCGCGAGTGGCCGCTGAGGGCCTGTGGAGGCCACAGCATGGACTGCAGACGCCAGGCGCCGTGGGCCAAAGATATGGTCAGCGCCGCAGTTGACGTCATATTCGGTAAGACTCGGGGGCGCTACGTCCACATCGGAGGAGCAGGCTCGTCTCTTGCCGAACGCCGCGGTCACGAGGGCGACCTCCGCCGAGGCGTATGGCCCGCCCGCTACGAGCATGCCTGCTCGGGATCTTGCGCCGGTTCAGTGCGAGGATTAGCGTTCCCGCGCCGACGACATCCACGAGGACATCGACGATGCCTCGATTGCCGGGGCCATTCGTGGGTTTGCCAGAAGCAAAAGGAAAGATCAATAAGGAAATGCGTGCGATGAGATTGCCTCAAGCAAGTCTTGGATCGATGCAGCGGGCCGTAAGCTACAGTTTGATTGCCGCCCTTGCGGCGACGAGAATCGCAAGCCCGCGGGCAGTGCGAGGGCCGTCCAGACAACAGAGAAGGAACCCGTCACAATTCAGTCGGAGTTCGCGCAGCCGACGCCGTCGCCCACAGCTGCTTCCAGCTCGGCCAGCGTTGAGGGCAAGTCCGCCAAACAGAAGGCCAGGCTCAGCCCTGCTCCGAAGCGGGCATCCAGGCCCGATGCCGAACCCGACGCGAGCACGCGCGGGGCTCTTTGAGTGCCGCCGCCGCCTCCGCCGCCGACTTCACCGACCCCTCCAGCACGTCCGTCGAGGGGGCCTCTGCCTTCGCCAGCGCCGCCGCCTGCGCGCGTTGCCAGGTCCGAGATCGAGAAAGCATGCGAGCATGACGTGAAAGATGGCCAGGCTGGAGATCCTGTCGCGGGTTTCGAGCCGACCAGGACCAGGGACGCCATGCTCGAGACCTTATTCGGCACCGACTAGACGGAATTTATCACGCGCATCGAGCCGGAGACGTTCGCGAATTGTGAACTCGACCTATTGCGCGAAACTATAGATTATTGCTTTGATGGCAGATAGGAAGAACACGTCAATGGGACGTCCGCGCAGGAACGGCAATTGGGGGCGGATCGAGGATCGCTTGGAGATGGATGCTGTCGCCGACGCGAGCATCGGCGTCAGAGTTTGCGCGCTCTCAACTGTCATGGTTTGGCCGTGCCGTGATGGGGCTACCTGGTTACCTATTCTTATTATTCGTTGAACCTCGATGGGTGCGGCATGAGTACGTTGGGCCACAAGAAGCGCGAATTGCATTCTGCGGGGCCCCGGGAGGTCGACGAGCAGGACGACCTTCTCGCAACGCGCAGTTCTGAGGGGAACAATCACCAGAGACGTCGCGCACGGATCGCGTCCAATGGGCAAGATTGTGGGCCAGACCTCGGCGTGCATCATCTTGCCCCGCGATGGGGCTCGGCACTGGCGGCGAGATTCGCCCGTCGTGGACGCCCGAGCTGAAAGGAGATTTATCGAGTGCATTCTTGATCTCATCATCGCCAACACCACCACCGACAACATTATCGACGCCTGGACAAAATGTCGAAGAGTTATCTCAACGGATTTGACCAGCTACGGTTACGCTTGGATGAGACGCCCTTGGCTCGCATCTAGGAGTTGTTGGCGCCCTGAACTCATTAGAGTCGAGCGCAGACATCGCGAGCCTTAGTTCCTGAACTTCCGCAGGCAATGGCCCCCGCGCGTCAGAATCGACGGGCGCGAGCGCAGGCTTCCGGGCAATGGCCCCCGCGCGGCAGGGGGCTGGGGCGCTCGACTCGATCGCCGACTCGCGCGTCGCAGCCATTTCCCATAGTGAGCGCGCGCGGGGCGAGGAGCTGGACAGCCTGGAAAAGCTTCCATGACCAGGTGGGACCATAGCAGAAGGCGCACTCCAGAATTTTCTTTTCAAGATCCCACTCTAGTTGCGATTCGCCATTCGCCGATTGCGCCGCCAATTCGGTCATTGCCCCCATTGCGCATTCATCCAGCTAGTGCGTCTGTCCCGGGCGACGACAGAGTGCGTGAATGCCGTCAAAAGCCGTCGACGCGAAAGCTGCGAACACCGCGCGCCTCCGGCCCAGACTTCGCAGGCTTGCGAGGCCCGAACAAATTCATCTCATTTCCGGAATCGGCGTTGCGTGCCCAGGAATGCAGGGGACCAGTGGTGAGCGACGCATTTTCTTCGACGTCGCACGCGGCGGCGCGACCTTCCAACGCGTCGCATCTGCGAAAGAAACAAGGAGGTGGCCTGCCATTCCCTGGGGCGCCCCGAAGCATTTCTAGAACGTTGGGTTGCCTGCGATTGCGCGCCCAGGCGCGCCGTGCTAGACGGAGGTGCCCATGGCCGCGGCGTCTCTTCACAATGGGAATCGATGTCCGCGGCGCCGGGGTCAAGTCACCAGCGCAGATCGGACGCGCCGCAAGGCGCTGCTGACTCTGGGAAAACGATTGAGAGAAACGACAGCGATTAGAGCAGCATCGGCGCCGGCGAAGCAATGGCTACCGCGGTCGAAGCCGTCGACACCAAGAACGATATGCTTAGTGCACGAGGTTTCTTTCCATGCCCATGTGCGCTCGGACGATGGATGGCTTCGGATTCCAGGGTGGCGGTTTGATGGCGGGGAGGCGTTGGGCCTCGGTGCCCTTGCAGACGTAGCGGAGGGCGGATCGGATGAGTCTTCTTCGCAGGCGTTTGCGCGCGCCGCGCGACATTGCCGGGGGCGCCTTCGCAGAGCATGGCGTCGGATGCCGGATCGCGCGAGCTATGCCCGGCCGCGGCGTTGGCCAGGAATTGCTCGGTTGCGGATGTAGGACGTCGCCGCCAGTGCCCCGCCGACTGAGAGTTACTGCCGGGTGGGGCGCGGTTTCTCGCGTCGTCGGTCTCGACGGCAAACGTGCATGGGCGATTGCAGAAGGAGCGCCCGCTCGCGTCGCCGCAGATCGATTTCGCCCTTGCGCTGCGGCCAGAGCATTGGCCCACCTGTACCTCGCGAGGCATCGCGGTGGAGGCATGCACAGATACCCACCGCCCAGAAGTCAGCGCCAGTCGGTTGTCGACGAACGTCGCGTCGTACCAGAGCGAAGGGCAGCGCGACCGGTTGACCCCGAACAGTTTTGCAGATTTCGGAAGGATTGCCGCCAGAATTCGTATTGGATGGTCGTCAACCAATGCTCGCAGGGTAAGGGGGTGAGGATGTCAACGGAGATGTGGACGTCCAGCAGATCGAAGACCAGAGACCCGAGTCTCTGGACATAATGTTCCCTTGGTTCCCTCCTTTGTCCCGCGCAATCAAGACCATGGGTGTTTCTCTCCCCTTTTTTCTGTTCCCGCATTGTTATCCTGGCGGTCCTCGCCATCGCCTGGTCACTTATGTCATGGAACTGCACGGACGACGCTTCGGAGTGACCCAAACCAGATGTTGAGGAACTATGGATTGACGATAGAGGCTGGCGCGACCTGCCAGGACAATCACACTCGGCACGCAGTGGGAAGAAGGAGGATGGTAATATCGAGGACGTGTGTTAAGTGGCTACTACAATCGCGAGTGGTGGCGAAGTTTACGTCACCATTCGGGTTGCCATTCGTGTCGCCGTGAGTATAGCCATTACTGTCGCCGTTAGCGTTGCCGTGTGTGTCGCCATTCGGGTCGCCGTTCATTTGGCCGTTAGTGCCGCCAGTTGTGTCGACGTTCTCGTCGGTTCGTGTCGCACTTAGTGTCGCCATTCGTGTCGTCGTTCGTGCAGTAGCGTCGCCAATAAAGTCGCCGTTCAGGGCGAGGAGGTCGCAGGTTCGAGCCGAACGCGCAGGCACTGACACAAACCTAAACACACGAAGCCTGTTGTGCAGGGCAAGGGAATTATTTTTCGATCAGTGAGTCTGGTCGTGGGTAGGCCGAAATAGCGCAGCCATTCGTGCCGCCATGTGTGTTGTCACCGCCGCCCTTTAGTGTCGCCGTTCGTGTCGCCATTAATGTCGCCGTCCGTGTCGCCATTCGTGTCGCCGTTCGTGTCCCCATTCGTGTCGCCGCAAGTCTCGATTAACATCGCCATTCCTGTCGCCATTCGTGTCGCTGGTGGGCCTCTGGCAGTCGTTTCGGGACCTGCCAGTGGTCTACACACGTCTTGGGGGCCAGGGGAGGCCAGCCGAGCTCTCCAAGACCAGTCACAGAGCTAAGGGCCCTCTCGAGATTTTCTTGTGGCCCCCACGACGGCCCTTGGCAGTTCTGTCGGGGGCCCTGGAGGACCCGCAGAGGACCCCCAGAGGCTTTCAAGATACTCCCTGCAGTATGTGCCAATTGGTCCCTCCCTGGTACATAATCCTGGGGGGCATCCCGGGGCCTCTTCCCGAGGCTCGTCGCCGAGGCTGCGGTCGCTGTGTCGACATCCCCGAGTTCCCTTTTTATGGAGCACGTCGGTTCGGGGCGGGGCGTGCCCTGGAATGCATGCGCCTTTGCGTCATCCCGGGTGCGCCTCTTTCTCGCTCGGCCCCCTTGTCGCTTTAAGCGCAGCGCGGGGTGAGCCATGGTCTGCGGGGGCGCTGTCCCTGGAAGAGGACCCGCCCACGCGTCGTATGTGTCTTCTTGCGAGGTGTTTTGTGTTTTAGAAAATAATGTCGTGTTGGTTTGATTTTCGCTCGGCCAGAGGTGAAGTGACGTCTTCTGCCAGGCTGTCAAAGCCAGGGTGCTGCGCTGCAGCTGTCTTTGCCGAAGGGGCTTACACGGCCTGCCAAACCCCTCCTTCTCTTCGGTCGCAGGGCACCTGGGGGTCAAGGATTGGGTGCCAGTGGAAGCGCAGGCGCTGCCGCAGACGCTCCACTGCAGGGCGAGGGCAGCAGCGTGAAGGAGCCCACCACGCACCATGGGCCGCTGGGATGCTCACGGGGTCAGGCAGTGGTTAAGAGGAGCGTGTTGAGTTCTCATCGTCGCTGGGCATACAGCAGGATCGCGCCGCCCCGATGCGGCGGCAACGCCAGCCCGAGTGTTTCAGGGCCTGGGGCCAGGAGGGAACAACTGACGACACGACATCCATAATTACTAGAGGAGGAGTGTGCTGCTCTACACCAGGGACTTCCGAGAGCGGAGGTCATTCAAGATTGAGCGATGCCCGCAGTGTCCGAAACCAGGGCCATTTTGACCACGGCAGGAATCTTTGTACTCGGCACACTGCCACACCCTAGCACATGGCAAGTTAGGATGCCTGGAAGTGGTCGAGGGTTCGGCTTCGAGGGATTTAGAAGGGTGGCAGCGTTTCAATCGCTTCGGCTGATTCGCAGTTGTTTGTTTTCGGTCGGTTCGGTCCTTTGGGTTGTGGTCGCTGTCGATTCCGCAGTCGGTTCGGTCGGTTTTCGTTTGTGATGTCGCCGTGGACCGCTTTGGCTTTGGATGTGGGTTGGGAGTGGCAGCAGCGGGCTTCTCCTTTGAGGCACGTGTGAACAATTAAGTTCAGCAGATGGAACTTGTGCACCTCTACACCACTACCATACCTGGCCAGGGGCATGCTGGGCCGTGGCATGGTGTATACTCCCTCCTGCTTGGGGCCAGGATAAATTAATTATACACAATCGTAGGGTTTAGGATGGCCCTGGCCTGGCATGGTGGTGGTGCATAGGTGTTTTTGCTGATACGTTGGGCGTCCCACTTGTCCGCCAGGTTGCGGTCGGGAGGGCCATGATCGAGCGGGGGGGGCCTTCGGCAAGAGGCCTTGGGCGCGGGGCGTCTCACAATAGAAGCTATGTGCAACTGCCACCTCTTCTCTCAAACAAGCGGGTCCGACTCCGAATTTGCCCCTCTGGGGTCTGGGGCAGGTTCGTCTGGGGGGCAACGCCTCTGCAGGCCCGGCCTCTGGAGTTTGGGGGCCTGTGGAGTCTGGAGGCCCAAGAACGATCCTCGATCCTCTTCGTGCCCGACCCTCGTTCTCCTTCTCAATCCTCCTCGATCCTCGTTCGTCCTCCTCCTCGGTCCTCCCCCTCCTCCTCGGTCCTCGATCATCGATCCTCCGCGTCGAGAGAGGACCGCGTCGTCGTCGCCGTCGGAGTCCTCGGGCAGCCCTCATCGCGCAAAGCCGACCACACAGTGGCTCAGCTGCCCTTCCGCCGCCCTGGCCGACCAAGAGCCCAGCTGTCCGATCGGGTCATGGGCCGAGCCTGCGACTCCCACACACCCCGAGGTCGAGTCGCCATGGTCGTGTCGGACGGAAGTGGGGAAAGGAGGGGCGTACGATATTAGGTGCACGCAGCTGGTTGCCACCCCGCCGCCCCGCGCTTTCCTCGATGCATGGGCGCCTCCGGCTCCTCCGGAGGCACCAGGCCCCCCGTGCTAATTCCTCTTTTCGTCCATCCCGACATGAAGAACAGGAGTCCTGAGTGAAATGCGTCTTACTACTCAGGGCTTTCCCGATGACCAGCTCTTCAACCTGACATGATAATTGACGGCCTGGACTGGGGAATATGAGCAATTAGGAGCCCAGCGCGATTAATTAACAATTGAGAAACAGTGAGCAGGCGAGGAAAGAGTAGGAGTCCACAAATTAGGAGTCCATTGCGAATCGGAGTGATTTGAGGTTAATAGGAGGAGGAGGAGGAGGAGGAGGAGGAGGAGGAGGAGGAGGAGGAGGAGGAGGAGGAGGAGGAGGAGGAGGAGGAGGAGGAGGAGTACGGGTTTAGAATCGCCTGCCAGCCCGCTTCGCCGGGGGGTCCAGTAGTGTTTCTCGCTTCCAAAGCGCCCTGCAAGATCTGCTCCGTCGGCGCTGGCAGCGGGAGAACCTCGATCTGGACGCCCGAAATGGGTACTGAAAGAATGGGTACTATGCCCAACTGCAGTTCCTGTTCATTTTGAACAGGATTTGCTGTCCACGCCGCCGCGGCCTGTGCCCATTTGAGACAAAGGGCCGCCTGCCCAACAGCGGCCGCTGTTGGTTTGGGACAACATTTGCTGTTGGGCATTGTACCCATTTGTTCGGTACCCATTTCGGGCGTCCAAACTCGAGTGGGTGTCCCTGTGCACATGGCGCACGCTCTGGGCAAGTACATGCCATTGCGAGATGTCCCCCCCCACTTCCAGTGTCTGCGGGCCTACCTTGCCATGCCCCACCTGGACGAGCAGGCCTGCGGCTCGCTCCGGACCACCATGAGGCGGAGCTGTCCGAAGGTGTTTGCCCGGCCTCTCCTGCTTAACCCCGCTTCTCTATCTCTGCCTCTCTCTCTCTCTTTTTCTCTCTTTCTGTCTATTGGTCTTTCTGTCTGTCTGTCTGTCTGTCTCTCTCTTCTTCTTTTTTTTGTTCTCTCTCTCTCTCTCCCTCTCCCTTTCTCCCTTTCTCTCTTTTGCATGGAGGCAGCTGGTCCTGGAGGAGACGGGCCTTGGCAGTTTCTCTCAGTTTTCCGGCTCTTGGCACCGTCAGAAAACGATTCAGCATGAATAGTTTGCCATGTGGTGTAATACATAATGCACGTAGCAACATGCAGAGGCAGAGTGAGGGGAGGTGGGTGAACGGTCAGGTCATGGATACCCGTGTGGACGTCACGGAATCCGCGGCCATTCTGGCTCGAGGGGACGAGAGTGGCTGTCTCTTCTTAGGCTGGGGGAGTTTGTTTCTCTCTCTCGGATTTGATTTCAGGTTGGCTGTACCTGATCACCCCGGTTTCGCAGCAGGTGCCATGTCGTTCATGAAGCTGCTCCCACAGGATGCCTCCCCGTACGAGGACTTCAGCGAAGCGATCAACTTCGCGAAGCTCTCGCCAGATACGTGGAAGGTATGGGCGGCGACGCTGGGGGAGGACAATCTGCAGGAGGGCATCTTCATCGCGGCGTTTCCGGACGCTGACTTCGTTTAAGCGGCCGGGAGGATCGACGCCTCGCCCGTCGTGAAGATGCGCATCAACATCTTCGTCAACGTCCTCCGGCAGGCGCACGGCATGGATGTGTCTGACGTGTTCGCCCCGGCCATGCCCCCAGCGCCGCCCACTCTGGGAGGAGCGATGGCGACCGCTGCCGAGGAGTCCACGAATGGGGAGGAGGATGCTGTGTCGTTGCGGGTCAGACAGATCTTCGACCAGGGGTGCAAGCTTGTGTTCAAGCCTCGCCCCGATTCGGAGATCCGGGCTGCTCGGGCCAAGTGGACTGCGGCCAACAAGCTGGAGGCGGAGCGCAGCGTGAATCCGAGCAACAACCAGATTTCCATCCTCCTCAGCCTCAAGTCGGTGGACTGGAACATGCTGGGCTGTCTTCGGTCCCTTCGACGCCCGGAGGCAGAGGCACATGATGCTGAAGGCCCACCGGCTTGGGCCAGACGGCGTGCACCATCCGTTCGAGATATATGGCGCCCTGGACCTCGACCACTGGAAGCAGGCGTGGGACTTCGCAACCACGGGTTTCGTCATGACGGAGGTCTTGGAGCGCGGCGTCGCCGACGCGTACAAGGCCCATTTCTCCAACCTGTGCGAGAACTACAAGGAGGTTTGGCGGGTCTGTGCCCAGGCCGATTGGGAATTTCGCATGGAGTGGTGCGTGGAAGAACGCCGCCGGCAGGAGGAGTTCAGCCGGCAGCACCCCAGCGTGAGCACGTTCGACCCGAGCATGCCATGGAATTCTGTGTTGTATGCTGGCATCGAGTCCATGGAGGGGTTCACGTTTTGGGAGGACCGGCTGAAGGAGCAGGCGCGGAAGTGGATCAATTCGGCGGAGTCGGTCAATAATCCGAGCTGGGTCAGTTGGCAAGCTGCTTTGGCGGGGCCGCAGGCCTCCAGGACAGCTTCGTGCGGTGCTGCTGCGTCCGTGCTGCCGGAGACCCGCCATGCCACCCAGCCCAGGCGGAAATTCGAGCAGACAACCGGTTCGGCTGGTGGCGGGGGCCCCGGCGGCGGCTCTGGCGGGGGCTCCGGCGGGGGTTGACCCGGCACGTCGTGGCGTGATTGGGTCAACGAGCGCACCGCCGACGGGAGGTTCAAGCGGATGGACGACGGCACGGAGATCTGTTTCGAGTTCAGCCGCAACGTTGGCGGGTGCGGCACTCTCTGCGCATCTACGCCCAAGCGTGCACATGCGTGCGAATGGTGCCGCGGCGCTCACCGGTCCATCGAGTGCCCGCAACACCCCTGGGTGGAAACCGCAACACACGAAGGGCAAAGGCCACGGGAAGGGCAAGAAGAAGGCGAGGGCGGCGCGCCGCTGAGAGCCCAGGCGGCCGCGCTCGCGCGCGCGCTGCGCAGAGTGCGATCCGTGAGAGCTGGTGATGCCAGCGCTGCTCTGTCCAGGGCAGCGTCGGTCGAGTGCTCTACGGACGCTCCTGTCTGGCGCCCCCCAGCGGGCGGTGAAGGGTGCGGCGCTCGGCTGCGCCGCGGTCCCTACCGCCGTCTGCCGAGCCAGAGCGCGGTGCCCGGCTCGCGCCGCGGTCCCTGCCGCGCAAGTCGCTGATACCGCCAGGCGCGCGGGCGCGGCCGCCGCTGGCGGTGCCAGAGGAGGGCGGCTGCCGACTTCGCGGGGTCTTCGCTGGAGTCGGCGGGCTGTCCATGGAGCTTCGGCGCAGAGGGATCGACGCTACTGCGATGCCAAACTTCGACCCGCGTCGGGAGGCTGACGTGCAGGGTGCCCTGCCTGAGGGCTGACCATCCTCGCAACTTGTTGGCTTACGTGCACCAGTCGCAGAACAAGCTGCAGCTGCAGCTCGCTCGTTAAGGAGATGACTAGCGCGAAAGCCTTTTCCAGGGCTCGCAGCGATATAGGCAGCAGCGCCGGCCCCGCGCTCCAGAAGAGCTTCGCCGACACTCTGATCACCCTGCTGAACAGCATTAAATGCTTTGGGCCAGCCAGATGCCACCCATCTCGTCGACGCTTTGAGGGGTGAGCCGTGCGGCGAAGATCAGGCCAAGCGGATCATGCCCATCGTCGACAGCAAGGTCGCTAAGGGCTGTGGCCCCATCAAGCCCGAAGGCTCCGCGAACGAGCATGTGCTTAAGGAGCGGTGGTCGTACTTCACGTCGTCGTCGAACTGGGGGGGCGATCGATGGCCCCAAGGTTTCGCTGAACCGCAAGATGACGACATTGGTCGAACGCGGCATGGCTGTTTGATGCGTTGAACTTTGCGAGCAGACGTACACGTGGGCCTTGGCAACGCTGCTTGTTACGCATTACGACGCCCCACCCGAGCCGAAGAAGGTGCGCGGCATGTTGGGGGACTTTTGAAATTGTCGTTCAAAACAATGAAAAGGGATTTCGGCTTTGCTCGCATCATGGAATACCCAGCTTCGCCATCCGAGCTCCCGCCCGACATATCCCGGGCCGCCTGCCCTGGCGATGACCAGCCGACCAAGATTTGACCTCAAGGTCATAAGCGCAATCGCGGACAAAATCTCGCCACGCTTCAACGCGGTCCCGTTGAGAGCATCTTGACTCAGATGCTAAACTAAAGTTTCAGGAAGCAAAGGAAGAGCTTGGCTGCGCTCGCAGCCGTGACGTCGCAGCGCCCGCAGCCGATGCGCGCGTCGCATCACAGGCAGGGGCGCTCGTTGCATCGCCGACCGACCGTCTCGATATGGGATTGATACACGAATGCCAGCAGAAATTGATCGAGCACCGCAGAGGAAAAGCCAATCGGCTGCGCAGGGCCCCGCAGCGCCTCGCGCCACAGCCGAGCTGCGAGGCAGCTCGGCTATCCGCCGCGCTGCCGATGGGGCGCTGAGGGCACTCGCAGAGAGCAATCCTGAGCCACCTGTCAAGCATGAGCCAGAATCCAGACATGAGGAGCAAGACGCGATCGAGGCTGAGCGCGCCTCCGACGCTGGTGCTGAGCACGGCCCCGCCGATGCAAACGACGGACCGCGCGGGGGGGGGGCTGGAGCGGCGCGCCCTTGCTGCGATCAGCCCCCTCAAGAAGCGCAGGGCGAAGCAGAAGGAAGAAGCGAAAGCGAAAGCCTTAGCTAAGAATGGAGGCTGCCAAAGCAGCGAAAGACACGACACCTGCGGTCAAGGCCGAGGTGCCACCGCGGACGCGCCCAGCAGCATCCACTATCACCACCAAGCCTGACGAGGCTGCGAAGGCCGAGCCTGCCGAGGCTGCAAAGGGCGGGGCATGCCCAAGGATGCCGACTTGAAGCCGATCCCGAAGTCTAAGATCATGAGTGCAATGCCGCCGCTGCCATGGGATGGTCGAATCCCCCGCCGGCGGTCTAGACGCAAGGCATCATCTACACGAGCGTCAAGGTCAAGCGTTTCCGCGCCCTCAGAAAGCGCTGCGAATCCTGGCGTTTCGCGAGCCACCGCCAGCCAGCGCGCCGCTTTGTCGGGACTGTTGGCGGGTGTTGGTGCGCCGATGACCCTCCTATGACAGAACTTGATTTCGCTAGCGACAACAACGACGATGCGTTGGGTGTCTTGGGCACGTCGAGTCACATGTGCGTCCGCCTAGCCATGTTGGCGCGTCGTTGTTGGTCTGTGTTGGGGTCCGCTAAGGGGGTGCGACGGCATTCTGTAGTTCCTTAGCGCGACCTCTCGGGGTTTGTTTGGGGCTTTGGTTTGTCATCGCGTGGCCCGAGGACCGCTGCGTAAACTTCCCGGGCCACCCGCGCAACGGCCCCCCCCCCCCCCCACGCACCTCCCCCCGCGCCCTCGCCCATTTCACCCGCCCCCCTCCGCGCGATAGAAGTCACCGAATTCCATTCGGATATAGCCACCGATAGTTGAAGGATGATGTTTGCACCGCCCCCGTGCCCAGCTCCCAATCCCCCCCCCTCTCCTGCCTTCCGCCCGGGCGTCGCGTTCCACATCGCCCCCTCGCTCGTCCTGGGACCGGGCCGCCGCGCGGCAATGATGGCCATGGCCGGGTGGGGCGGATGGCGTTGGCAACGAGAGTGGCTCTCAGAGCGCGCCCAAGGCCGCGCGGGCTGGTCGGGCTACTACTCCGAAGGTTCTATAGCACGGGGCGGGCCTAAGCCGACCACTGAGGCGCGGGCTGCAGCAGTGAATGCGATCGACGACGCTGAGGTTGAGTGGGGCGGGGCGTGCGTGCTTCAATTTTCATATAGCCAGGGTTTTCGCCGAACGTGCAAGCACGGCGTGCTGCGTTCAAGTTAGCACCTGTCTCTCGAGCGGATTGCGAACCGCGAGGTCTGTCTCAAGAAAAGCATGCCTGCTCGTCGCGTCGTCAGTTGCGCGCCCTTGTTCTGGGGCAGGTGCTGGCGCCTCCGTCCGTGACACATTTCTTCAGCGGGCCTTGCAGCGCCTGGCGTCGTTTCGGATGGAGCCGACGCGGGCTGCTAAGCTGCGCGGGCTGAATGAGTTCCGTCGTACTAAGCCTCACTGCACAGCTTTTGCTTCGGCTGCAATTCTGGAGGACGCGAGGGGCCATGGGCCCGCAGACGTCATAGATCGAAACTCCGCGTGGGCCGCCAGGGATGCCGTTGCCACGGCTGTCGGCCAGCATGGCCCTATGTCCCACCAGCCCTCTGGGCGTCGGTGGTCTAGAACAGATCCTCTTCCACCCCCCCCTCTTCCCCCTTGGGGAGGGGCTTGCCCCTCCCCCTACCCCCCCCCCCCCCCTTGGACCTCGACGGAGGGTTTCGCGAGCGGTCGGGCGGCTCTCTTGGCCCCAAGATGGCTCCAAGAGCGCCTCAACGAGCCAGCCCAAGATAACCTCCAAGATGGCTCAAGATAGCGCCAGATCGCTTAAGATGGCTCCTAAGATGGTTCCAAGAGGCCCAAAGACGGCCCCAAGACGGCTCCAAGTGGCCAAAGAGCTCCCCGAGGAGGCCCCGAAGAGGCCACAATCGCCCCAACACCTTAAGACACACAAGGTTTGTTGCTTTCTCCCCGTTTCGCTTCGGATGGCCATCCAAGGCCTCGGGACGGCCCCAAGATGGCCCAATGGGGGCCCCGCAAGAGGCCCAAGAGAGCCCCACGACGGCCCCAAGAGCGCCCAAGAGCGCCCCAGGAGCGCCCCAAGAGGCGATGTTTGGAGCTCCTGAGGGGGGAGGCTAATTAGGGACCCCCCCCCATCCGTCGACCGATCTCCTCCAATATGGCCCCGAGAGCGCCCCTGCAGCCCCCAGGAGCGCCCCAAGCGGCGCCAGACTGCCCCAAGAGGCGCCCGAGAGGCCCCCCAAGAGGCTCCCAGGAGACCCCCAAAAACCTTCAAGAGGATCTCCGACGTGCAGTTAAGACGCTTCTGGCTCTTCGGTTCGCCATCCTCTTCAATTTCTCATCCCCCTCTTCCTCCTCCTCCTTCTCCCCCTTCTCCTCCTTCTCCTCCCTCTGCTCCTTCTCATCCTTCTCGTCCTCCTCGTCCTCTCCCTACTCCGCATCCTCCTCCTCATTCTCCTCTCCCCCCTTCCCCCCTCCCCCCCCCCCCCCATCCCCCTCCGACGAGAATTCCTTCTCCATCCTCCCCCTCTAGGGGTGCGTGACAGCTTCCCCCGCTCGTTGTTATTCTGCATGCTCCCCGACTTCCCTCATCACCCCAACTCCCCTGGGCGTCGTTTCTGGATGGGCTGGCGGGGATGCGCGAAGCGTCAACAATTGCAAAGCGTCACGTGTATAGACGCAGAGGAAGAGCCAGCTAGCCTGCCCATCGCCTGCCCGTTCGCAGCATTAGCTGCAGCTGCCGACGAGGGCGCGCAATCTCGGAAGTTCTTGAAGCGCCAGTTGATGCTTCGTCCGTCGGCGCCAGAACAGCAGCGGAACTTGGCGTTGCGCTCAGGCGAAGTAGCCCCAGGATGCCCCCCTATCACCAGCGAACAAACTAATCCTCCAATCTATATGTTGGAGCTTATTGGAGTTTGGCGCGAGCGCGCTCAGTCGCGAAGAGAGCTGGCGTGCGTTGCATTTGTTTTTGTTGTGTGTGTGTCTTGTTGCTTCCCTCTCTGCTGGGTCAAGCCAAGCATTTGCTGATGTTACCAAGCGTGTTTATATACATATGTGTATATATACATATATATATATATATAAAAAGAAAAAAAAACGCCTGATGGCATTCATTTCCAAGGCGGCGGCATGGCTCTTTATTTAGACGGGGGTCGCTTCAGGCCGTCTGCAAAAGTGGGCGCGGCGCTGCGCGGCGGCGGCGCTCGCGAAGCAGCCCGGCAAGGAAAGGGCGACGGTGCGTCCACATTTTGTTTGTTGTGCAAGAACATGCTCACACATGATTTAAATTTTGTAGACGAGGGCGGTTCCGCCATGCTGCGTTGCAACCAAATGCATCTCGATGAGTTCGTGGCGCCCGCAGACCGCGGGCTTTGCGCGAGCGCCAGATATTGGGAACGCTTGTCAGTGGCTTCACCTATTGATGATTTCGCGCTGTTGCAGGGAGCGTTAGGCTTGACGTCTGCTAAGAGGGGCTTTTTGCTGGATAGAGCCTTAGGCAGGCTGATGGGCCCAACGGAGGTGTTTATGCATGACTATATACACGCGCTGTTTGTCGACGGCGCTGTGAATCTCGCGATTCGCTCGACGCCCGATGCCTTCATATTATCAGGGCGCGCCGTCTGCGAAGCATTCTCTGATTTCTTGGCAACTTGGGCGTTCCACGGAAGGTTCCGCGCACCGAATTAGGCTAGCATTTTTGATGCTGATCGGAAAAGCAAGCGCAGACAGGCGAAACACATTCACATGCCAAGCATATGGTGTACTGACTATTCTGGGCGTGCTGACGCTGTTCGCGCAAGCAGTATTACGACCCATGGGCTCAGACAGTGCAGCTTGCGCCGCGATGATTTCCTGCATTCAGCCATCGCAGCTCGCGGTGGCAACCAGTCGGGTCAACGTGGGCCCAGCGAGCCTATTGGGTTGTTCATATGTTTCTAGATTCGTTGATTGCTGCGTTCGGGTTTGAAAGGTTAACGCCGAAATGCCACGGGCTTCTCCACCTCCCCGGGGTTCTTGAGAAACACAAGCGGCCCTTAAATGGTTGTTTTTGCTTTGAGCGGAAGCGTGGGATGCCAGCGAGGCGCGCGACCGAATTGGCCAGCATTCCGGGTTCAGCCAGCAAGTCGTTGCTGAACGAGCGCGTTGCCCATCATTTTTCTGCGATCAGGAGCCGCAGTTTTGACTATGACGTTGGCTTGGCGCAGGGGCGCGGAGCGCCCAAGAACAGCAGACAGCTAATAATGGGCGCATTGGGATTGCAATGCGATGCCCCCCCCCCCCCCCCCCCCCCCCCCCCCCCCCCTCGCGCGCCCGCGCGCGCGCACACACGCACACACACACACGCACACGCACACACACACACCACACACCACACACCACACACCACACACCACACACCACACACACACACACACACGCGCAGTTAACGTTGGCAAAGATGCTCGCTCCAGCCAGCTCGGCTGATGCTGTCAAGGCGGCACTCTGCTTTTGAATGGCGCCGATGGCATACTGGCCGCCTGCGTGAAGCGGCATTGCGATGTCGGCGGCGACGCTGCGTGCATGGTGGGGGTTATGGAACTGCACCAGCGCGCCCATGGGGCATCGAAGGCAGCGTGGGAAATTACATATTCCCCAGCGGGGCGCTGGGAAAACAAAGCCATTATGGCTGCAGCCGGGCACTGCGCGTGCCCAGACGGAACCGTCGGCGCCATCGTGCCACTCGAGTTTTCGCGATCATGATATTCCCTCGCGCGTTGCACCTGGCGGAAACGGCCATTCGCACACGCTTCGCGCTGCCCCGCCGCGCAGCCCGACCAGCAGCGATGCCCGCGCGAGCGCGCGCGCCCAAGCCATCGCGGCTGAATTCAAAGAACGCGAGGAGGAGGAGGGGGAGAAAGGGAAGAGTGAGGAAGAGAAGGCTCGTGCACCTGGCGCGTCGTCCTCCTCTTCCCCTTTCCATCTCCCCCCCCTCCTCCTCCTCCTCCTCCTCCTCCTCCTCCTCCTCCGCCTCCTTCCCCTTCTCCTTCTCCTCCCCCATCCCCCTCCTCTTCCCTCTCTCCCCCCCCCCCCCCTCGTGTCCAGCGATCAGCCCAGTGAATTCACGCTACGCAACCGCGGGGGCACGACGGCGGCGACGGGGGCGACAGATGGCGAGGCCGACGGCGACGGCGATGGCGGCGGCGTCGGCGGCGAGCCGACGCAATGGCTCCGCGGGCGCATGGTCAGAGAGTTCACGCAACAGCTCCGCGGGATCATTGTCGCGAGAGCTGGGGGGGGGGCGGGGGGGGGGGGGGGGGGGGCAGCGATTGCGATCGCTCGGGCGAGGGCCAGGGGGGCGGGAGGGGGGGGGCAGCACTGGCGATCGTTTGGGCGAGGGGGGGGGGGGATAGGAGGGGGAGGAGATGGAATAAGAGGAGGCGTGATTTTACTTGATCAGAGATCGGGGCGGGCGGGGCATCAGGCAGGGGCGCGATGATTTCCGACGCGCCGACTGCCATGCTTTATGCGAAGCTGCAGAAGCACGCGCGCTGTTCGGAGCGCGCGCGCCGACGTGCGTGACCATCTATAGTTTATATTTAGGGCGCGATAAACGTTTGCAGATTTTTTTCACCCCGCTGTTGTTAAACTTCCGATAAGGCTTTCTACGCCAGCTAAACTTGAGCTTTTAGCTAAACTTTATAAGCCTTAGCAAACCCACGATGCATCTCAGCTCCCTCGACGTCTTTCTGGAATTTGGTGGGGGCGCAGGATTCCTGGGAGAGGCGCCGCCCCGGCCCCCCCCCGCCCCGCGGCGGGGGGGGGGGTGGAAGGGAAGGGCCCCCCCACGAAGTCTTTCTGGAATTTTGCGGGCCCGCGGAATTCCGGGGGAGGCGTCGCACCTGCGTGGCCCGGGACTTCCCCCGTGTCTTTTGGAATATGCTATATGGTCCTATATCCGAAGATGCAAGGGCACATGGATGGAAGATGCCTAGGCTTATACTGACCAGAGCCGCGCAGGGGCAATCTGTCCCGATGGTCGATGTAGACCTGATGCATGTGCCGCGCGACCATCATATCGCGTTTCCAAAACATAGTGCATTGTAACATGTTACCACAAAGGACGCGGCGCTGAGATGGCAGTTTGGGGACGCGCGCACGCTGGGGAGGGTGCCAGTTTGTTGGACTGCCTCGGCTACAACGCCGCGAGGTTTTATTTTTCCCCATTGCCACCGCAGGGGCATCTCCTGAAGTTCCCCAGTCGTTCCCCGACTGGCTCGGCCAGCTTGGGGCGGCCAGCCAGTTCCGCAATGGCACCGACGCTAAGAACCCGCCGTGGAAAGGCGGAAGATCAAAAGAACGGCGTCATCGATCCTCCCGTTTCCGGGGCATCTTGGATGGCCTGCCTAATTCGCAGGAAGGCACGGGGTAGCATTATCTTTCTCCATGAGAGGATGTGCTACGGAAGCAAATTTCGGGTGGCACCTGGCGGCTCTGCGGTCTCTACAGAGATGCCCGCTTCTATTTGCAGTCGCGCCGGCGGTGATGCGGATATGTTATTCTCCACTACCTGGCATGGCATCTACGATTTCAAGTGGTCACGCAAGGGAATTCAATGTGACCAATCCCCTTGGCATCATGGCTCACCTGCAGTCGGGTGAGACGTTGGCCGCCGACTTCAACGGTTCTCGAGTGACCGTCTGTGGACGGACGACGGGAGGTACGTCTGCTTGCGGATGGAAAGTTTCCGCGCTGGCATGAGGCAGCGCCCGCGCTGCGGCGGGGTAGTTGCTCGAATCCCGCGACTGCCAGGACAAGCGCTAATTGAGAAAATCGATACCGTGCTCCAAACGCAGGCCGAGTTCATATGGATAGCGGGCCCAGGCGGGGCGCGCCCGAGTTGATAATTCGAGGAACGAAAGGCCCATGGCAGGCGCGACTTGCCAGGCCCGAGAAATTCGCGCGCTTCCCCCGCGGGGGGCTGAGAGAGATAGCGGCGCACCCCTTTTTTCCGACGCGGGCCGTATACGCGGTCCATTGAGCCGTTGAAATGCCCAGTGCGTGCGATCCTCTGGGGGGCCGACAATTCCACCGTATCGCAATGGTGGCCTGTCATCTGGAAGCACTGAGGCCCTTCGGAAGCATCGATGAACTGCCCGCCTCTCCGCGAGCTCATCTGTGCACGCGAGGGGGGCAGCGCAACTGAGCCGAAGGATGGATGGCATGCGCGGGAAGACAAGCTCATGGCAGATGGAATTGATCCTCCAGCGCGACATTGACAAGTGCACGACTACGCAGCCAAGATGGAATATACGCGATGCGATCTCAAGCGGCACTCTTGTTTAGAACGCCTAATCGATAACGCGAGGGCATTGAAGTATTTACGCGCAGTTCCTTCCGTGAGCTGTGAGAGATGAGGCGCGGACGTTTCATGGGCCTTGGGCCGGGCCGTCCTCGGATCCACATCATCGATCGCGCGTGCTCGGACAGGCCCCATATCCAACTTGAGGATGGCCCCCGCGCATTGCTCGGGGGGCGCCGAACGCCGGGGGATTTTGACGACGAGTTTGAATTTCATATTTCGAAGACCAAGATGTCCGCGGAGTCGATTGCTCGCCTTTTCGAATACATAGGCCGCTCTCCTGGCGCGCCAAGGCGCCCGGACATTCGCCGCAGATGGCGCCGGCCTGACAGACTGCCCGGACGCTGCAATTTGTTCGACGCGTTGGGCAGCGAGGCGAAGATGGCCGCATCTAAGTCCCCGGGCTGATGTGCGATCTTTGAACCAGCCCCTGACGGCGAGGCTGATCAAGGATACGTTGTGGACAGGATCGGCGAAGTCTTGGACGATTGTTGGGGCAAGAACGTCAAGCCTGACTGGTTGGATCACAGACCCATTCGCGTGATGCGCACAAGCCGAGAGAACATGATTGAATCAGTGATTCGAGGACGATGCGCGTTGCGCCCGTCCGCGATATCATCACTCCTGGACCGTCAAGAACGGCGGAGAGCAAGCTGCTCCGGTGATAGGGTCGACCATGGCTCGCGACAGATGAAGGGATATTCCTGCGAATTCGAGCAGAAGAGAAGGAGCGCCGCCAGGAGTTCCGACCTGCTGGAGACGTTGATTGCGGGATTGGGGCTCAGTCTCAAGACCGAGATGCGCACGAATCTTTGGCCCGTCCAGAACGCGATCGCAGTCTTCACTAATCGGGCCGAGTGGACAGCGCCATGGCAAAATTCCCGGCAAAGATACTTGGGCCCGTCGGGTTAGGAAGCGCGGGCAGCAGAGCGCGACAATCGCCGTCGGCATTCTGCGTCTATGCGGCGGCAACGGCATCGCCGACGTCGGCCCAGCTGATAGCAGGATCCCCGCAGCTCGCCCAACGCAGGGCAATGGGGCGAATGACGCCGCGTCTAGAAGATATTATCGCGGAGGTCATTCCGAGCGCTCCGCCACGTCTAGAAGATATCATCGCGGAGGTTATTTCGAGCTCGGTCGGAGGGGCCCGCGCCGCCGTCGACAGACGCAGAGAAATCTGATCTCAAGAAGACTGGGGGTAGTGGCTCAGTCGCTGCTCCTGCGCCTGTCACTCCCGTAAACGCTGCTCCTCATTTCGCACCTCTCCCCCCCGCGCCGCCCGCGCGGGGGTCCGCGACGACCGCCGCCCCCGACGGGCGCCCCCCGCGCGCGGGCGCGCGGCCGCCGCCCCGGCAGAACCCGCGGGCGGAGACGGCGGGGCCGCGGAGCAGGAGCCCAACCGATGAGCGGAGGCTCGCTGAAGCGGCGGCGGGCGCCGCACAGGCGCCAACAAGCACAGGATTTACCGGCGCGGTCAGTGCCAAGACCGTTGGAACCGCAATGGCCATTGTAATGCGCATAAGCACGGTGGAAAATTGGAATAGCATAGAAATGCGCAATGGCGGTCGCAGGAGGGCCACGACATCAGCGAAGGGAACTGCGCCTCAAGACGCGCGAAGCGAAGAAGCAAACGCTGATGGAGGCTCGGCTTCCACGGCACTTCTTGGGAGAGAAGAACTGCGCAAAGTACCTGCGCCTGAACTCCTACTTCTTCTACCGGGCAGGGAATGCTCATTTGCGGGGTGCGTCGGCCCTCTCCGACCGCGCCCATGGGGGGGGTCCAGCGGGATCATCGGCGCCCCAGCTGTGGCGCTGTAAAACGTTGTTTTCTTTTCGGGGTTGGCGCTGGGGGTGGCCGGCGCGCCTGGGGGGCGCCGGGAAGCTGCGTTGCCCTCCGGGCCGGGCTGGCAGCATCGGATCTACGCGGCCCGCCGCGGGGGGGGTTCTTAATGCTATTTCCCTGCTCGCTCCCTGTGCCTGCCGCCGCCCGCTGACGCCGCTCCGCAGCTATTTGCGGATCGGAACAGGAGAGCGTGCTCTTCGCGCGCGTGGGGAATAACAAGTCGTTTCCTCATCTTACTCCCACATAGCCGAAGCATAGCTTAACGGATCCATCATTGGCCATGAGACCCATGACATACCATTACCATTTAAACCCACTTTCGCCGGGGGTCTTGAATCTCTGGCGAATGACTGTCCGAGCCTCCGGCTCCCTCCCCCCGCTTTCCTTCCCCCCTCCCGATGGGCGGAGGCGCGGACCCTTTCCCCCGCACCCCCCGCCAAACCACAAACACAGAAACTTGCATCGACCAGCCTCCCAACGCACGCTTCCAACGTCGGAAACTTTTGCCCCCCTCCCCCTCCTTCTGGTTCCCTTCGTCTCCCCCCTTTCCTCTCTCCTTGCCCCCCCTCTTTCCGACCTCTCCCTGTCTCCTTCCTTCCTTTTTATTTTTCTTTTTCCTCTTCCTCCTCCTCCCCCTCTTCCTCCTCTTCCTCCTCCTCTTCCTCCCCCGCCGCCTCCGCCGCCTCCTCCTTTTGTTGCGCTCCACCCCCTTTCGCCTCGCGCCTCCGAGTTTCCCCGGTCCTATACATGGAGTTCCCGCCACAGCGTTGGCCGCATTTCATGAGTGGCGTTTTGCTCCCGTCGCCCAGATTTGCGTTCTTGCCGCGCGCGGGCCGAACTTTTGGGTCAGATTTTTTCCTCGTCGTCGCCGGTCCCGCCTTTTCCTTGTGACTTCCCCGGGTTCTCCCGCTGTTGTTTCCTCCTCATCTTGTTTGTCATGCTCATTTTTCTGCTCATTCGGTATATCCTACTCGTCCAATGCGTAAAGCCTTCTGTTCTGATTGCGCATCATACGATGCGGTCACTTTGGGGATCAAGGTCGTCGATGCTTCTAGGACACCCCAGTCAGCGAGTGAAGCATACTTCAGCGCAGTGGGAAAGGATGGATGGGAGGGAAAACGTGCCATCTACAGCCAAGACGCTGCAGCACGGATTCTATCGGGTTCGGAAAAGGGGATCGCTGTTCCGTAGGCCCTTCCATGGTTGTTTTTCCAGCGCTCCTCATGCACCCAGGCGTTGGTGCCCCCCCGTATGGATTTCTGCCGAGGAATCGCCCAAGCATGGGAATGAGGATCGGATTATTGCTCATTTGCCAAATTTGGGCCAGCTGTACGGAGCTGGCAAGACTTCAGCCTTTCCCCGCTAGATTCTGGCGCGGTGAAAACTGGCCCCACTGGCAAGACCTTTGCTGGGCGGATGAAGCAATAGGCCCCGATACGGACTTCGTTATTGATCTGGCGTTCCTTATGAGAGCAGCAGGACTGCATGCCGCGAGCGCATCTGGTTTGTTGAGAGTGCAGCAAGTCCTGGTGTGTACTTTCCGGCCCTCATGGAAGGCCAGTGGGCGCTGGAGTGCAAAATTGGGGGCCCCCAAACGGTGCGGTTACCACACCGTGTGGTGAGTCAGTGGGGCGTCGGGGTGACCGCACAGTTTTGAGACTTGGATCCTTCCCCGAGGATGTCACGGGCGACTGTGGCCTCCACGGTCCCAAAACGTTGCGGTGTCGGACCGTGTGGTGATGTCCTCGCGGATTCTGAGGTCACCGCACCATCTTGAGATCCCCCAGGAGGAGCCCCCCCCGCCCGCCCGAGGTGTCGGGCCTCGTGAGCCTCGGGAGGCCCCGCGGCCGGCCGGCCGGAACCCCGCCGTCGTTGCTTGCTTCGGGTGTTCTCGCGCCGCAGCGCGGGCGCACGGCCGATCCTTCCGGGGTGAGGGGGGGCAGACCTTTGCCGGTGGGGTGTTTTTTCTGGGGCGTCCTTCGACGGTCAGGGGCAACGTCAGGGGGATATATAGGATCAGGGGGGATGCATCGACTCCCGATCGCCCGATGATCGCCGATTGGGGCCTTATATCTCGTACTGGTCATGAATTTGCCGATTCGCAGTCGAGGGCTTATCCCCGATCTTTCGGAGCGAGACCCACCGCCAAGCCAGCCGCTGGATCAGGGAGGGAAATTGTTCACGTCTCGCGTATCCCCACCAGCCCATTTGCGAAGTCAGTCCACTGATCATCCGGGTGCGTCTTGGAGGCCTCTTCGAGCCATCGTGGGGCCCTGTTGGAGCTATTTTGGATGCCGCTTGGGCCCTCTTGGGGCTTCATTGGAGTTGTCTTGGGTCGCTCTTGGACCTCTCCTGGGGCTCTCCTGAAGGCCTTGGGGGCCCTTTCGGTGCCATCTTGGAGGCCATCGATCAAAATAGTGGGGTCGCCGATGTCGGCCCCTTGGTCGGAGCCATCAAAGTAGCTAGTGGGGCCTTCTGGGGGCGCTCTTGATGCGGACTTGGGCGCTCGTATGGCCGGCTTGGGCCCCTCTTGGGCCTCTCTGGAGGCTTTCTTGGGGCATCTTGGAACCATTTGGATGTTGGCCCCTCGAGACCTCCTTGGAGCCGTCCCGGAGCGGTCTCGAAGGCTGTTGGAAGCATGTTGGAAGCTATCTGGAACCATTTTGGGCTATCTTGAGCGATCGTGGAAGCCCATTTTGGGCTCTCAGGGGCCCTGTTGGAGCCCTTTTGGGCCCGCGAAGCGCCCCATCCAGACCCAGGTGGAGAGGGGATGGGTCTCAGAGTCGAGGGTGCGAATCTCTTTCACCACACTCTCATGCAGAAGCGCGCCCCTACGCGCGCACCTTCGGCCACCGGCTGGCGCTGCACGGTGCACCATTTCTCATCTTCCTTTTTACTTGGTAGCGGAGCTGGCCCCACGAAGTTGTAGCCAGCTGCGTCTTTCGCAATACTTATGCACGGCGCGGCTTGGTACGCCGCAAACGCGACTGCGACGTCAGAGCGTAACTATTGGCAAGCAGGCGGAAACGCCCTTAGCGGACACGCTATACCCCCTATGGGCGACATCCGCCTGACTACTCCGAAAATCGTATACGCCCCGGCTCTACGCCATTTTACCACAATTTACGGCGAGCTTGGGAACAACATAAGGTACCAGTTTCCGTTACGCGGAAGCGCAAATCCCATATTCTTGAACCAATAGGGGGACGCGATTCCACAGCCAATCCGCCGCTTAACGGCGATGGGCACTCCGAAAACGACTACTGACATTGTCCAGGCTTCCTCATGGAATCATTACTTGAAGTACGTTACTTTTAACATTATTTGGTTGGTCATTGGACGTGCTATAGGATGCTTGCAACGTGGCAACCACAATGATGGAGGCGATAAAGCAACACGGGGGCCATACTGGGACCCCTCAGGGAACGCATCGTTCCTCGAGTTCACTCGTGAAGCACCTGCGTGGCTGAATGTTCCGAGCGCCCGCGTGACCCCACAGCAACAGGCCTCATGCTTGCAACGCGGTGTGGGCGGGGTGGCGCGCGCAATTTCGGTGCGAATCCCTTCCCATATCACCAACTACGGCGCGACGATACAGGGTGTCCATACTGTCCCCGCCACGCACATAATGTTTTTCCTGGGCGACAAATTCGAGAACCTTGAGGACGAGCGACAGCTCACCTCGGGCACGGCGCTCATGGACTTCATGCCTGAGCCAGGTGAGAGAACGGACTCGATTTTAGCCCGGTTCGAAACGGCCCTTCTTGAGGCTGAGTCAGTCGGCGTTGCCATCCCGATTCTTCAGCTACTTACACAGCTGCTCCGTAGTGCCCGGAGGTTTGGCCCTGGCAGGGATGCTCATATGCTGCAGCCCCTCGACGGTCGGACGCCGCGGACCCGGCAACGGCATGGCGAACTGCCGGGCCGCGCGCGTCGCTGTGGCCATCTGGCTGAGCGCGCCCCTGGCAACATCGGGTACGCGGCGTTGGAGGGCGCAGGGCGCGGAAACGCGAGCACGCGCATGGCGAGCGCCGGCGGAGACGCGGCCGCGCCCGCCAACGCGTGGGCCGACGACGCACGCAACGCAGAGGAGGCCACCGCATCACTATCAACGGCCCCATCGGGGTCAAGGAAGTGGCAGAAGCGACCCGACGTGAT
This sequence comes from Prorocentrum cordatum, assembly GCA_963575745.1. Lineage (NCBI taxonomy): Eukaryota > Dinophyceae > Prorocentrales > Prorocentraceae > Prorocentrum > Prorocentrum cordatum. Next base: position 174,528 of record CAUYUJ010014166.1, read on the forward strand.
CGACGCAACGTGGCTGGGGGCAGCTTTCTAGCCCCCGATCACGCACTGCGCGCGAGAGCCAGACTGCCCTATGGGGCTCAACCTCCGACGGAACAGTTGCCGACGTGCTATCATCGGGCGGAGACGGGCGCGCGGGCGCGTCGGATCTCCCCCCCGGCCTCGGCGATGCAGAAACCGCGGGGTGCTTGTTCTTCGGGTACCAACGCGCAAAACGCTGTCGGGGGTCGTTTTTCAAGACGCCCGCACGGCGAGCACGCAGAAAGCTGCGAAGAGCATCCCCCCGACGGGGGGAGGGGTCGAAGCAAGGGCGGCCGTCGCAACCGACGGTCACGCGGCAGAGGCTTCGCCCCGTGCATGGCGATTTTTACGGTGGCCGAATGCGAGGAGGGCCCCGCGGGGAAAGGTTTGGGCATGCGCCGTTCCACGGTCGAGGGAAGAGGCAGAACATTCAACTCCATGGACCGAGACGGGAAGCGGATGCTGCGCAGTCGTCGCGGCAGCGATGAACGCTCGCAGAGCCAGTGCGATTCGCGGGGAAAGGGGGCAGAGGGGCAATGCGGCTTTTTCAGCGGCTCAAGAAACGATTGAGGACGCGGGGTGCGTCGATTGGCCCGACCTCGATCCCCCTTCGCCCGGGGCCCTTCTCACCTGCGTTCACCCCCGTTTCGCCCGAAGACTTCATGGGCGTTGGTTGGGGCATGGCCGGTTCCAGCGCCTATGTGACATGCCGCGCCCCGCGGGCCCGTTCTCCTGGCCCTGCGGGGGCGCCGCCCGATCGGGGAAGCCCGCGCGGGCGCCTTATTTTTCTTGCGGACATGGGCTGCTGGATCGGCCGAGGCTGTGCTGGGGCCCAGGAGGCTCAGGGGAAGGCGGATGACTGGAAATCAAGACCAACGAGGAAAGACTCGGATCCAGAAAAGTGGCTCGCGCTTGGGCGAGAGTGCCATTCTGACCGACGGGAGCAAACCGCCGATCCAAAAATGAGGCCCATGCTGCACACCCTCTTGACACACGAAAGCAATCGGACTGTAAACAATATAAGAGAACAATGGTTGACATGTTGTGCGTGCAACAAGACATGCACGCAGAGAGGGCCCCGTATCTTCCGGACGGAGTCAGGGGACAGAAGAGAGTCGTATTCATATTGTTTCATTGTTGTGGAGTCAAGCTACCCTCCCGAAGGTCGGCTGTCTCGCTCACTCCCAACCGCCTTTTCACCGGGCAAGCAGCACCCGAGTCTGAGCACAGGCAGGGGCTACCATCGACAACCAGCGGGAACAAATGCAGACGCCAGCCAGGTGCCCAGCGCCCGCAAGGTGCGCCGCGCGCGTCAGGGTCTGGGGGGGAGACACAAACCCAGCGAATATGGGAAAGTATGGGGAATCCTGTTTGTGTGCATATTTATTTGTGTGTCCCATGGCCCCTTTCAGATGCCAAATCATCGCGGGGCGCCCGCGCGTGCTCTAGTATGTTGTTGTAGTGTGTGTGCGTGTGTGTGTGTGTGTGGCACAGGGTTCTCCCGACCATCCTCTGTCGTTGGGTCCTCGGCTTGAAAAGACAGCGCCGCGTCTCCCACCTCCTCTTCTCCTCCCCCGTCTCCCTCCTCCCATCCCTGCCTTTGCCCTCCGTGCCAGCCAACAATGTCGGCACATCCCTCACACATCTCGTGGCCCGATGGGGAGCTCCACCGAAGGCCCCAGTGGCTGCGTTCGCGCGTGCCCGCTGCACTCATGTCGGCACACCCCGCACACGTTTCGTGGCCCCATAGGGAACTCCACCGAAGGCCCCAGTGGCTGCGTTCGCATGCTTCCGCCGCACCCATTGCGGGACACCTCATAACACGCGTTCGCATGCGCCCGCCGCACCTAGTACGGCCCACCTTCACACGTTTCGTGGCCTCATTGGGGGCTCCACCGAAAACGAGATTCACAATTGCGTTCTTCACAACTGCATTTGCTTGGGTCCTGGTGGCGGTCGGCATGGCCGACCTCCACCAGGGGAAAGTGGGGAAGGTGGGGGTGGGGTCGGCATGGGTCCTGGTCGGCCGCTGGGCTTTTATGGGATAGGTGTATTCATCAATAAAGGTGGACCACTCCCCGAAGAGGGGAATGATGGGTTTGGGAATCTGGCTGATCAAACTCGTTATACCATTTGAGCCCAGAGATGCCGTGGGATCCAGGCATCACCCGCCCAAACTGGGAAGTGGTATGTGTCCAGTCCGCTCGACCGGGGTCGGAGCAGATGGGGTTGCAGGATCGCGCCGCATCGCTGATCTATCGGCGATGCGGCGCGATCTGGACATACAGTGTCTGAATTCCGACGACGCCGATGCATCGCGGTCGTATCGACGCGATGTGGTGCGATCTTCCGACCCACTCACTCTGGCATCATTTTCGGAGGCCTCCCGTTTGGCCCGAGGGTGGGAGTCTGAACCAGTGAGGTCGATTAGGGCGAGGAGGAGGGCCAGAAGTCGGTGGGGGAGGGGAGCGGCTTTGGGGGAGGGAAACGAAGGGGCGCGGGCGGGGGGAGGGGGCACCAGTCGTGGAGGACGTCATGGGGTGTTCGGCAAGCGGGTGCGTGTACGACATGCGGCATGCAGCTGCTGCTTAATCTGGCAGCAGCAACTTTTCTCTATGCATGATTGCCTCCAGCGCCAGGAGGCGCCTGGATTAACAGCTTACGCGCGTGTAGTGTAGCTGGTTAGCTGGCTTAGCAATCCTCTCTTTCCAAGCCCATTTTTCGTCCACCCTGAAACAGGCTCATGAAGCGCCTTCCTTTCTGTGGTCCGAGGATGATGGACTGGAAGCAGGGGGTGGAGCTAGGAGGAAAACAGGGGGAGGGGGGGAGTCAGGTAGGGATATGTGCAAAGAAAGAGGGGCACAACGAGGGAGGGCGGAAGGGACAGAGGCAGGCAAGCGGATGCAGGAGGAGGATAAGGACGCCCCACCCAGAACCCTTGATTAGAGTCCCCTCAGGGCCCCTATGAACTAGCATCTCCAAATCAGATCCTCCTCCTCCTCCTCCTCTTCCTTTCTCTTGCCAACCACTGCTTTAGAAGCTTCCGTACACTCAGAGAAATCACAGACAACATTCATAATTTCAGACAACCGTATGGCAACCTCAGAGAAGTTGTATTGTTAGACCTCCCCTTTCCTCGCCCTCTCCCCTCCTCCCCCTCTTCTTCTGGAGGATCACGTGAAGGAGGAGGAGGGGAGGGAGGAGGAGGAGGAGGAGCAGGAGGAGCAGGAGGAGGAGGAGGAGGACGACGACGAGGAGGAGGAAGAGAGGAGGAAGAGGAGGAGCTAAAGCAGCAAGAGGAGGGCTCTTTGTGAGGCCTGGCGCACTGGTTGCCGAGGGCACCAAGGAGGAGGTGCAGGACGCCATGATCAAGGCTGGGCGCGCCTAGACCTTTTCCTTTCGCTCCTCGAGGGAAGGACTCTGTAGTTGTATATCACATTGCTATTCGTATGTTTAGGGCTTCCTGGGGCGCTCTCGTACGGCCGAATTCCCTTCGAAGCTCTGTCCGAAACACACCCTGGGAGAGTTATGGGGGTCAAGCTCCCAGCTCTCTGACGAGGTTTTTCACGATGCTGGTCCCTGGAGTTCTCGGCCCGGGGCCCTCCTAAGGCCGATGTTTTTTCTTGGCTTGTTCTGGTGGTCCCAGGTCCCCAAACGGAGCTCCGGAAACTGGTTGTTTCGATTTTCTCGCGATGCCAGGTGCATGGGTACGAGGGCAGGCCCCTCTGACCCATGACATTAGGGCGCCGTGAAGAGATTGCGACGACGGACGCTTCTGCCCCGCTTTGGCGGGACACTGAGGACCGAGCCCACACGCAAAATCCCGTGCGCACATATTGGGTCGAGGGCTCCGGTCGAGATGTCCCCCCAATCTCCCCATGATGGGGTTCTTGTTATCCAGGTGCTTGCGGCAGACCCGCCACCGTGCCAGAGAAGCACTACCGTAATTAAGGCCGTCAGATTTGTCACCTCTCTTCTCCTTGGGCCGTCTTGGGGCTATCGTGGATTCCTGTGGGGCAGTCTTGGGGGTCCGCTGGAGCCCTCTTCGGTCGTCTTGGGGACCCTCTTAGGCCATGCCGATCCCCAAGAGGTCCGTCTTGGCGCCATGCTGGCCGTCTTGGGAGGTCTCCTGGGACCGTCGTGGGCCGTGTTGGGGCCTTGAGCCGTCTTGGGGCTTTTTAGGCCGTCTTATAATCCTCCAGTGGCCCTCTTCGTTCAGCTTGGCGCTTTCCCAGTGCCGTCGTGGGGCCCTCTCGGGGCCTTAGGAACCCTCAAGGACCGCAAGTGAACCGATATTGGACCGAGGAGCGTGGACGAAAAAACATTTCCACACGTAAGTGAGATCCATATTTCCGCTTCTCGAGGCCTTTTGGAGCCCTCTTGGGATCTACTCGGCGCCTGCGTCTTTCCTCGTGCGTTCCTTATGCGGGAGCATGCATCAAAACTCTGCCGCCCAGCGCCATGGTCGTTTGACTTAACAATCTACCTCGCTATGAGCTGAGCACCCCCGCCGCTCCCAATTTCCTGACCCGAAGCGGATGACGTCAGCATTGATTCTTTCAGTTTCGCCCCCCCCTCGCCGCGCGCCAGCGTGAGTCTTGCAGCTCTGAAGCGGCGGTCTGTTTCCGAGTCCGACAGGACGCTGTCACCGCCGAGCCCAGAGAAGTGGCACGCCACCCTCGTCCTGGGCGGGCGGGGCCCGCCGCCGCCCCTCCGCGCGCGGGGGCGGAGAGAACGAGAGAGTTGGCCCGTCGTCTGCGGTCGAGCCTGTGGATTGTCAGTCGGAGTCTTCGGATGGCGAGCCCGAAGCCCGAGAGCTCGTTTGCGCGCGTCGGGCAGTCGGGCGCGGGGCGCGAAAAGCGCACGCTCGCTAGAGGTGGGACAGGTACCGCTAAACCCAGGCATCCGCACTGCCCCAGAGTTTCTGAACATGCGCCCGGCAGTAACCACCGTGCAGAGCGTCCCAAATGCATACCCGTGCATTGTATATCATTGCGTAAGATGACGTACCGCGGCAAATACAAGTATGACATGTCATGATTCGGGGCAGCACTGCACGCCATTGCATTGAATAGCATTGAATAGCGTGGTGCACCGTAGCAATGTGTATCATGGCATTGACGCGCGCTGGCGAGTCACAGTCACAGACGTATCGAACGTTGGTGTGAGCCAGGGCCCAGGACCGGTGCACATAGGCCCCTGACGTGGGCAAGGAGAGTGTCACAACCGATCCTCGGCCTTGGCAGCGCCCCGAGGCGTCCATGGGGATACGGTGCAAGGACATGAAGGACGGCAATCTCCACGAGGCTGAGGACCTCGGCGTGGCCGCGCGCAGAAAGGGGGGTGGGACGAGGGAGGTGCCCCCCTGCGAAGCCGTGGGGGCGGGGGGCTCTCCTGAGAGGAGATCGGGGTATTCCGACCAAGCTTCCTTCCCAGAAGGCGGGAGGGCTTTGAGAGGCCTCCTAACCCTCTAGAAGGCCCCACCCCTCAGAGGAGCTGACAGGGGCCAACGGGGGCGGGTGGGGCCGCGGGCACGCAGAAAGACAGGCCGCGTCGCGATCCCGGCCCGCCCTCTTCGGTCGTGGGGGGGGTGAGTCTATTTCGGGGTTGGCCTGCGCGCACTATCCGGTCGCTGTCCGTTTGCAGGATCTCTCCCGTCTCAGAGCGTCGACCTGACAGGCGGGGGGGGAGCCGTTCCGAGACATCCTGGCGGCTCGATTTGTTTCCAGGTGTGGGTCCTGGGACGTCGCGACCTCTGCTCAGGCATGGTGTTCTTCCCAAGTCGTTTTTGTGGACGGTTCCAGGGGCCGAAAGCTCAGATATTATAAAGGGCAACAAAAGGCATCTCGAATTCAGAGGCTCCAGATGTCTGGGGTCAGCCGTTCAATGTTTGTTCAGCTTCTTGGTCGTCGGAAGGCTGGAGAAAGGATGCCTCTGCAGAGATTTCTGGGCCCCCTTAAGACTCTGGCTTCTTCCTACGTCTGTACCCATTCGCCCCCCAGTTGCGCGAGGCGAGCTGACTGGCGTTTCCTTGTGGCGTCTCCGCCTCCCCACAGTATTTCAATTCCGCTTCCGTCGTGGAATGGGGTCCCCAACAGTTTTCAAAGTCACCAGCTCAAGACTGCCTACGCGATAATATTTAATTGCCACTTCTTCTTTGTTACTGCTGCTAGTATAAAGGCTACTTCTGATGTTGCGAGACTTGCTGCTACTGTTGGCACTGCTGCTACCACTACTAGTGATGCTATTGTTGCGATTCGTGCTGCCAGTGCTGCCGAAGCCTCTGTTGGCTGCTGGTGCTCCTGATACTACTGCTGCCACTGCTACTACTGCTGGTGGCTGCTAGTGTCACTGCTGCTGCTACTGCTGCCGCTACCGCTGCCATTTTTGAAGTATCAAGCCTGCGCCCAATACCCGCTCGCATGCTTGTCCCCTATTTGAGTCTACGGGCTTCGGCTTTGTTTGTCGCTTGCTCTTGGCTTCCCTCTGACGCGCCAGAGGAGCATTATGTTCGTGACACTTGCCGACTGATTCTGAAACTATGTGTTCCCCGCCTCCGCCTCTCCCCCAGATGTGTGTTTGTTTCTTTTCCTTTCCTCCAGTTGGTGCCCAGAGGAAGAAACGAGCGGACGAGCACTGCCCGACAAATCGGCGTTGTTTTAGCATGAACGATGTGTGTGCGTGTTTGTAGGATGTGTGAGTGTGTGTGTGTGTCTGTAGAGTGTCTGTGTGTGCGTGTTAGCCTGTCCATGTGTGCGCGGGTGCGTTTGTGCGTGCGCGTGTGTTTCATTATTGTGAGCTCTAGCGAATGTGATGCTCCAACACCCTGTGGCCCCATTGAGCGGGCAGTGATTTGCTTCCGTGGCGCAAGCGGGAAAAAGGTTTTGGCGTCCTTTGAGTGATGGCCGTGCTCCCATGATCCTGTTTGCGGATGCTCATCATTCTCGAATGGTGTGTTGTTTCTGTTGTGTAATTATTTTGGGGTCCGTACTAAGGTGTTATTTTGACCTTGCATTCGTCTTTTTCTATCCCGTGCCAGACTGGGCTATGAGTTCCGTTGCAGGGCCCCCGAAAACCAAGGATGGCAGTTCTATATGTCATGGTGTATGCAATTATTGATTTGTGATGCTTTTGCGGAATACCAGAGGACGTACAGGACGTGGACGCATGGAGAGCGTTCGACGGCGTCGAGAAGACAGAAGATTTGAAGAGTTTCCTCGGCGGGATCGGGCACATGGATTGGTACCAGACGTTGAGTGAAGAGTTCAGTAAACTAGAGATCTTTCAGCGCCCTAGACGGAGGACCCAAGAGGCGCGCGGTTCGAAAGCGGTGAGCAAACAATTTGTCTCTGAGCATCGCACATATACAATCTGGAGTACGAAGCAGGGGGATTGTCAACATGTTAACATATAGTGCATGCGTAGACTTGTCCACCAGTGCATCCAGTTGTTGATTTCTCACACGCTGCCAGATCAGTGCTCCATCGGCATCTGCAGATCATGCCCTGCAATTCGAACGCATCTATATTGCATGTGAGGTTCCTCGTGCACGGGCCATGATTGCCAGCGTGTCGTTCGCTTTGCCCCCGATTGCGAGGCAGCTGTTCCCTCGGAGTTCGCGCCCAGGTGGCAACTCATGGGAGGTCACGCTCAGCATCGGCACTAGCGGTTCCTTCGGTCAAATTCCGTTTGGCCCAGCGCAGTGTGGCCTAATCTGGCTTGATAACTCTCCTGTCGGGCTTGACGGCCTTCAAGACATCCCAGCGGTTTTCTCTCAGCCTTGGCCACACGCGGGTGCTCGATGATGATCGCGCGCCGGGCCGGAGCCGCTCCCTCCTCCCCCCTCCAGTCCTCCTCCACCTCCTTTCCCCTCCTCCTCCTTCCTGGCCGGAGGCGGGGCCACCTGTCGAGGGCTTCCAGTTCTGAGAAGGGCACCTGCTGTGTCAGGCGTTGGCATCGGCTCTCGTCCTCGGGTGGCACGGTGGTCTCTCGCGAGGCTGGCCCGCGTTTTAGAATCCGTCTTTAGAGCCCCCTCTCTTTCTCCAGTCCTCTGCCTCTTTCTCCTCCTCGTCTCTGCTCCCAGGTCTCTCCTCCCAGATCTCTTCGCGCTGAGAAACATCATGACTTGCTGTTTTGAGCATAGCTTCCGGGAGCCCTGACCGGTGAAACGATTCGGGGTGAAAAGCCGGTCCCTCGGAAGGGGCCGAGACAATTGAAGGTCCAGGTAGGTTTCGTGATTAAGTGACGTCGCCGTTCGGTCCTCCGCCGCCGCCTCCCGTCTCTCCATCTTCCTCCACCTCTGTTGCCTCTTTTGCGTCATCCTCCCTCCCTCTTCCCTTCCCCACCCCTGCCCCTCCCCTTTCTACAGGACTCTTGGCATGGCCGCGTCTTCGCCGGCTCGTCGGCGGCGCTGCTGATCCGTCTCGTTCCCGCCTACGCTTTCGCAGCATCAGCAGCCACAGGAGGTGGGCGACCGAGGTTGCGGGCGATTGCGGCGGCGGCGACGAGCTAATTAGCCGCCGCCCACCGCCCGCCAGGAGCTGCGTGTCCCCGCGCCCAGGGCGTACGCGAGCGGCCAGAGCTCCCAGCTGCGGAGGCCCCCTCGCCGCCACCCCCGTTCTTGCTGCTTCGGATGCTTCGGACCAAAGATCGAAGTTCGAGGGCCGAAAATCGAGGTTCGACGGGCGAGGGTTCCAGAATCCAAGGTTCGAGGGTCGAGGATCTACGTCTTCGGGTGTGTCGGATCGAACATTCAGATCTGCGATTGGGTTCGGCCCCCACGTAGGCCTCCCGGCACCCCATGATGCCATAAGCTTGTCTTTCAAGCACCGCGTTTGTCATGTTTTGTTGGCAGTATGTTCCGAGCATAACATATGCAGTACGATTGCGAAGCTACTTCACGTGGTGTTAGCGTTGGAACTATCGCCGACTTCATGCCATTGCTTCATATCGGCATGCTGTGTTTCATCAAACTAACAAAAAGCACGCGCAACAACGTAGGACCGCCATACGAACATCAGCCACATGCGTCATCACACCTCACGGGCGTGTTAGAAACGTTCGCGTGTACGCATGCCATTCAAACCGAAGGGCCCAGATCCGAGGTGTACTCGGCGCAATGCGCGACCGCACATGGCACGCACTAGCATATTGGCATAATGCGCGCCGAGGTGTAGAATTCCGAGTTGACAAAACCGATGGGCGCGTCAAGCGAGCAAGAGTTAATCCATGTGCGTTGTTCGACTTGCGCAGCCGGCCCTCTCGCAAGCACCTTTGTCGGCAGTTGCGCGGTAGCGCGATAGCGCGGGGTCTGATCCTACAAGGGACACGCACTGAATGGTCAGACCCAGGTTTCGTGTCCAGGGCAGTGCTGCTGGAACCGCCCGAGTTCGTCGGTGCGTGAACAGGGAGGCAAATGCAGCACATGCCTCGCGCCCCCCTTCCCGCGCGGCGACGGCGCGCGAACGGATCGGTTGGATGGCCCGCGCGCGGGGCGGGCGGGCGCAGCGGGCGCTGCAGCTCCCGCGCCATTCACTCGAAAGGTGTTCGTTCTGGTCGAATTTGAACTGGCGCATGGGCCCGTTGTGTTCCCACGCGGGGCTCCCCGGGCGCGTTTGAATTTCGAATTTGCAGCGCCGTCCCCCCGCGACGCCCGCCCCGCTCTTCCCCTCCATCGACGCTCGCGGTGGGAGATCGCGTGGGGTCGCCGCCGCAAGTTGGACCGCGCCTCGATATCCCGTGCGCGGGCTACAAACTTCGCCTTGCGCCAGGCTCTTGCCGATGGTACCGACAGCTCTCGCCAATTCTACCGGCGCGCGAAACTCTCGCGCGTTTCTCGGTCGCGAGCCCAAGTCCCGCCAGTAAATCTCGCCGCCCACATCTCCCATCTCGACGTGCGGTGAGTTTTTCTGCCACGGGCGATATCGTTCAGCCTCTTCAGGGTGCGACCCCCGCTCGAGCTCGATGGGCCTGACCCCCAGGGGTGCACGTCCTGGGCAGGCGGGGCGGCGGCGCGCGCGCGGCGGCGGCGGCGACGGCGGCGCGGGGGTGGGTGGGGTGGGGGGGCGCTTGCGGGCCCGAGCGTCGGTTCGCTGCCCGCGGCACTTTGCGCCGCGTACAGTGCTTGGGCCCGAGTGCGAATGCAAAGCGGAACAGAAAGGTTAGGGCGAGGACATGGTGATGGCGAGGGAATGACGAGGGCGACGATGGGGGCGCGCAGGGAACGGATTGGGGGCGCGACGATGATCGTCAGCGCGAGGAAGGGGGCGCGAGGTTGATGATATGGAGGGCGCTTGAGTTAATGATCAAGAAGATAGTGGAGGAGCGGATGGCCCGATGAAGAATGCGCCGCGGGGAGTGGGCATTTGCGAACTGGAACAAGAGCAACCACCGACTGGACGATCAGACAGGACAGGGCCGCCGAGCGCGGTGAAGAGCGCGACCGGCAAGCCAGCCCCGCCCACAGTCGTCCAGGTGGAAATTATATAGTTGGCAGCCGATGCGCCCGCCGCTCGCCATCCGCCCCATCCCCTCGCCCCGCCCCACCGTGCATCTTGCAGACTTTGCCGCCCCCTATTCTCGCCGCGCGCCCTCTCCCGCCTGGCCCGCCACCTTCCAGTTTGATCCGTTGGCTTCCCGTGCCGCCCCCTCCCGCGTCGGCGGTCTCCTCGTGCTCGCACCCTTTGACCACTCGTCCGCATCCCCTCTATGTTCCTCACAGCCCTCGCCCTCGCCATCCGACCATTTCTCCTCGTGCCCAACCTGTCCCTCATCATCGCCCTCGCCCTGCCCACCGTCGCCCCCGCCCCCCCCTTCGCCCGCCCCCTCGCCCGCGTCGCCATCGCGCCCTCTAACAATTCTCCTTTTCCTCCCCCTTCCTCCGCCCCCCCTCCCCCCCTTCCCTCCTTCTCCTCGCGCATCGCTGCCGCCCTCGCAAGAAGTCGCTTCCTCCGTCTCAATCGTTGCGCGGATTCAGGCACCGCGGGCGCTGGCAACGTCGGAATGCGTCGCCGCGCGTTCCGAGAGCGCGTGCGTTCGAATCGCGCCACCTCGCGGCCCATCGGCCGACCGCTGACGCCGACGATTGTCGCGCGCTGATTCGCGCAACCAGCCCTCGACGCCCCTCTGCGCCCCGTTGCTGCCGCGTTGCAGCCCCGAGCCATCCGCGTCGACGCTCGCCCGCCGCCTCCCCGCTAGCCTGTCGCGCGCGGCGCGCGCAACTAGGGGGCGCCGACGAGACGTCGCGCGCAATTCCGCGGACCCCCCCCCGCCCCGTGGAAGAGCAGGCTCGGCAGAGCCGAAATTCGTAGCATTTTCGGTGCTGCGCTGGGCGGCGCGTAGGGGACAGCACAGCGCCGCACAAGACAGACCGGCTCGGCAGACCCGAGGCCCGAGTGTGCGCGTAGCCTCCCGCGTGCCGAGGTCGAGCGCAACGGTCTGGACGTCTGCACGCCCACGGTGGACGCAACAAAGTAGCGCCAAGCTTTGTTGGCTGGGTTCCTACGACGGTGAATTCTTCAGTGCCGGCCAGATGTTTCCGGAGGCCTCTCCAGGAACATGTTGTTTTTTTTGTTTTTCTGCCACGTTCGGAGGAAAGCCTTTGAGTTTTGAACGGATGCAAATCCTCCCCCAGAGCATAACAGCCGTGACACGTCGTGGGGAGTAAATGCGGTGACGTCAACCCGGCCGGCTTAGGATTTCCACAGTTTGCGTCGATGTCTGTATGCACGTGGGCTCGACACATTGTGTTTGCTTGCAGGCGCGGGAGTGCGTAGCAATGCCAGCTCCGCGCATGCAGCGCCAGAGGTGCGATGTAATGTCGCCTCTGGTCTGAGCTCTGCCAGGGGCGTGTAGCAACCTCGCCCTCGGCAAGGGGGCAGCTTATGTCCGTGTCGCAAGCCCTCCACTCAGTTGCCCAGATTGTACAACAGTGTCAGTGATATCGACAGATACTTTGGTGTGTCGAGCGCCCCGGACCCAAACCAGAAATAACGGAAGTCTGAAACAGCCACTCCCATTGAGCAGAGAAGAGGCCATCATAGCATTATCAAGCAGTGGCGAAGCGTATTGGTTCGCCTAAAGCCCTACCGAACAATGTTCTAAGAACCTTTTGTGGATCCCACGAAATGTTCTTAGAACATGTCTGGCGGAGTCTGTCTTGTTTGAACACATCGGGTTTTTGTTCTAAGAACACTGTCTTTGTTATTCGAACATTTTTGGGTTCTAGGAGCATTTCGTGGTAGGACTATAGGAATGCCGGGACGGTCGGTCCCTGCTCAATATTGGCAGATGCTGTTGATGGAAGGTGGGTTCCAGAGGAGCCGCAGTTCATCGAGTAGAGTCAGGACCAATGTCGATGTGTTTCGACCCCTACTTGACGTACTTTACCACCTGTCGTTGACGCATCTATTATGCAGCGTCCTCCGAACCGCTCGAAGCAGATGAGGATGCAGCTGGCACTGGTAGCCTTGGTGCCTCTGAGGATGGCGACAGCAGGCTGACCACCTTCGCTGCGGTAGGTGTCTGAGGCGCTGTGATCCAAGTCTTGACGACCAGGATGTATTTCCTCCCCGTCGGTGGTGGTGATGCTCCAGGAGGCGATCCGGGAGGGAGGGGCGCCTTCGGTGGTGCTTCTCGGTGTTGGGTTACCGCTTTGCGTCTTTCATGTCCATCGCGCGACGAGTCTCAGTTCTTCTTCTCATCGACCCTGTTGTTGACAAGTTCCGTCAGTATGATCTTCCCAATCACGTCGTGCTCTTGTTGCATCCAGTCTGTAGTAAGATCCTTCATCTTGATGTCGATGCGGCCTATGTTGCCCATCGCCTGGTCCATCGCATCTCGAGCTGCTTTGAGTTGCACCCGAACTTGCTGTGTGAGCAGATGCATGTACAGATCTCGTTATCCTCCTTCCTGCACTTCTGTCTCGAGCTCTGGATAACAAGTACCACATCGCATGAGATGTCAATCCTCGACCAACTATATCTCTTGAAGTTATTGGCAATTTTCGTGTCGGTTGGTGGCTCTGCTCAAGAAGGAAGGTTGCAAGCGTAATGCGTCGTGCACGCCATGATCTGTGCCAATACTGTAGCCCGATCCTTACACATATGTGTTCATTATTCTATAGGCTTACGCCACATCCGCCGACCCCTATATAAGGTACTGCGCCTCCAGGACTGCATTTCACGAGGCTTGTCCGAATCATGACATGGCGCTCGACATCGTTCCTGTTGCTTCGATGCTGTTATCGTACCTCTTGGTGCTCTTTTGTGGCCTCTTGGTGGCATCTTGGCCTGTCTGCAGGCCATATCCGGCCGCCTCGAGGCATCTTGGGCCAAGTTTGGGGGCCTCTTTGGGGCTTCCTGGGGGCTTCTTGGAGGCCTTTGAGGTTCTTTTGGGGGTCCCTCAGGGCCTCTTGGGCTGTTCTTGGGGCAGGCTGGGGGCGTCTTGGGGCCGAAGGCTCGAACAGGTGTCGTTTTGGGGCCGTCTGGGGGCCCTCTTGGGCTGTCTTGGGGGCTTCGGGGGCTGTTGTTGGACCCTCTTCGACCCTTCTTGGGGGCCCCTTTGGCCGTCTGGGGGCGATATTGAAGGTTTTTTTGCCCGTCTGGGACGTTGTCCTGTAGCCCGATCCTTACACATATTTTTTATATACGTATAGATCACGCTTGTCCTGCTCCGTGCGCTCGTCCTGCTTCAAGTTATTGTGGCGCGCCAGGTGGTCCTCCACTTCAGATTAGAGCTTCGTCGATCCTCTCCTGATTCTTATTACCACAATTGATACTTCCAGTCTGAGCCACGAGTCGCCAAATGTTTCGAGTGATGGCGACGCAGTGCTCCTGGAGCGGCGTGTGGGCGAAGTCGAACGCGGGCCTGGGCGCGCTTGGCGCGGGCTCGGTGTGCTAGGCCGCTTCTGGCTTCTTTGCCGTGGACTTCGGCGCGGGTGGAACCGCGCTTCCTCAGCACGGCGGTCGCCGCGGGCTGCCGCCGCCGCGAGGGGCCGCCGACGCGGCGTGGGGTGTGGCGGGTCCTCCCCAGCGCGTGACTTTTATGGCGGTAGCCGCGTTGCCGTCGCCCGCGCGTGGGCCAGCCGTGCGCGCGGCAGTCCTACCCCGAGCTGGCAGACGGCTCCTTCTCCTCCTCCTCCTCCTCCTCCTCCTCCTCCTCCACCACCTCCTCGTCCTCTCTCCTCCTCCTCTTCGTCCTCCGTCCTCCCTCCCTCCTCCTCATCCTCCTCCTCCTCCTCCGCTTCTCCCCCTTGGGTAGGCTGCTGGAGCGAGGTTGGCGCCCGAAGAGGACCCTCACAGAGGCGAGGCCGCCGCAGTGGTGGAGAGCTCGGGGTGGGCAAGAGGGGCGACGGGGAGGACCTCGGGCGACGGGGAGGTGCGATGGGAGAGGGGGGGGGACGCTGGGGGGGGGGGTAGAGGGGAAACAGGTTTGGGGATTGGGAGGGGGGATCGGAGGGGATATTGATTGCAGGGGGTATTCAAAGGAGGGGGAAGTCAAGAGGGGGGAGAAGGGGGGGGACGGGGGCGGACCTGGCCAGAGGCGTGGTGCGGGGAGTGAAGGGAGGGGGGGGGCACGTGCAAGGGGAGCTGCTACGATGCCCCGAAGCGCCTGCCAGCCGCGTCGCCGCCAGGAGTCCAGGAGCGTGATGCTTTTCAGGGTTCCTGAAAGCAAGTCGCTGCAAAACATGTTTTTGGACAATTTCAGCTGGAGGGGGTGACGAGAGGAGAATGTTTCGGTCCACGGCCGCATTTTTCTCGGGCGCGCAAGCATCCTGGTTTGTTGAAGTCCCCGTCTACGGAGCCCTGAATTTGGCGCTTTGTTAGACAGACGATGCATTATTGTTTCGAGTCCTCAGGGGGGGTCGTGCAGATGTCCTCCCCCCTGCTGCAGACCACGGGTCAGTCGATTGCGCGTTGATTTGGCGCGCCCCGTCAGTACAGAACAGGCCGACGATTCGTCGCCACGGCGGAGGAGAAGTCTCTGTATTCATGCCTGTTTCTCGCTCTCTCTCTCTCTCTCTCTTTGTTTATTTCTTTTTTTTTTTGTTCTCTCTCTCTCTCTATATATATGTGTGTGTGTGTGTGTTTCCCCTTTCCCTGCCTGGCAAGCTCGTCTCCGGAAGGCCGCTTCGCTCTCGGCGGGCCTACCTGCCCAGGAAGAGGTTCTTCGCCGCTGCCTCGTGCGCATTCCAAACGCACTCCAGGCTGGCGCGGGCCACACCCCACGCGAACGCTCGCCGCACAGTAGCGCTGCACTGTGGCCGCCTTCTGTGGCTTCTCTACTGAGTCGTGTTGCAGCTCGCATCTTGCGGTCACACGCCGTGAGCGCTTTGGGCTGCTGTCTAAATGCTCAGCCCTCTGCCACTTGTGGAGCGGAGTCACGCGCGGCGCTAGCACCCGCGGCCGCGGAGGGACCGTCGTCCGATCGTTTTTTGGTTTCTATTTCACTCTCTTTCTCTCTCTCTCTCTCTCTCTCTCTCTCCTCTCTCTCCCTATGTCTCTTTCTTTGTTTATCCCGCTTTATTTCTTTATTTATTTAATTGAACGCCTCTGAGGGGGCAGACACCGCCGCCCCACTTTTTTTGGAACGCGGAGGTTGCGTGGGGGGCAAATCGGGATGTAGCGGGTGTGTTCACTCAGCTTTGGCTGGGCTTTTGTTAAGTGGGGTCTTAAAGACTTTCAGAAAGCCCCAAGAGAGCCGGACAATTAGTTTACAAAGACGCCAGATTGGACAATAAGGTCTCAGAGGGCCTGGAAAAATACGAAAGTGGGGTCTTGGAGGCTTTCTGAAAACCCCAAGAGAGCCAGAACATGACATAATCACCAGACAGCTCGCCCCTTGGCCCCCCGCCAGCCCCACGCAAAGGGGCGAGCATATATACGGGCGCAGTACCGCGCTGGATGCGTAGCCGTCGGCTGGGCCAACCAAGCGAATGACGCATCGCGTGGCTGCTGGATGCCCGCGCCGAGCACAGATATTCTCGGTTCCTCCCTCCTCCTTCTCCTCCTCCTCCGCGGGCTTAAAACTGCCATCGAAATATCCTCACCCGCTGGCTTAAAACTACCACCGAAATATCCTCACCCGCGGGCTTAAAACTGCCACCGAAATATCCTCACCCGCTGGATCAAAGCAGCCACAGGAATATCCTCACCCGAAGGCTTAAAGCTGTCACCGAAATATCCTCACCCGCTGGCTTAAAACTGCCGCCGAAATATCCTCACCAGCTGGCTTAAAACTCCTTCCGAAATATCTTCAACCGCCGGCTAAAAATTGCCACCGACCTATCCTCACCCGCTGGCTCAAAATTGTCACCGAAATTTCTTCACCTGCTGGTTTAAAACTGCCACCGAAATATCCTCACCCGCGGAAATAAAACTGCCACCGAAATATCCTCACCCGCTTTCTTAAAGCCGCCACCGAAATATCCTCACCCGCTGGGTTGAACTGCCAGCGAAATGTCCTCACCCGCTGGCTTGAAACTGCCACCGAAATATCCTCACCCGCTGAAATAAAACTGCCACCGAAATATCCTCACCTGCTGGCTTAAAACTGCCACTGCTCGATCAAACTCGATAACACATTCATGACACCTCATGCTATCGAGGTGTCATCGAGTGTTATCGAGGTGCTCTCGAGCGTTATCGAGCTCGATCACACTCGCTAGCACCTCGATAACATCTCGAACACATTTCGAAAACATATTATCGACGTGTTATCGGGTGTTATCGAGGTGTTATCGAGCGGGTGATGGCCACCCGCTGGCTTAAAACTGCCACCGCAATATCCTCACCCGCTGGCTTAAAACTGTCACCGAAATATCCTCACCCGCGGGAGTAAAACTGCGACCGAAATATCTTCACCCGCTGGCAGAAAACTGCCGCCGAAATTTCCTCACCCGCTGGCTTAAAACTGCCACCGAAATATCCTCACCCGCTGGCTTGAAACTGCCTCCAGATTATCCTCACCCGCTGGCTTAAAACTGCCACCGAATTATCCTCACTGCCACCGAAATATCCTCACCCGCTGGCTTAAAACTGCCGCCGAAATATCCTCACCCGCTTACTTAGAACTGCCACCGAAATATCCTCACCCGCGGGAGTAAAACTGCGACCGAAATATGCTCATCCGCTGGCTTACAACTGCCGCCAAAATACCCTCACCCGCGGAAATAAATCTGCCACCGAAATTTCCTCACCCGCTGGCTTAAAACTGCCACCGAAATATCCTCACCGGCTGGCTTAAACTGCGACCGGAATATCCTCACCCGCGGAAATAAACTGCCACCGAAATATCCTCACCCGCTGAAGCACCGAAATATCCTCAATTGCTGGCTCAAATCTGCCACCGAAATTTCCTCACCCGCCGGCTTAAAACTGCCACCGGAATATCCTCACCGGCTGGCTTAAACTGCTACCGGAATATCCTCACCCGCGGAAATAAACTGCCACCGAAATACCCTCACGCGCTGAAACACCGAAATATCAATTGCTGGCTCAGAACTGCCACCGAAATATCCTCACCCGCTGGCTTGAGACTGCCACCGAAATATCCTCACCCGCTGGCTTAAAACTGCCACCGACATATCCTCATACGCGGGCTTAGAACTGCCACCGAAATACCCTCACCCGCTGGCTTAAAACTGCTACCGACATATCCTCACCCGCGGAAATAAAACTGCCATCTATCGGCCTGGTGGTTCAGCTCAGTTCAGTTCAGTTACGGGCTGCGCCCGTAAAAAAAAAAAAAACGCCAGAAAGCCGTAAGAGAGTCTGAACATGATTTTAAAAGGACGCCTGAGGGTGCGCAGAAGTGTAGACGAAAGGAAGAGGCATACGGAGAGGCGTACAAACGAGATCCGAGTTAGTTTGGGGGCCTCAAAAGGGACTCCGGGGACCCCCTGGGCGCGCCCAGGACGGCCCAAGAGAACCCCAAAAATGCTGCCAGACGGCCCAGGCCGGGGTCGGGAGGCGTGGAGGACAACCGCAGAGAGCGCCCGCTGATTCCAACGCGCTTCCAAGAGCCCGCGAAGACGCACGTGAGCTCGAAACGAGGCAAGAATAGAGGCTCGACAAGGTCAGAATGGACATTGTCATATGTGTTTTACGAGGTTTTTTTGCGTGTTGTTTTTTGTAGTCGAAGTGGGCCGAGGAGAGGTGGGCGGGCTGCCAGACTGGACCAAAATGGCTTGGAGGACGGCCGAGATCGCCCCAGGGGAGCGTCTGGAGGCCTCCAAAATCGAGTCGGTGAGCTCCCGGAGAGGCCTCTGACAGAGGCCGGCGGCGCCTAGAAGACGAACATTTCCAACGAGGTGTGTTCTGAACCGAAAATGATGGCCGAAGAGCGCTCATTCCGCAGCTGTGGCCCCCGGGCCGGCGGAATGAGCAGGCCGCGGCGAGGGCCCCAGGAGGGGTTGCAAGGGCTTTGAGGAATGGGTATGGGTACGAGGAGTTCGTGCGCGCGCAGATTGAGGGGACTGAGTTCGCGCAGACCATGCGGCGGGGATCTCGCGCGCCCTTCCCGGCGGGGCGGCGGGTCGCTTGGCTCATTCCGCCGGCCCTAGGGCGCTATTTGGGGCCTCTTGGGGCCGTCTTGGGAGCTTATTGGGAGCGTCTTGGGGCTCCTTGGTGGCATATTGGGCTCCCCTGGGGCCTCTTGGGGGGCTCTTGGGGGCCCCTTGGGGCGGGATGGGGGGGTAGTCGATTGCGGCCGCCCCTTCGGAGGCCACGATCCTCGTGAGGGGTGGCGAAAAATAGCCCCCCCCTGGGGATCGCCTGGGGGTCAGCCAGGGATCGGCCGGGGTACTTTTCGTCCGGGCCCCCCCTTGGGCCGACCCGCGCGCGCGAACTAGAAATATTGTTACGTAGTTACCGGAGATCTTAGCACGCCTCTGGCTCTATGGGCCAGCGAATGTATGCATCAATGTATGTATCTTTCCCTCTCCCTCCCTCTCCCTTCTCGCTCTTTCTCTCTTTCTCTCTCTCTCTCTCTCTCTCTCTCTCTCTCTCTCTCTCTCTCTCTCTCTCTCTCTCTCTCTCTCTCTCTCTCTATATATATATATATATATATATATTTCTCCCTCTCTCTCTCTCTCTCTCTCTCTCTCTTCCTCTGTTCGCACTCTTCGCATTCATACATGCCCTTGTGTTTGTCTTCTCTGCCTCTCTATTCTCTGCCGCCTCCTCTTGAGCTCGGGATGCCGCCAGTGTTTCAGCGAGGTCACCTTGGTGTGATTGGATTGCATCGTGGTTGAGAAGGGGACGCAAGTTTTAGCTTCGAGTGCAGCCTGCGACTGGGCACGTGTGCAAGTCGCAGTCGGGCGTGCGACGAATGAATCGGGCACTAGCTCTAGCCTTGGACCTTGACCTTGCTTTAGCAATGGCTTTATCCATAGCGTCAGCATTGATTCGTACTCGTTTATAAGTGGGTCCTAGTTTAGTAGTTGAGTTTATCAAGAATTTCAGGTCACCTGTACGTTTGATTTTCCGTTGCGTGCATGCTCCCTCCAATAGGAAGACGCGAACACGTTGATTTCCCCGTCCAGGCCTTCACATAGCAGTGGTTTCAGCAGCTTGCTCACGTCCCAAGATTGAGGGGTCGTCGACTATCTACTTCATCGATCCTGGCTGCAAGGTAGTTGTAGATGCCCAGGCCAAACCAAGCAGGCGTATACACCGATCTTGGGGTCCAGGTGGTCCGGCCAGGGTCGGCGAGACAGATGTGCTTAGTGTCGCCCGAAAATTCGCCGCCGCTTGCCGCAGGCTTTGCTGGGAATCCTCGAGCCGAGCAGCGCGCCTTTCCGCTTCAGGGAGCTCGGCGACGGTGGGCGCAGCGCTCTTCCCCTCTGCCCACTCTCTCCATAGCGGTTCGGAGCGCACCCGTCTATGGAGAATATCGCGCGCAGGGCGGGGAAAAGGCGCGGGACGGTACGCCGAGAGCAGGCATTCTCGATCTTCGTCCTTCGCCATCCTCCTCGATCGGATCGGCCGCGCAAGGATGCGCACCAGTGCCAAATAAGCATCGGACCGATTCTTTACATGCACCACATCGCCTGGCACTCACCCAGACGTGAGTGCCAGGCGGCACGGTACTCGTTCCCTTCCTCGTTCCCTACCTCCCTTCCTCCTCCATCTCCCCCTCCCTTGTGCGCATTCCCGCGCGCGTTCGTGGCAGAGGGGGGAGCAGTGTTGAGAAAAGAGGAGAAAAAGGAAAGGGAGGATGGAAGGTTGTGGGAATGATGAGAGGACTGAAGAGCGACGTCCACTCCGCCGTCGGTAGCCCGTTGAGGTCGCAGTGGTCTGCCAGCGATGGCGGTGAATGGGTGTGGGCATGTATCATTACGCAATGGACGTGTAGACGACGCTGGGCAGCCCGCTGTACTTCGACGCGGGGGAATTCGTGACGTACGCTTTTGCGGACACGCGCCCGGCCACTTTTGCGGAGTGCAGAAGCTCCGCGTTGGGGCGCCGCTCATGGTGCCCAAGACCATGGTGCCAAAATTGCAGGGTTTTTGAGCACCGGCCCGGGCAAGTGTGAGGTGGCCCTCACTGGCGGAAACGCCTCCGACGTGTCTCTGGGCAGCTGCCCGCCGGGCTTCCGCCTCCACGCCGATCGCAGCTTCGAGCTGCTCGGCGCGCCAGTGTGGGACGCGGACTTTTGCGCGGATGGGTATTCCGTCGACGGGGAGCGTACCTGCCCAGAACTGTGCGTCTTGGTCGACGGCGAGGTCCGTGAGTGCGTCATGGATCTTGTCGCGAGGTGAATTGCCTCGTGGCGCTGCTTCCGGTTCGTCCTCACCGTGCGGTCGCCCTTCGCGATTGAGCTGCGGTGGCCACTGCGGCGCCCGCGCGAGCTGCCGGGCGAGGCCGCATTCGGCGGTGAGGCAGACAAGCGGACGCCGTGGTCCCACTCGTGCTGGAGCCGTTCGGGCGCCTCGGGCCAGCGGCGCTGCAGCTGCTCGCTGCGCTGCACAAGGAATCGGCCGAGTGCGCCCCGTCTTCTCCCGGGGACAGGGCGCGCGACGGTGCTGAGCTTGCGCGCCTTGCGCGCCGAGCTGGAAGCGGCCGTCGTGCGCGGGTCCGCGCAGCAGCTGCTGACGGCGCTGGGCAACAGCGCGGTCCAGACGCTTGGGTGGCCCGCTCGAAGCGCTGCCCAGCCGGCGCGGCGGCGGCGCCGCGCGGCGGCACGGCAGGGCGCCAGGGCCATCTGGCTCGCGAGCAGTGAGTTCGGCATGCAGGATTAACGGGACATTGGCGCGCAAGCTTGCTCGAGGGAGGGAGGGAGGGAGGAAGGGAGCAGGGAAGGATGGAGGGAGGGTCGGAGGGAAATCTCTTGGCTCTGAGAGGCATCGCTCCTTCGCGCATGCCGATGCTATTGGTGCGATGCGTGCCAGTGACCCCCTCTCAGCTTGGATGGTGCCGTACGTAAACCTGCGGGGCACAGGAGGGCCGAAGCTCCACAGTGCCCTCGACCTGCAGGCAGAAGCACACTGGCTAGGTCGGCAGGCCCTGTTGCTCGAGGTCGCACTGAAGTTCGAAATGCACGAGCCGCGACTCCTTCTCGACGGAGCGCCCCTCGGCCTCGATGAGGCTGTCGGCGGACCTGGCAGGCTGCCTTGAGAGTTCATCTTGGTCCTGCTGCGCCTCCTGCTGTGCTCTCTCTCTTTGACTTTAGATGAAGCTCTCCGCGCCCTCTTTGTCCGTGGTCCCATCCTGAATATCACGCGCCATGCGCTGCGGCACCTCCTGGATCACCGTCTGGGCCTTCTGCATCTGTTCGGCCTGAGGCTCATGTGCGACCTTTTGGTGCAGTATCACTTCGAGGATGGCCAGGCTGTGCACGTCCTGGGACTCATCCGGACACTCATGCAATGCCTTCTTGTTCTCGTCTTGGTCCCTCTGCGTATACAGCTCCTCCCTGCAAGTCTCGAGCCGCTGCGCGGTGACCGCCACCATGGGCAGTCCGCAAGGCCTTGAAATCCCAGGCGGCGGCGCGTGCCGCGCCTGGTTGCCGTGCGCCAGCAAGCTCTCGGCGTCAGCGAGATCACACACGGGTATGTGCAGCAGCCGAGCTGCCGCGATGACGCCATTGATTGCATCATTGAGTGCCCAGTTCCGAGTGTGTCCTCAGGGTAGTCCTCAGCGTTTTGCAGCGCTCGGCCAACGCCGAAGCGCCAGAGTGGCCGTGCCTGACACAAGCTTCCCTGCGCAGACGCCGCGCCAGCGTCCGCGCGTTCGTCGACGCCCCAACTTTGGTGCCCCTGTCAGCTGGCACGCGGAGGCGCGCCGCCGGCGCGCCGTGAGGGCCTCCGTGAGCCGGCCCACTTGAGCCAAAGTGGTTCCGGAGGGGGCAGGGAGGGACGGAGGGAGGGAGGAGGGAGGAGAAGGAGTGTCTGAGCGGAGGGGGGAGGAGGGAGCTCCTCTCCAGGCCTCGGCGCACTCGAGCTCTTCAGGTCCCGGGCCCCGGAGCTCCCAACCCCTCCCCGGGGATCCCGCGCTCACCGCCTGGGGATTCCGCGCCTCTGAGCTGTCGGCCCCTCACCGTTGACGGCCCCCCGGGCCCAGGAGCGGCCTCGGGGCGCCGGGCAAACTGTGCGGAAAGACTCTGGCACAGTCTGCTGGCGTCGCCAGAGGACCCGGCCTCCCTCCTCGCCCGCCGGCGCGGTGGGGCAGGTCGCCCCGGCCTGCTGCTCCAGAACGTGCTCTTCAGCCTCGGCGACGGCCCTGCCCAGGTTTTGGTCGAGTGGCCGGTTGGTCCGCGGGGGATCGGTTGAATACGTGCATCTCCTCTCCTCTCTTCTCCTCCCTCCCCGTTCCGCCTCGGTGTCTGCATCTTCGCTTCTGCTTCTCCCTCTCCCGTCCTTCGCCCCCTTTTCTGCTCATGGCTTCAGCCTCCTCATCCTATTCCATGCCCCCTTCCACCTCCTGAACCTCCTTCATCCTCCACCATAGCCATTTTGGCTCTAGTCATTTTGGCTCTAGCCACTTTGCCTCATGCCATCCACCACCGGATGAACGTTTTCTTGCCCAAGTTCGTTCGTAATGCCTTGTGGTTGCGGCTGGGGGTCTCTGGCCAGATAAACTATAGTCACGAGTTGAAACGTTTTGAACTCAGATTTCAAACCTTCAACTTTGTATTTCAAAGTACTCTGTTTGAAATCTAGGTTTGAAAATTGTCAGTTATCCTACAACATTGAACATTTTGAATATTCCTTTCGATGGTTTCCGTTTCCGTGGTTTGTGGGGTTCGGTGTCCTTTTCCCGTGGTTTGTGGGGTTAGGTTTCCGTTTCCGTGTCCGTGGTTTGTGGGGTTAGGTTTCGATTTAAATTGTTTCAGCCATCCTACAATATTGTGCATTCTAAAGTTTCTTTTCGACGGTTTCAGTTTCCGTGGTTTGTGGGGTCGGTGTCCGTTTCCGTGTTTTGTTGGGTTCGGTGTCCGTTCCTTTGGTTTGTTGGGTTCGGTTTCTGTTTCCGTTGTTTGTTGGGTTCGGTTTCCGTTTCCGTGGTTTGTTGGGTTCGGTTTCTATTTCCGTGGTTTGTTGTGTTGGGTTTTCGTTTCCGTGGTTTGTTGGGTGTTGTTTCAGTTTCCGTGATTTGTTGGGTTCTGATTCCGTTTCCGTGGTTTGTTGGGTTCGGTTTTCGGTTCCGTGGTTTGTTGGGTTCGGTTTCCGTTTCCGTGGCGCGTTGGGATCGTTTTTTTCTGTGGTTTGTTGGGTCCGGTTTCCGTTTCCATGGTTCGTGTGGTTTTGTTTCTTTTTCATTGGTTTGTGGAGTTCGGTTTCCGTTGTTGTGGTTTGTTGGGTCCGGTTTCCGTTTCCGTGGCGTGTTGGGTTCGGTTTCCGTTTTTGTGGTTTGGTGGTGGTTTGTTGGGTTTGGTTTTCGTTTCTTTGGTTTGTTGGGTTCGGTTTCCGTTTGCGTGGTTTGTTGGGTTCGGTTTCCGTTTCCGTTGTTAGTTTGTTGGATTCGGTTTTTGTTTCCGTTGTTTGTGGGGTTCGGTTTCTTTTCTTTGTTAAGTTTGTCGGGTTCGGTTTCCGTTTTTGTGGTTTGTTGGATTCGGTTTCCGTTTCCGTGGTTTGTTGTGTTCGGTTTCCGTGGTTTGTGTTTGGTGGGTTGGGTTTCCGTTTAAGTTTCCGGGGTTTATTGGGTACGTTTTTTGTTTCCGTGGTTTGTTGGGTTCGGCCCCCGTTTCCGTGGTTTGTTGGTTTCGGTTTCCGTTTCTGTGGCGCGTTTGTTGGGTTCGGTTTCTGTTCCGTTGTTTGTGGGGTTCGGTTTCCGTTTCCTTGGTTTGTGGGGTTCGGTGTACGTTTCCGTGGTGTGTTGGGTTCGGTTTTCGTTTCCGTGGTTTGTTGGGTTCGGTTGTTGTTTTTTCCGTTGTTTGTGTTTGTTGGGTTCGGTTTCCGTGTAAGTTTGCGGGGTTTGTTGGGTTCGGTTTCCGTTTCCGTTGTTTGTTGGGTTTGGTCCCCGTTTCCGTGGCTTGTTGGGTTCGGTTTCCGTTCCCGTTGTTCGTGGGGTTCGGTTCCCGTTTCCGTTGTTTGTTGGGTTCGTTTTTGTGATTCGTGGGTTTTGGTTTCCGTTGTTTGTGGTGTTCCGCTTCCGCGGCTTGTGTGGTTCGGTTTCCGTGGTTCGTGGGGTTTGGTTTCCGTGGCTTGTGGGGTTCGGTTTCCGTGGAATGGGGGGTGCGGTTTCTGGGGAATGTGGGGTTCGATTTCTGTGGTTTGTGGGGTTCGGTCTCCGAGCGTCTGACATGTGGAATGTGGCACCCGCCTGCGCGCACGCAGGGATATGGACAGGACCTCGCCTTGGCGCGCCCGGCCCCGCCCTGCGCGAGCGCGAGAAGAGCCGCAGCATCGGCGGCGCGCCGAGAGGGGGGGGATGCTTAGAGGGGTGCTGGGCCCTGGGCCCTCTCAGAAGACTCAGGAGGCCCCGGGCCTTGCGAGAAGTTTGCGATGATTTGTTTTATGCCAAAAGGGGTCTTCTCAGAAGCCCGGAGGGCTCCTGAGAAGCCCCGCCGCCTTTTGAGCAGGCTTGCCCCCTCTCACTCCACCTTCGGCGCGCCGCCGACAGCGCGCCGCCGCTGTACCTGGCAATTTGGTAGCAGCCCACAGGAGCTTAGCAGATTCTCGAAATTCGGGTTTGAAGTGCATTCGCGTGCGGTGACGTTTGGGTCGATGAGAAAGCGCAGGCTCAGGCTCAGCGTCGACTAGCGTCGATTCAGCATCGATTCGCGTCGATCCGCAAGAGCCGTAAGAGCCAGCAAGATGACATGTGAGGCTCCCATGGTTACGACGCCCCGGGCAGGCAAACCGTTCACCGGGCGGGGGAAATTCGAAGTATGGAGAAAGTGCGATTTCACGGAAGTACGAGTGCGAGTTGCCCGAAAATTGGACGCACGAAAAAAGTTGAAAGAAGTATGGGGAAGGTTCGGAATAACGCATGGGGGGAAATGGACGCATGGGAAAAGTTTGAGACCAGTGTGGAGGGGAGAGGAAGATGAACAACAATGAGACAAAGTTCGAAAGTGCAGGGGGGGGATTGGAACATGCAAAAGGCATGAAACCAGTAAGCCAGTCGCATGCAAGACGCAGGCAACATCTGGCACATGCGGACAGCACATGAGCCATAGGGACCACGCCTGTAGTTGTTGTATATGATCTGGATATCGCGTGTTTCAAATTTTCTTATTTTTCCAGGTCGCAGTGTGTGTTTTGCTTATGTTGTTTTGGTAACTCAATGTTCTCCGTACTTCGCATCCCCAAATGTGTTCCAGATTCGTGTTTACCCTGTGCCGTGGCAGCTAACACTCGAACTGTTGCGTTTTGTCTGCGTGTTTCGTTTGGGATGTTATCAGCTCTTATGGTCGCGAGTTCCATAGCGCGCAGCAGTCGCACGGGTGTCGGGCGGTTGTTTTGTTGTTTTGATAGCGAGTTTCTCGCCATCTGCATCTCCGCATTTGATCGCAGGGGGGCGCGACGTTGCGACGGCCACTTGGATGGAGGACCGATCCTTCACAGAACGGGAATTCGCCAGAGACATGTGCATCCGTTTATTCCAAATTCCGATTGCTCGTTCGGCGCGCGCGGATGGGACATTTCTGTTTTCCACGGTGGCACTTTCGCCCCAATGTCGTTCTAAGCTGATTTTAGGAATCGTTTGCGCGGGGCCGACATTTACAAGGGTGCCCGGTGCAAAAGCAGTTTCCTTCATGCATGCCCGGCCCACGGGGCGCCTGTCTTCCAGGGGCCTTTGTTTCGAGGGCGCGCGCCCAGCCTTGGAAAGGAATGCTCGCGCGGCTCGTGGGGAAGTGCGGCGAACCGGTCAGCGGGGTCGACCCCGCGAGAGGACCTCGAGAATTGGAGAGGCTGGGCGGGCTTCAACAAAACCCCCTGCCTTCTTAGAAACCCCGGCGCCTGCGTGGACGCCGATTCTCCTCGCGCCGCCCTCTTGCGGGCGCCGGCGGCGGCCCGTCTCCTCGCGCCCCCCCCCCCCCTCCGACGCCGACGTCCCCGCCGCCGCCGCCGCTCCTCCGCGCCACAAACACCCGCAACACCAGGCAGGCCTGGAACCCCAGCATCACCAACACCCGCCTCAACACTTGCAGCCGCAGCGCCAGAGGCACCCCCAGCTCCCGCCTCATCACCTGCAGCCGCACCCCCATCTTCAGAGGTCGCATGTGGCGCTGCAGATGAGCATGGGGTGGTCCTGGCGGCCGCAGAAGCAGTGGCTCCCGCGCCACCGCCTGCTGGTATCTCCTCACACGCAAACATCGTCGCGCCGCCTGCCCGGGCCACGTTGTTGCCCACTGCCTCTGCCGCGCCTGCCCCACCAGCAGCGGCGGCAGCGGTTGCATCGGCGTTGGCTCTGCCTTTTGCCGCTACCCGTGGTTGCGGGGCGCGACGTCGGCGTCATAAACGTGGATCCCATCGACAATCTTGTGGCAGCCAGTGGGCTGTACAACGAGAGTGTGGCAGGTGAGGTGAATAAGTTCGTCGTGGAGATGGAAAAGTTCCGCGTTTGCGTGCGAATCGCCATGCTCGTGATTTTTTCTTTGCGGTATCTTGTGCGCGCCTTTTTTGTGGCAGGGCGACCATTGCGAGGGCGCCTTGTGCAAGTGCGCCCCGTGGGCCAATGGTGCGGTGAGTGCGGCTGCAAAGCGCCATGCTGTTTCCTGCTTGTTTCTAGACGATGGCGCTGGCGGCACCGTTCGTGGATGGGACGGAGAGGCCATGAGAACGAATCATCGGGTGGCGGGCTTCCCGTTCGATTGGTGATACCGCTTCCGTCATCCACCAGGACAGCTTGGCCAACAGCGAGCGTGAGGAATTTGTGCTGTTGTATGCGGCGTATCTCTCCCATTCCTTGCAGCTCGTGGCAACATTTACAGATGGAAACTGTGGCCTCGACGCGATGCGTCTCATGCTCGGCTGGAGCCGGAGCGTTGTGAATCGGGGGGTTCTGCGTTGAGAGTTGCGCGCTTACGTTCTCGAGCACGTGGGCAACCGAGCTTTCGTAGCGATGCTGCGTCGCGTGGGGGAGATCGACGAGCATTTAGGGGTTCCGCGGTTTAGATGGCGCGGGCGCGTTGCTGGTCGCTGCGTTTCCCCGCGGGCCTCACCATGGCGACGGAGGCGTAGCCGACGCCCTTGTCGAGGGACCCATCTAGGGGGACAGGCACTTGAGTGAAGACGCGGCGCGGGCCGCGAGGTGGAAATGTCAGTTGCGCAAGGCAGGGCGGGAGCTCGTTTTCGACGTGCTCAAGCGCCTGCCCGATGATTGCGCGAACGCAATGGTTCACGAGCGCGCGAACCGAGGCCGCGAGAAGGAACGGGCAGGGGGGCCAGTGATGTCGTTTCTGTATTCTCGCGATGCACCCCTCTACAAGGAACGACGCGCCGCGCAATGCTTTCTAGCGCGGGCGGACGAGCACCGAGGCCCGCTGGACCAGAAGACTACGATTCCAATGATGGGCGGCAAATTTTCTCGTGGTCTTTTCGCGGCGTTCGCGAGGGAGCACCCCGCCCTCGCGAAAGCCACCGCTAATGTGGCGCCCCAGGGCGCGAGAGGAAACGCGAAAGGGAACGCCTTCCGAAGAGTGTGATATTTGCACCACCGCGCCGCGCAAACTCTCCTGAAATCCGCGGTAGCGGGGGGGGGCTGCAGAGGGAAGGGGGGCTTCGCGGTGGAGGAGGGCGTTGGGGGCTCTGCGGCTTCCGAGAAGAAAATGGCATCCCGGGTGGGCATCCGATTGTTTGGTCTATAAAAAAGCGGGGTTGACCGTGCGGTTCGGGGCCGCGAGAGACGTGGGCATCGGGGCGCTGGCAGGCGCAGGGCGCGCCATGTCTTGCGAGAGCAGTTGGCCGAGCGGCACGGCATCGCGCGGCGCGGCGTTGACGCGGGGGCCATGTGCCGTTTTCCAAAGCAGTGCCTTTTGGTGAAAGCAAAGCAACTACAACAATATTAATACGTGGCCTGCCTGGGCAAGAAACAGACCCCCCAGACAGCGCAGGCGGGCGGTTACTGGTTGGGCGGGTGGCTGAGGGAATGCCGGATTTCCTCGCGGAGGCCGAACCGCAAATTCAAGGTGCCGCGCTTGGTCTTGGCGGAGCGCTGGTCGATTTTCCGGGTCGTCGCGTCGACCCTGCGCAAGCTGGCCGCGCTGCATTTCGGGCGCGACCCGCGAATGCGGAACGCCGACCAAAGCCCACTCCACATGAACGAGGCAGGGGGCGCTGAGCGCAACGCGCTCGCCTTCAAGAACGCGCCCGCCGCGTCCTTGATCGAAAACCACGCGGCGACGAGGGGGCGGTGGAGCTCGAATTCGGTCGCGGGTTCTTGCCGGGAAACGGCGCCGGCGCAAGTGCCAGGGTGCGACATGACGTTCGAGGCAGAGGGTAAAGTGCTGGATGGCAAATTGAAAGCGCGCGTGGAAGGTTTCAATGCGCCTCTCAAGGCATCCGCGGCGACGGGGCCGAGCGATTCTTGCCGAGAGCGCGACATCTTGGATCAGATTAGCTCCGCTGTGGGCCGCAGTGGGCCCTCCGCTCTGCCCCCCCCCCCGCCCCCCTTCCGCCCTGCCCCCGACCCCCCCCGTCCGCGCTCTCCCCCCCCCGCTTCTGCCCCCTTCGTCTGGGATGCAACTCGCTGAACAAACGTCTCGCCGTGAACTGGCGTCCACTTGCGCCGCCGGGTGCCCCCGCGAGGGGTCTGCGGATTTCTTCGAAAAGTGGTTGTTACCGCGGGGCCATGGCAGACGGTGGGAGTTGTTGCTGTTGGGTGCATGCGCCCCAGGGCTCGCTGCTAATTCGCAGCGCATGTGCCGGGGCCGTGGATGCATCTGCGTGGCCCGCGGCGGTGGGGCCTCGATGATTTGCCAGACAAATGATACCGACTTCCACTCGCGCGTCCGCAAGCGACTCATTGAACTGCGAACGGCCAAAATGATTGAGAAAGTGCGAATCAGCGGCGGCGGCGCGGTGGATCTGCAATCGTGGCGCAGGTCATGTCCCAGGGCGCTCTCCATTTACAAGCGCGTAAAGGGTGCGAGCTCGCGGGCGCGACGGTCGCCTTGAATGGTTCCGAAGATGATATGATCAGCAGAGAGGCAAAAGACTCTTGGGGTGAAATGGGCATGCGAAGCCGCGTTGATTCCGCGGTGGCGGAGATTGCGGAGAAGCGCGCTGCGGGTGATTTGTTTTGGACGCGCAAGACTGCGCGGCCATTCATCGCGCGGTGCCCTCGGCGGGGCCACCTCGATGAGCTACGACGTGGGCCAGGGGGGCGAAGCCGCCCCCCACCCAGACGGGGCCCCTCGGGACACTGATGGCGCCCGACAGGAGGAGGGCGAAGCGGGGGCGCGCGCCGACGGTCACGGCAACGAGGCCGCGGACTTCGATCCGGGAGACTGGGCGGATCCAGACGAAGCTGCGCGCGAATATACGTCGCGCGGAGCTGCGCCGATCAGCCACGGTGATGGCGACGAACAGAAGGGGGCCGCGCAGGCCGTTTCTTCGGAAGACCACCAGGCGGAACATGTCATTCAGGAGTCGTCCAGGACGAGGTCTTTACACGAAGCCTTAGACATTTTGAAGAATATGAACTGTCAGGTGGGTGCTATTATTGCAGGAACTGTGGCGTCCGTCATTCGCGGTGAGAGCAGGCAGCGCAAGGCGCTGGCCAAGGAAGACGCGGTGGCGCACGACGAACTGCGAACAGCGTTGCAAGAAGAAGAGGCTGATGCTCGTCGTTCCAGGCTCGCGTTTCAAGAACGCGCGGCGCAGGGGAGAGAAGCGGCGCGTGTCATGCGCGAGTTGCACGAGGCAACAGAAAAGCACGACCAAATCCGCAAGGGGCAGAAAGAGGCCGAAGCCGCGGTGGCGGCGAAAGGGCAGATGAGAGCTCACTCCTTGGAAATGCCAGGGCAAGAGAAAAAGCATGGCGGCAGTCTGTCTCGTTTAAAATTGCGCTTGCAAGCATTGGGAGCTCTGCGCAAAGCCGCCGGGTTGTCGCCTGCGCAAGCGAGCCACTTGGCGTTCTGCAGAACTCAATGGACAGTAAGATGGCTGCGATCCACGGGGGGGATTGGGCGCAGCTCTTTGCTGAGATGGCTCAAAAGGTGGTGAGCGACATTGCAGATGGTAGAAAAGACGCACCGTCTGTTGTCATGCACAATGAGACGAGAGGTGCGTTGGGAGATGTGCCCGCCTTGGTTTTGTCAGGGTTTGGTCGCGCCTAGCCATTCCTCCGCGGTGCCGGTGGCACCGCTGTGACTGACGAGGCGTCTCCGTGGTGGTGGGGTGCTTTGGCGTTGCCGAATGCTGCTTGCCTCTTGCCCGTCACCGAAAACATGCTGCAGTTGTGCGTTTGCGCGTCTCCTCGCGCGCGCGGGCATATGCAAACTCATGCGCGCATGCGCGCTTGCGCGCATGCACGCATGCACATGCGCGCGCACGCACGCGCACGCGCGCGCACACGCATGCACACAAACACACATACACACAAACACACATACACATGCGCACACACTCGCGCTCCGCCCCCTCCCCCCGTCCTCCCCGCCACCCTCCCGCGCGCCCTCGCCCTCGCTTCCTTCGTTCCAGCAGCGACGTGCAGCGACGCGGAGTATCGCAATTCTAGTAGCTGTGGCGGCTCAAGCATGCCCGCCCTAGAGTTAACCAACCTCCATGGCCATGGCGCCACCTCAGGGGACTTCGCTGACCAAGACGAGGACGATGATGCACTTGACAGAAAGGAGCTTTTGTTAAGGCCCCGTCTGGGGGGGTGGGGCGGGGCGGAGTGCCCCGCTGGCGCCTGGGCGGTTGGAACCCGCAGTGGCGGGGGGGGGGGTGAAAGGGGAAGGGTGGCAACAGCGGTGACCATAGGGCCCCCTGGGTACCCTGACTGCCAACTGAGGTGGGACATGGAGCGATGCGGCATTGCATGCGCGCGTGAAGCATGACCTCAAGAGCTCTTCCCGCCAGTTCCTGATCATCCAGGAAGCCTCGGCACACCTGCTGGAGCACGTGGAACAGGACCCTGGGGAGGGCGAACACGCAGCCCATGGCGCGGGGCGGCCTGAAGGCAAATTCATGAGACTGCGAGGCCCAGAGAGCGGCGGCAGGCTGATGATCTGCGCCGCGGAGTCGCTGGCGTCGGGGACGCGGCTGCTAGTGTCCCATAGGACAGAAGATGGAACATACGCGCACCAGAGGAAGACCAAAGCGAAAACCAATGTCACGATGACTGCGGCGAACAGGATCACGATTGCATATGCAATGATGCGGTTTTGGAGAGCCCGCGGTAGCGGGGGCGACGTTTCTGATGATCGGGAGATCGATGACCTCCGTTTGGCCAACGTGTACTTGAATTACAAGGCGGCTCAAAATGCCTGCGTGCTGGCGGGCGGTCCTACAGACGTTTCTGGGACATTCTAGCGCAATGTTTGGTCGAGTTCCGCCCCTCCGTTCTCTGCGGGGATTTCAGCATGGCGCTCTGCCTCGCGGCGCCGGAGCCGCGGGCGCGCGGCTTTCAGATCAATATGGCGGCATGGCGTTGCTGGGAGCAGGGGCGCGAGAGTTTTGTCCGAGCGGACTCGCGCGGCATCTTCTGCTTAGGGCCGCGCGAAGGGACTCGGCCGTGCTGCGGCATCTCTGCGCTCAGGCTCGAAGGCCCCGCCCTGCTTGCACGTTGCCCCATGGCCATGGAGACCCTGAGCGACCAGGGCGTCAGAGAAACGAGTGGACGCCCCCACCCCATGACAACAATTCCCGGTCTAGGGCAGGGGTGCCCGCTGAGCGGCGTCCGCCCGCGGGTGGGCACGCGCCAGGAACAGCGCGTGCAATCGCCTTTCACGCCTGTCTTCGATGCGGCCTCGCCCACGGCGGCGGCGATCTTGGACAGCGCGAGGAATGGCGAGGAAATGTTCCCGAGCAGAGTGGCCCCCCCCCGAAGGGTCCGCTTCGTGGACTTGGCCCGCAAAACCCGCTTTCGAGACAGAGGCCTTTTTTGTCCGACCAGTTCGACCCCGACCGTCAGTTTTTCAGACGCGGGGCGCACGTGCCCTTGATGATCTACGCGGGCAGGCCTGGCGACGCACGGCGGACGGGCGCCTCCCGCAGACGTCGGAATGGCGCTGACAGGCGCGGCTGGACCATGGAGAGGAGGCAGCCCGCGATTCCCGGTGGAATGGGAAGCAGAAAGTTGAGAGCGACCCCAGCCGCGGCGGCGGCGAGCCGCCCGACGATCGCGGCAAGGGTGGAAAATGGAGCGCGCGAGATGGAGGGAAGCAGGCTGCTTGGAAATGCAAGCGGTGACAACGCGTCCCATTGTGACCCGCGGTGGCGGGGGGTAGGGGGCGCGGGGCGAGGCGCGCGCTTCGCGCCGTGCGCCCGCGGTGGCGGCGAACAGCCTGCATTTCAGACGCAGCGATTCCATTGCGTTGAGAGAAATGCATCGAGGGCATGGGGCGGCGGAAGGGCCAGAACGACAACGACCGGCATTCCAGTCGCTGCGTCCCAGGCGCGGTCGGGCTTCACTCTATACCATGGTTTCCGTCAGTTCGCCAAATCAGATTGCATTGCGCCCGCGCAGATGATCGCGGACAACAGCGCGCTGGCCACGGCAGCTGAAGAACAGCGGGGGAACCTGCCTGCGCGGGGCAGGCCACGGGACATAGACTCAACGGAGACATATCACGCCCCACTGTGCTCCACGGGCGAAAACGACAGCTATAGATTGGATTCTAGCGAGCACGGACAGCGCGTGGAATTCTGTTTCGCGGCCGACATGCCCAATGAAGTTCCACCCGGACAACGGCGGATAATATTGGACTTCGACCGCGCGACACTATGTGAATACACGTGCTGCACTTGAACGAGCTGTATTCGTCAAGGGGGCGACCTTCTCACGAAGGCTGATATTTGGGCGAATCCAATCCAGATATCGAATCCCCTTTATATTGAACTCAAAACATGGTTTGACCATGCGTGCTGCAAAATTCAAGACATATCCAGCGCCTCCAACATCATGACTTCGAGATACGCATATATATATACATATATATATGTGTGTGGAAATTCGTCAAGAACGAGAAGGGCGAGATGGAGCGCGCCATCTGATTGCGCTCGGCGCTCCGGGGCCCCATGGACCTCGGAGCCGTCGATGTGGAGATGCTCTCAGGAACGGCGCGGCGGTGGGGTTAGCGACTTCTTTCCAGCGCGGCAGCGTGCAGGAGGCAGAGGGTCGCCGCTTCCCTTGACGTCAACATGGCCTCCCTGAAGGGACTCATTCATCTGGAACTTGCTGAAGCAACCAGTGGAAGGGAACGCGCGGCGTCTTTGCACTGCCACCTGGGCCAGCATCTGTGCTCAGCTCCCTCCCAGGATTCGAGCACTACGATGAGTGGAGACGCTGCTTCCAGCGCCTCAAACCAGGCACTGGCACCAATGATGCACCAAACGCCTTCTCATTGAAGCTCTGGAAGACGACGAGGGGCTTTGGTCTCAGATCCACGTCCTGCGACGAGGAGTTCGAGACAAGTTCTGGCCTTCTTACAGCCGAGCATGTTGATGACTTAAACATGGCCGGTTCTGAGGGCACCATCGACAGGTGCGCCGAGTGCGTCGTGTGTAGAGGATATTTTTCGCAAGTGCGCACTCGAGAAGCACGCGCGCGCCCGCTGCGCCGCGAGGTGCGCGGAGGGCGGCGACGGCAATGTTGCACTTGATCAAGACGAATCCACACAACAACTCCGTCCTATCTAGCGTCGCGAACGCACGGGCGCAGACGCTGAGGCTAAGGCATCGAAGATGGCCACTGACACGTTTGTCAGCCTCGGAGGCGCTTTGGTTCATGCCCTTGCCACGCAAGTGCGGCCAAGGGTATATGTTTCATCTCTACAGCGCGTCTAAGAACCGACCAACATGCAAGTGCGACGATTGCGCGCGATTGCCAAGAAGTTGCAGGCATGCCCTAAGAAGATCGCCTATCAACTCGATGACTCCGACGGGCGAGGTCGACCTGCACAGCGACTCCTGTTGCCGACGTCTGGGCGGAGATGCCGATGGCGAGGTCGAAGGCTGGCATTCGCGGGGCAGACCTGCTACGGCGTGGGCGCGCATGCCGGCAAGCCCGTCGCCCATCTCGTCGACGCGCACTGCGAGTCTCATCGGTTGCGCGTCCTCTCGAGCTATTCAGCGGAAACACTTGCAGCAGCCCCTAACGCGTAGGATTGCCATCCCGCGATCGCTTTTCTGTGCGAACTTCACGCGGGGCCGCCGACGCCGACTCAGTTGAAAGACGTGCTTGAGATGGGCGGACTAAGCATTAAGGTCACCTTGTCCTTGCCAAGCAAAGACTCGAAGAAGCGGGCTGAGCATGCGCCCCTGGGACACGCCAGTTGGACGCGAGAAATGATGGAGCGAGGCGTCGCGCATTGTGCACAGCGGCGCGACGCTCGCGATGCGACCGCGGACGGCCGCGCCGAAGGGAACATCGACAGAGAACATGCCCTTGCAAGTCATGGGAGGAACGCGATCCTTCACGCGCGATTTCAAAACGACACACTCCATACAGGGCTGTCCAGACAAGATCGTCTGAGCCGCCTGAGGAGCAGCCGTCTGCAAGGAGCGGGCCAACCTGCCTTGTTGAGCCCGCCTGCTGCTTACCTTGTGCAGTATGGTGTTTTGCTGCGTGGCTGGCAGCGGACTCGCGCTGCGCCACCCACCCACCCGCCCCGACTCTAGAGGAGGCCGGGGCAAAGGCGAGAGATCGCGAGCGTTTGTCCGCGGCCGTTTGGGCTTAAACGGCCGGCCGCTAATAGGTGATTGTGTTTC
This sequence comes from Prorocentrum cordatum, assembly GCA_963575745.1. Taxonomy (NCBI): domain Eukaryota; class Dinophyceae; order Prorocentrales; family Prorocentraceae; genus Prorocentrum; species Prorocentrum cordatum. Next base: position 209,872 of record CAUYUJ010014166.1, read on the forward strand.
ATTGCGAGGCGCGCTACTTGCCATTGAGACTGAAACCATATTCGCTTGACATGGCTCGTCGCTCCCGCGACTCATTCCTACTCTTGGGGCTATCGCTACTACGGTGCAACAGAGTTAGATATGGGCTTCGCCTTAGGCGAAGTATCTGGTTGGGCCCCCCAGCCCTGTTCAAATTCAAGATGGCCCAAGACGGCGCAATATTCTCCCAGGGCGGCCGCAAGGCGGGCCGAGAAGCCCCAGAGACTGCTTCAGAGAACTCCAAGGAACCCGAGGAGGCCAACGTTGATTTTCCATAACGTGTCTCTTAAAGATTTCGAGTTTTCCGCCTGTTTGGGTCCCCGATCGCTCCAGACGGCCCAAAAGGGCTTCCAATATAGCTCCAAGACAGCCCGAGAGGTCCCAAGAGGGCCCCGAGTCGGCCCACGAGGACCCAAATATCGCCCGATAGGCCCCCAAGAGGGCCCCGAGACGGCCCGAAGGTGTTCCAAGAGGGCACTATAATGGCCCCAGCCAGCCCTCAATGCGGCCCCCGACGGCACCGGATTGGCTGAGAGCCCCCGAAGACAGCTCAACAGGCCCCAAGAAACCCCAAAGAGGCCCCAAACGACCCAAGAACCCTCCGAGATAGCTCCAAGACGGCCCGCGAGGCTCCCAAGAGGGCCCCAAATCAGTCCAAGAGGACCCTAAGATTGCCCATGAGGTTTTCCCAGAGGGCTCCAAGACGGCCCAAGAGGCCCCCAAGAAACGCTACAATACTGCACCAGAACGGCCTCGAACGGCGTCAGACTGGCCAAGAGCCACCCCAAAGACGGCCCAAGAGAACCCAAGAGGCACCCCCAGGAGGCATCCAAGAGGTCTCCAAGAGCCCCCCCTGGAGAACACGAAGAAACCGACACCATGGATTATCCACAAGTTTTGGATGATTTTGGGTTTCCGATAGCCCAATACGGCCCAATATGCTTCCAATACAGCTCCAAAACAGCACGAAAGGCCCCCAAGGCGGCCCAAGAGGACCCCGAGATCGCGTAGGAGGTTCCCACGAGGGCCCCAAGGCGGCCCAAGAGCGTTCCAAAAGGGCACCAAGACGGCCCAAACAGGCACCCCAAGACGGCCTCCGAAAGCGCCAGACGGGCCAAGAGCTCACTAAGACGGCCCAAGAGGCCCCCGAGAGGCCCCAGGAGGCTCCGAAGAGGCCTTCCAGAGGCTCCCAGGAGGCCCTCAAGAGGGCACAATGAGGCTTATCCCTGTCGCCATCACACTATCCCTCTCCTCCTCCACCTCTTCTTCCTCCACGGCGAAGGAGATTCTCGTTCGCCGTTCTGTGGGCGTCCTGGGGGTCACCAGACTGACAAACTAGAATCTAGTTCGCCGTTCTGGCGGCCTCCCGGGGGCAGCAGAGAGGCGATCTAGATTCTAGTCCGCCATTCTGCGGCCCTTTGGGAGGCGCCCGAATGGCGACTGGGGGCCCAGCGGTGAACTGGATTCTAGTTCGCCGTTCCGGGGGCATTCAGGAGCCGAGCTGGATTTTAGTTCCCTCCTTGCCCTCGAGGCCCCCCTTCGGCCGCTTGCCCACATGTTGGCGAGGCGAGGGGGTCATCGTGGAATGGGTCGGTTTGATAGGCTTCGGTCAAGTCGCCCTTGAGTGATCGCAGATTTCTGGGCCTCGGACACTTCCGGTCACTATTGCCGTCGCCCTGATCCCCATGTCACCCAATTTCGCGCATCGCGCTCTGCGATGCGCGACTCGCGGCCATCCTCGCGCCCTCTCGCCCTCGCGCTGCCCCCCGCGGGAAGGGCGGCTGATCTGGCTCGGACCGCGACGCGCGAAGCGCGATTATCTTCGCGCCCCTGGAAGCGACCCGAGATCCTGACCCCCAGACGCCCAGACGCCCAGCGTCGCATTTTTTTCCGCGACGTGGGCCCCCAGATGTCAGGGCCTTTTCCCTACGTAGGCTAGTTTTCGTCCTGGGTAGTTTGTTGACGGCCCCGGGCCCGAAAACGGCCACTGGAAGCCGAAAACGTAGAAACGCCGCCCGTCTTTTTTTCGTCGCCCAGAGGTTTGGGTTCGCGACGGCGTCGGCGCTGGTATTTCGCGGATCGTTCAACCTCGAGCGATCCCAGCTTTTTGGTGGGTGCAGACCGCTCGTCAGCGGCCTGCTCTGGGCCACTGTCGGCATTCAACCTTCGATCTTCGAACTTGTCGGAGCGGACGAGATTCGTGAATGGCAAAGGAGTGGTTAGCGAATCAGCTACAAGTAGCTGGTTTCCCCGGCGCCCCCCTGCGCTAGAGGCGACCATGCATCGAGGAACGTTCCCGGCGGCGGGGCCGAAACCAGTTGGATGCAGCAGATTTCGCCCCCCCCCTTCCAAAGCCCCCCCTGCCGTCCGACCCGATCCTGAAGGTCCCTACCCCGTCTTCGAGGTCGATCTCGCGCCGCGGCTTCGTTTCCGTGGGCCACGGGGCCCGCGACTTCATCGGGCATTGGACCGACATCCTCCGATATCGTTCGACATCGGCCGCCTCTGGGACACCGGCAGCGCTCAACCTAAGGAAGAGGGGGAGGAGAAGGAGGAGGAGGACGAGGGGGAGGAGGAGCAGGAGGAGGGGGAAGAGGAAGAGGGGGAGGAGGAGGAGGAAAAGGAGGAGGAGGAGGACGAGGAGGACGAGGAGGGGGCGCCCGCGCTGGGGTCGCCGCCGCGCCGGGGCCGCGCGAACACTCCGTGGGCCCCACGGCTGGCGGTGGCAGCTGCGCTCGGCCGCTTCGGCTTGGGCTGCGCGCCCCCTGCCGCCGTGCTCTCCAGACCTCCTGGCGACGAGAAGCAGCGTTGTCGGCCTCTGGGGGCCGCTCCCCGGCCCCTGGGCCGACGAGCCAACCAAGGGCGAAAAAGCAGCCCTGGACAGGAAGAGTCCGAGGTCTGCCTCCTTCCGCATCGCCCGCGCCCCGTGCCCTGTTGCCCAGCATCTCCAATCCCGCGCCCCCTCCTCTTCGCACGCCCCGCCCAGCCCGTGCGCCGCAGCCACTGGCGACGGCGCCGCAGCACCTGCGGAGGCAGGCGCTTGTCGAGTGGATGGTTCGTTCCCGAGGGAGTTGAAACACCGCGCTCTGCGTAGGGCGGTCCAGCGGGGTGACGCATTGCGCAGATTGGGGCGGGACCTCGCCGTCGCTGGGGGGCTGCGATCCGCGCAACTGCCGCCGCGTTCGATCGTTGCCGGGGGGCCCATCGGAGTGACGTCGCGCCCAGATCAGAGCTGGACCTCGCTGTCGCTGGGAGGCTGCGACCCGCGCAACTGTCGCCGCCTTCGAGGGCTGCTGGGATGTTCAGCGGAGTGGCGCCCCGCGCAGATCAGAGCGGGGCCCCGCCGTCGCTGGGGGGCCGGGGGGGACCAGCGGAGTGACGCGTTACGCAGATCAGCGCGAGACATCGCTATAGCTGGCGGGCTGCGACTTGCGAAGCTGTCTCCGCGTTCGAGGGCTGCTGGGGGGCTCGGCGGAGCGGCGTCTTGCGCAGATCAAAGCGAGACTTCTTCGTCGCTGGGGGGCTGCGGTTGCGATGGTGCGGTCGTTTCCAGGGTTGTTGGGCGCCCAGTGGATTGACGCCTTGCGCAGATCAGAGCAAGACCTTGCCGTCGCTGGGGGGTGGGAACTGCGAAACTGTCGCCGGCGTCGAGGGCCGCTGGGGGGCCAGCGGAGTGGCGTCTTGCGCAAATCAGAGCGGGGCCCCACCGTCGTTGGGGGATTGCGAACTGCGAATGCGTTGCCACGTTCGAGGGCCGCTGGGGGTCTGCGAACTGCGAGCGCGCGGCCGCTGTCGAGGACTGTTGGCGGGTCCAGCCTAGTTGCGCCTTGCGCAAAACAGAGCGGGACCTCGCCGTCGCTGGGGGCAGTTGAGTTCAGTTTTACGCAAATCACGCAAGGACCTCGCCCCAGAGACCTGACGAGCCACCACCATAAAACCCTTGTCCATCGATCGGTGCCCTGCGCGTCGCGAAGCTCGCGAGCCTCCCGAGGAACGTTCGCATGACATCTATCCTCTTGCCACGTTATCACCCCCTGTATGATGTCTACCCAGCTATTGTGGCCACGCGTTGCGCAGGGATTGGGTACGTCGTCAGGGTAATTTCGTGGGTATGGATCGCGCTGGTACGCTATGCGTTGTATAGGGCTTCCTGGATTGCTGAATGTGGTTTCCTAGCGCACCGTCGGCATGAAGCAGTTTGACCGCGCTGTCGGACTTGATCGTCGCGTGCGGGGGATGGCCCTTCAGTATTCGCGCTTTCGAATTGGCCGCTGACCCTTCATTGCCCTGGGCACCGCGCGACCGCTGCAGCGCCGGCCAACCGCGTCGCTGGCACCACGCCGCGCCCCCCCCTCGCCGCCAGCCACCTGGTCCCCAGCCGCCGCGGGTTCCCACCATCCTACTTGCTCGGGTTTCGCCCGCTCTGTGGCTGCCGGACCCCACCTTGGGTGCATTGCGAGCATTGCGACGCAGCCCCGCAGCCGCTGCCAGTTCGGACCCAAGCCAAGCCGCACCCCGTCCTCCAGCGTCGCCGGGCTGCGTGAGCGGGCTTCGCGCTCCTTCTTCCCCCTCCTTTGCGGCCGCCCGCCCTCTTTTCCTTCCCTCTTGCGTCTGGGTCAATTTGTGACTCGTGCCCCGGCGTCATTCGGACGCGCGCGCGGATTGGTTCTGCCGCGCTGCGACAGAACAGGTGGGGGGTACAGCTGGTTGAACGTATCGTTGCGTTGTCTTTGTTCGTGGCGACGATGCCTTTGGTTTTTACATCGCATCGCCCTTGCTTAGGGGTCTTCGGCCGCTGATGCCAAAACAACCCTTCACCCGCATCCATCTACCTCCTTGCAGCGCTCCTACCTCATTCTCCGCTTCCCATCCCTCCCATTCCTCATACTCTTTGTTTCCTTCGTCCGACTTCGCGGGTCTTTCATGCGATTCATCAGTTCACCTTAGCCCCCCAACTGGATGAAAGGGGGGAACAAGGAGCGATGAGGAGGTATGAACTTATGAACTTCAAAGCTCCCGAATTCTTTGGTGGCAATAAGTATGGAAAGCCAGAAGAACATCCGATGAGATCTTCACACCGCTGGCGCGCTCGACTCAAGGGCCCTAAAGGGTTTGGGCCAAAACGTAACAGTACGCTCGCTATACTACAGTCATGCTCTGCACACTACACAAGATGTCCAGCGTAAATCTCACACCCGTGAAAGAGTAAAACAATAGAGCAGAGAGAAGCCCTCCCTTCATTATGAAATGTGAAATCCGAAACTCCACATATAGACGTCTTAAGCATCTTCTGCACAAACTGCCGAAGACTGCATAAGCATGAAATGCAAACCTGCGCCTGCAAGGGGAGTATGAAGTGCATAACTGGCAATAAAACTGAACGTGCAAAACAAAACATCTGAAGCTGCGCTGGTGCGTTGGCTCATTGACTGCAGCCCTTGGGGCTGTCGTCTGCTGCCCGATCGTATCCGTCCTGCCACTGGTTGGGTTCAGTCGTCTCCACTGAAACTTCGCCTGCTCGCTTGAATACATTCATCTTGTGACAGAATCGCCACTGATCTCCCTGCAGCCGGTAAGTAACCATACTCTGTACGCCGACCGTCCGCTGTCGCACCTGCTTGTGGTTGCTGCTCGTCTTCTTGAGGTGGATGGGCGTCTCCTTGTCGATGCTGGTCGTCGCTGTCTCCTCTGTCGTCTCATGCTTGTTGCTGGTCTCGGTCTTTTACTTCACACTGGAGTCGTCTCGATGCTCCATAAGCTCGCAATATGTAGCAGACTGCTGGAACGGCCATTTCCATTCCAATCATAGTGAACATTCATGCATCCAAGATGCCTTCAGAAATCCTCGAATACTTTCGCGATCTCGTCATAGTAGTACTTGTACTTTGTGTGGTAGTCGAGCTCTGGAGTGTAAGTTGCCCTGACTTGCAACAACACGTCGCAAAAATTGCCAACTGCATGAGTGGTGATCTCGCCTTAGTAGCTGATGACTTCTCCATATTACTCTTCTTGATGATCTCCTGTCGCTCCTCCTTGGTCTTCTCCTTGGCTGCCGTATAGGTAGGGGCATGCTGTAGCTGATGTCGTCCAGCTCGAAGTCTGCCTGCGAAGAGTTGCCTTGCCGCTAACTTCGTGAGACCATCCGCATACTGCCGCGCTGATGAGACCCATTTCCATTGCGTCTGTGTAGCATCCATCCGTTCTCGTAGTGTCAATACCTCGATGCCGGTGCGCGTGTCCTGAAAGTTGGTGATGCTCTCCTTCTTGGCTGCGTCGTAGAGCGCCTTCGCATCGATCACGAGTGCTGACTCTCCTGCGTAGTGCGTGCTCTCATCAATGTTGACGTTCACGTTGTCGTAGATGAGGGCTGCCCAGAATCGCTTCGCAAATTCTAGTGCGTCCATGCCTGCTGCCGCTGCTTGTGATTCTGCATGTAGGGATGGCCTGGCTAGTCTCAGCAACTTGAAAGACTTCCAATCAACAACGCAGAAATCTGAATCCTCGCCGTCAAGTGCTTTCGAGTGACATGCCATAATCACATATCTTCCCTGACTAGATCAGTCACGTCGTACTCCCCAAGCTGCGTCCGTCATCGCTACGAGCACGATGTCGCTGACCTTGCCAATCTTCTTCATCTTGAGACCGACGTCCGCGTTCTGCTTGAAGAACCTTAGCGTCTTATTTACCTCTCTTGCTGTCGCCGACGTCGCCGTTGGAAGCTGCCCTGGGTGAATGCTGACTGAGGCTGACGCGTGTGGGCATGCTTGCGAACTTGGCCACTGTAGAACTCCAAGTAGTCCTCGAAGTTGGCGTATCTCCTTTGGCGTGAGCAGTCGGTCGTTGTTGCCGCCCCTCTGATTGATCGTGATCGGCTTGAGGTAGGAGGCTCAGGACCGCACCTTGCTGTTGATCTCAGTGCCGTTGGAGTGCTTGTTGTCCCAGTGAGTGGTCTGGCGTAGGTCCGATCCACAATGCTCCATTTTGTCCTCAATCGACTTCCGAAACTTGAACTTGCTCTTGACTGCCTCGATGATGTTGCTGTAGTTGCTGCCGGGCTTGCGATCTCCTCCTCCTCCGAGCATGTCGTCTGCGTAGAGTAGGATACACCCGGTGCAACTGCCGTCCTTGTCGTAGCTAACGAAGAGGCATGGGTCCAGGGGGTGCTGCTTGAGCCCGCTGGCCTTGAGGTCGTCAACTGCTCGTTGCCACCAACGTCGCGGTGCGTCAACTTGTCCGTGCATAGGCTTGATCAGCTCCATGAGCTTGTCCGGCTCGATGCCCATGAGGTTTGCTGCGTCTCGTGGTAGTTTGGCGTAGAGTACTCCTTCTTGCGGCCGTCCTTGTAGGAATGCGGTTGCCACGTCCGCTGTCCACACTTTCCATCCGTTGTTTGCTGCCAGTGACATAGCCAACTGGCGTCCTAATCGAGATGCTGTAGGTGATGCCATCGGTACCTTGCCGCCGAGTGCGTCTGGGTCGTTTCAGCCTTGTATCGGGGGAGCGTAAGACCCGGGTTTGCCGGGACTCGGGTTCGCCATCGTTTTTTGACGACCGCGACTCGGATTTTGACGAGGAGGAGTTTCGTGGGATGTCTGCAGCGGGAGGCCTCGTCAAAATGCAGGCTCGGCCTCGTCATTTGTTTGACGACCTCGTCGGGGATTTCCGAGTCCCCCGTACCCGGGTCTTACGTCTCCCCGATTGTAGCACTAGACGTGCCTTGGCCCTCGGTGTGCCGTCATCGTTCTTGGTCCATTTCAGCACCCACTTGGCCTTCAGGATGCGCTCGGGGTCTTCGCCTCCGGTAGGCTTATGAAACTCCCAAAATTCATTTCCGAAAAAATCCTCAAGCTCCTTCCGCTTGCCATCCATGAGTGCTGCTCGCTCGTGTGGTGTCATGGTCCTGGTACTGATCTCGGCGTCGATGTCATAGAGCTTCGTTTCGTTGCCGTCGAACTCCCATCCGAATGGTAGGTCCTTGTCCTCTAGCATGAGCTGCACGGATGCGATCTCGTCGTCTGCGCTGTCGCCTCCCACTGGCTGAGACTCTGCCGGTGGCGCTGATAACGGTGGGCCTCGATATACTCCTCCAGGTCGGGTAAAGATGGAAGCTTCTGCTGCATCCAATCGCCTGCACTCCAAACTCGCCGTAGCAGATGTTGGAGCCCCGCCGCTGGTCCCAACATAGCTGGTGCTGGTATTGGTGGTAGCAGCTGAACTGGAGGTGGTGGTGACTGTGTCTGCGTGGTCGGTGGAGTCGTTGACTGTGCTGGTGATCCCATAGCCCGAGGTGGGGCTGTCGGTGGTATTGGTTCTTCATCTGGTTGCCCTTCGCGTGGCTTTCTTTCTTGTTGAGGTGCGCGGGGAACATCCATCTGCTCGTCTTCCGCAGTGCTGGGTATGCCTGGACTGGGGGATGGCGGTGATGCCATCTCCGTTGTTGCCGAAGCTGCTGCTCCAGTAGGCGGTGTTCCCCTCTGTCGCTTTGGTGGTGGTTCGTCTCCTTGTCCATCGTCGTCGCTGATGTCCATGTCCGAGTCGCCTGGCGCGTCGAACGGTTGATGCTGTGAGCTGACATCATGGAGCTGCGCGACTCCGGCCCTCCTCATATTGCCGAGCGTCTCGTTGGCCTGCGCGAGGTTCTCCAGGAGAACACATCCTTGATCGCTACCATCTGGTCGAACATGTTCTGGGGCACAGCGAAGTAGGTTCGCGCCGTGTACGATCCAGTAAATCCTCGGTCTGCTCTCGTCCTGCCTCATCTCCTTGAATACCACGATTGCGGGTCCCTTCCACTTGTGTTTGATGGGCTTGTTAGTTTTGCATTCTCTCCAGTAGTCGCGCCGCTGGCCGATCGCAAGATCGCGTTTGAGGGCAACGTGGCGTCGTGGAAGTGTGCGTCGTAGTTTGGCCGAGGTGTCCGCCTTCATAAACGCTGGTGCCGCCATTGACTTTCGCTCAAGTGCATTCTTGAACTCCTCGTTCTTTCATATGGTACAGGGTCGTTGGCGAGAACTTGTCGCTGGAGTTTGTCATGGCAGTAGTCGGATCCATTCCCAAAACCCACTGACATGGTGAATAGCCTTTTGTGAAAGCCAACCGATTGGCCTGATGTGGTACATGAATACAAGCCTCCGCGATCAAATCCTCCGCGATAGCCGCCCCGGCGCCACGGTCGATAACATTTGCACAATAAAGCTCCGTTGCCTTTCGAACAACTTGATGCTTACGTTCCTCCACTCCCAGACTGGAATGCGCCTCGCTTGCTGCAAAAACGATGGAAATATTATGCTGTTCTAAAAACTGTGTACAGCGATCTGAAGCGAAACCTGAACCATAATCTGTCCGCAATTTTCCCATAGGTCCAAATTGCCTGATCCAGCCACGCTCAACTGCCTTGATCAGCTCCTCTGTCGTCTCGGTCTTGATGGTACGTAGTGCACAGTAATGCGTGGCCCCGTCTATCATCGAAATAACTGCCGTCTTGCCGGTGCCATTCTTGATTCAGAAGACGTCCGCATAGACGATCTCGTTGAATTTGGTGGCCTGCTTCGCTGATGCAGTGGGTGCTTTTGGTGGACGTTGTCTGGCCACGCAGCGTTCGCACCAATACTCCGATGCACACCGTAGGATGTTGTCCTGGGCGACTGCCTGTTGTAGTAGACGACGTAGTACTGCTGGGTTTAATGACCCATGCTCCGGTGAAGTCTCTTGACGTAGCGTAGTAAAGTAAAGTAAAGTAGTGGTTGCAGTAGCCGTCCACGCAGTGTGACTTGCTGCATGACGAATACCCTGTTCTTTGTGTGCCTGGCGACGAGGTTAGCTAGAACAAGTAGTTGAAGCCTGCCTCAGCGATTGTACTGTAGATGACCCCGATGGTACGCCTTGAAGGCCTCGGGCTTGGGGAGGTAGTCCTGGATAAGCCAGCCCTCGCCCTCGACGAGATGCTGCAGCGAAGTGTCGACCTCGAAGTCGGCGTAGGCCAGCTGGTCCTCGTACCTCTGCGAGTGCTCGGTGTAGAGCTGGGAGGCAGTGTCGCCACACGCCTCGTCGGCACGCTTGTTGAGAAGTCGTACTTCGGCGTCGGTGTGCTGTGTGGCTGGGGCCCATTGTGGGTTCTTGTCGTGGCTGGGGACCCAGTGCGCCGAGCAGCCCGCAGGTAGAGTACGAGCAGCATGGTGTAGGCCTGCGTGGTGCCTCCGTGCCTCCGTGCCGCACTGCTCTCGTAGGCGTGCGTGCTGGTGAGCTTCGCGACTGGTCTTTCCTCGGAGGCCCTCGAGGCAGAACTGAGAAAAAAAACCCTGCCTACCCCGATCGACGGGAGGCAGCTGCAGCTTCTTCCCGCGCACGAACGCGGGCCGCCAAAGCCTCCATGCCAGGAGTTGACACGAGGCGCAGGCGGGAGGCCGTCTGTCTATCACCTTGTGTGGCCGCGACCTCCATGACAAAATCAGCGGAGCGACGGCAAGGGTCCGTGACACGATTATCATTGTAAAAGTGCGGGTGGAGCCCCTGCTTGATTCGGGAGAGGGTCTGGGATCTCGTGCCCAGCTTCCCACAGCACCGCGTCGCCAGCAAAACACACCTCTTCGAAGAGTAGGCCCCACACCTATAGCAAAACACTAAAGGTTCCTGGGCTTCATTGTCAATCATCGAGCAAGCTAGGAGGTGCCCCCGTTCCTCGGCATCCTTCAGATTCCGAAAAGCAGTGGGGACCCCTTTGCACCCTACCATCGATCTATCCTGATCCCAGGTGATCGAGAAACACTTGGTGCACCTCCATGCTACCCCCGAGTCGATCTCGCACCAGTCGTGCCAACTCGGATCTCTGACAGCCGCCGTCGTCCGAGGGCCTCTGGCAGCGCGACGGAACTCCATCTTGGGGTAGCAGGAGAGCACCGCATCAAACATTCGAACTAAAACTTTCACACGCTTCACGCACACATCAAGAGCCTCGAGGTCTTCAGTCGGGGCCCCTGGGTGAAGTGTCAGTGCGTGCTTGGCTAACCTATCAGCATCAGCATTTCCCAGTGCAATGCGACGCTCCAAAATCGGTAAAGCCAAAATAACCTCCTCAGACCTGTGGGCAGGGGTGTAGGAGGCAGGTCCCAGACAGCCCTGAGGGTCGTGTTCCATGGCAAGCCTCCTAAGGCCAGCAAACATCTGCTTTGGGCACAGCTGTTCCCGACGACTCGCATTGTGCAGCTTAACGGCACCAGAGCAGTCACTGTGAGGTGTGGCAGGGTGATCTATGACACAGCTGAGCGTGGCTATACCAAGATGCTCCGCCGACTGCGGGGTCTGGAAAAGGGTGGGCCATACTGTGCCCATCATCCGTGCCTGAATCTTGTATTCGGGGCCAGGTGCTAGGAACACAGCCCCGAACGCAGCGCGTTGGAGCTCCTTCAACACCTGCTGAGTTGCTGAGCCGTCAACCACGGGCTCACACCCACGGGTCAGCTCAAGAAAATCTTCAAAACTGATTTCCTGGCCCTCGGAATCCTGAAAGGTCGGGTCGAGGTTCCAGGACGGACCAGGGACCACAGGCTGAGGCACAATGAGCCTCGTCCAGAACAAAAGCTCCTGGGGCTCGGCAGCTTTCACCTGATCAATCAACTCCTGACTGACATACTCGAGCCTCTGTTCAGCCACACTCGGACAGAGCCATTGCCGATGGAACAGGGAGTCGGGTTCCCCACACAAAGGACAGCCCCCCCCCGTGGTCATACCCGCACGCTCTCAGCCGATCTCCCGTCCAACAGGCACCTGAAAACACAGCCGAAAGCCAATATTTTTGTCTGGCCGTGGTCTTACGTGAGCGAAACAACTTAGCGACAGGGTCTGGGCAGACTCTGACATCATTGAAATCATCTAAATCGGTGGCCATCTTGCGCTCAAGGGCTCTCTGCACGCCAGCCTCGAGCTGCTTGGCCACTAACGCTGGGGAGGTGTACATTAAATCAACCACGCGATCGCGGTCATCTCTCCACAGCGCAAAATTATCTGCACGCCACCCGATACGATGGAGGGAGAGGAGCATTCTGTGCACTGGACCTTTAGACTTACGCCAGACAGTGGGGCCTAACTCAGGAGAGGAACTCGATATTGTACGCCATATCCGAATGTGATCCCGAAAAGAGAAGTGGGACACCGTGGGCTCCGTGAGGCTCTGCCAGAGGCTGTTCGACCACTGAAGTGCTGGGGCAACCGCCTGACGCCACGCAGTGTCTCCATGAAGCACACACTTCGCTGTCAAGCTTGCTCCCCGATGGGCAGGAGACTTGCCTGACATAAGCACTGAACGTAAAGAGGCCAACTCATGATCAGAAACTCCTAGGACCATGCTGCCGAAACCTGCTGCTGGCCGTACTCCTGCAACATATATCTTGTTAATACGCGTACGGTCCCTGGGAAGCTTCTTCTTATAGTACTGGAGTAGTCGGCTACGAATTCGCATATCGTGAAACCGTTGCCGCCGCCGAGCTCTAGCCTTCTTAGCCGATAACCCCTGACCAGGTGCTAGGTCCACACCCAGCGACACCGTGGAGTTCGTGGCCGAAGAAGGGCATATTGGCTGAAGTCGCCTGCGCAGCTTGGAAGCTATCCTGCTGGACGACGAAAAAGATACCGCTTTGTCTTCAGCTAGCCGCACACCTAAACGCGTCTGAAAAACCCACTTCAAATCTTTCGCAGCCTTGACCAAATCATGCATAATAACACTTTCAGGACCATGGGCCGAAACCGTGTCATCGTCGACGTACGATCCCAGACTAACCCCAGGATTTCGGCTAGACCAGAGATCAAACTCGAACATCGCGTAAACCTTCACGAAAACATCATTGAAAATGTCCCCTGCTGGTAAACCGTTTTGCGCAAACTGAATAAGCGGGCAGTGATGAGCTCCCAGACGGAGTACTCTCGGGGACCTCCAGAGGTTGTACAGGACTTTTATGAGAACCGTTGGTATACGCCAGTACATGGCCCGATCCCTCAGCCACAGGAGCCGAAAAGACTCGTAGTACTTCATACCGTCCCAAATGAAACCTGCCGTGTAATCGCCCTTTTCGGAGGTCTCCTCGGCTCTCACACTTTGTTGCCATATCGATACCTCTGCAGACTGCCCCGCACCAAAAGGCCAGTAAGGCCGTTGGGCCCGATCCAGGAAAGAATCAGCCTGAGGTCTCCGAAGTCGCTCCCAAACTCGAACAAACGACCCCAGAAGTAGAATCGGCCTGAGACCTCCTTTGGGCTTCTCCAGTAAAGGCAGCAGCATCCACAGTAGCTGCGCGGGGAAAAGGCCCGGCCGCTCCACGGCCTCGTAGAGCACGGCCAGGCACGTGAGGCCCTCGTCGGAGAGGGCACCAACATGCCGCGGGTGAAATCCATCTAAGCTCTGGGCGGTGTGGCGGCTGAAGCTCAAAGACGCTTTCCGAAGTTCATCAACGCTGGCCCGAGGGAAACATTGACGATCAGGAATCCAGGCTTCGGGTGGCTTCAAATCCGCTCCCCAGAATCTTCCCAAAGTCTGAGCTTCATCCTCCAGAAGGGCATGTGGATCCGCAGTAAACACTCCAGGCGCACTCTGGATAACTGTCGGCTGCCAAACCTTTTTCAGCTTCGTAAAACGATGCATTATCCGAGCTGAGCCAGCGAGGGCCCGTTCCTGCCAGAGGTCCCACGACTCCCGCTGTATACGATCCCCATCCACCCCAGCTTGCTCAGAATCCTCACGAACATCCTCTAACAACTGCTGAGCTAGCTCAAGCCACTCCTGCCGATGGAAGCTGCTGTGGTGTTGCCAGCTCCTCGCCAGAGTGCGCATGGCACGGAGGGAGGCATCCAGGCGCACAGACAAGCCTTCGCCAGGGCAGGAGTCCTGGAGCGATACCTGAAGCTGGATGCAACACTGGACGGCGTCCTCAGTCGCATCTCGCACCGTCAGGGTAAATTCTTGAAAAGACTGGTACAGCCACCTCCAACCAGCAGCGATCTGGAGCTTATCCTCAGGATCCTTCGGGCGATAGAAAACTGAAACCCAAGATGATTTGATCGTTCGCGAACGCTCGCCCAACTCCTTCGGCTCGAAACCTAAAGTGCGGGTAAGCTCCAGCTCAGCGACGTCCACAAACTGCGCCCATGCATTATTCAAAACCCTCCAGGCCACCGTGGCCTTCTCGTGCATGGCCCAAGCCGCTGCCTGCGCAGCATGAGCAAGAGCGCCTTGCCACGCTGGTGGTTGAGGCCGCGGTCCAAAAGGCACATCGACAGGTAGACGCTGATAGCTACGGTACACTAGCTGCCTGAGGGAAAGAGCATCTGCACGAACCTTGAGTTGGACAGGTCTGTGGGGCTTGACGTCCCAAGACATGACAGCTGCAACTCCAGAGATCAATCTAGACAAACCGGGGCCCATGACGAAGAAATCTATAATTGTGTTCGTAGACGGAGTACGACACGTGTGCTCAATCGGCGCCAAAACCAACATCCCCAGCTTGCGTGGAACTCCAGAGGCCTCCAGAACCTGTGGGGTGAGGTTCCAGTCCCCCGCCAGGATCGTATGAGTTGGGTCATTCACCTGCTTACCTATCTTCGCGATCATCTGTACGTTGGCCTCGCTGAGGCCCTCCGAAGTCTTCAGATAGACCGAGAAAACCGTCACCGTGGGCCACCCAGGGAAATCCACCAGGACCTTGATAGCTCGTCCAGGAACAACTGGGCCAGGACCTTCTGGAGGCCATCGTAAACCAATGCTGAGCCGAGCGAAGACGGCGACACCGCACGAGACCTTGCCTGTCTCTGGGTTCAAGAACGAGGGGCCGAACAGGGCGTGGAAACCGAGCGAGCGTGCCGAGGCCGTAGCTTGTCCCAAGAAGGAAACACTGATGCCTATCTCCTGGGCGCACGCAATCACCGCCGAAGTCTCTCGTAACCTTCGCCGAAGTGTCTTCCAACAAGAACCGTTGAAAGTCTCAATAAAAAACGGGTCCCCTCTGGCTACCTTGGGGCCTCCACGCAGAGGTGGCACAGGTACTCCAGCAGAGGACAACGGAATGCCTGACAAGAGGGGCGCACGGCAGCGGTGAAGGGCGTCACCCGCACCGCTGCTTCTTCGCCCTGATACCGAACTGCTTGAGTAGGTCCGCGACCTCCTTCTCGTGGTCGGGGCCCTCCTTCCGCGCCGCGGCGATGACCTGCTGCACCTTCTCATCGGAGAGCTCCTCCATGTCCACGTCGTCATCACCAGCACTGACCTCGGCCGCTTCGGGAGCAGCTCCTGGTACCGCACCATGTCCACCACCAGGAACCCGAGGAGCGGCCTGCTGCTGGTCACGCGCCGCTGCCGCCTTGGCCGCATAGAGCTCCTTGAACTTGGCGAACTCGGGCGAGGCCAACATCGTCTTGACCCCATCCGCCTCAGGGCCCTCGAGCACGCTCGGGTCAAGCTCCAAGTCGACCTCCACCTGCTGCTCGGGGGCCGAGGGCGCCACCTGCTGCATCGCCGCCTGCAGCTCGATCTTGAGTGCGTCGATGTCCACGCGCAGGCTGCGTTGTCGGTCGTTGAGCTCCGCCAACGTCCGCTGCGCCTGCTCCACAACCTTATTCTGCTCCGCAATTGACTTGTCGAGAGCCTCGAACTTCTTCTGCTTGTCCGCCAGCTTGTGGCCCAACGTGGTGGCACGGGACAACACTGGCTTCTTGGACTGCACCTCCGCTCGCGCCGCCTTGAGCTCACTCTCCACGATCTCAATGGCAGACGCTGGTACTCCATCGCACTTACGAAGAGCTTGCAAGGACTCCTCCAAGTGCTGCGCTCTAACACGTAGCTTGTCGTCATCCGAAGGCGGTGCGTCTTGAGATTCGGCGCCACCACCTCCAGCCTGGGCCGAGCCGCCGCCTCCACCTCCGTTGGCCGCGACACCCGCGGGAGGGGACGACTTGGCGGCGACCTTCTCCATGATGCGCTTCTCCATGGCTGCCAGCTGGCCTGACAGATCGGCTGGGGGGCCCTTGGCCCACGCACCGCGAGGGCCGCGAGGCTGCCCAGGAGGAACGCCAGGAGGAGCACGAGCCGATGAGCCCAGAGAGGCAGCTGCGGTGCGCGCGCGTTCCACACTTGCCCTCGGGGCTGACTGCCCACAGAGGCACCGTATCCGACAAGCGAAATTCTGGTTCCTGCCACAACTTGGACACCCCCAGAAGGGCGATCGGGGCCCTGGGAGTACATCCGCCTCATCACGTCGAGCCATGCACAGCACAGCTTGTCTCAGGAAAGCTTGCTCCAGCAGGAGCTCACAAAAGAGATTCCGAGCCACAAAGACCCGCAGGAGCGGCTGCCGCTCTGAAGACAGCTCCTGCAAGCCCAAAAACTTGGGCCAGAACGGCTAGCTTCGCGACTGGAGTCCGAGCGTTCGGGCTTGATGCCCTCCTCCGATTGCGTTGAGTCCTCCGCTGCGTAGATGTCCTCGATCTCCAGCTCGACCATGACTTGCGCCATCGTCGCTGCTAAGATGAACGGGTAGTCCTCGGCGGGTGTGGTGATTTTTGTCCCTCCAGTAGATCGTGTCCATTTGATCGGTCGCATCGCTCGTTGAGTACAGCTGCCATGAGCTTCTTGGACGTCTCAAGCGTCGTCGGCTTCTTGACCATGTTCGTGCTGCCCTCGATCGCATGGCCGTGCATGCATTGGTCGAACGTGATGCGTTCGCCGTGTAGGCGGTTGAACGCCAAGGTATGCCACGCCCTCGACGTAGCTGGATGTTCGATGTGAGTATGTCGCCCTCCTTGCTGTTGTATGCGGTATACCGTGGCCACAAACTGTAGATGTACTCGATGACGCCATTCTCGTAGCTCGGTGAGGTACTCCTTCCAACAGGTACTGGTGGATGTTGAGCTCCTGCATGTTGGACCAGGGTCCGCACATTGGTGGCAGATGAACCTCGTCAGGCTGCTCCTCCGTCAGCTTCTTGAGGAATGCCTTCTGATGATCCTCCATTGCGAGGTATTGAGCCCCAACGTCTCCGCGAGTGTTCCTAGATCTCGAAGTGCTTGTGAAAGTCTGGCGTATGCAGCGTAGACTTCCCATATCGTCCGTCTCGTAATACACCGTTGGCGAGCTGACCTCCTCATGGACTGTAAGTACTGCTCGCTGGCATGCTTCACGGCTGAGTCGATCTTACTGAACGAAGTTGGTCGAAATTTGCTCGACGCCGTCATCGGGGTCGTCGCCGGTGCAGTCACTGGCATAGCTCCGATAGCGTGGTGTCGACTGGCTCAATGGCTGTCGTAACGAAGCACAGGTTGCCACATGAGGAATGCTGCTGACACTGCCACTGCTTCATGTAGGCTTTGCATCAACTAATTTGTACTACGCGTCGGGAACAGCCTTCTGTGTGAGGTCGCCGTTGCGGTTGCTCCTGCGGTTCGCCGTTCTCGCTGGAGTCCGCCAGGTAGTCGTTGTCCAGAAACTCTATGCTGCTCATTGTTTCGTTGCTGGGGTCCAGGAATTGCGCTGCATCGACGGGCTCGTACTCGAAGTCGTTCGTGTGGTGACTCGTCTTCCTGTCCAACTCCTCTTGTAGGTCCACCGTGTAGTGTCCTTGAGGTGATAGCGTTGCAGCCTCGAACTCGCCGTCGTTCCACGCAATTGTCTGCTTGGCGTAGTCGACCTGAACTCCGAACACTTCCAGCAACGGCCTCGGAAATAGGATGGGTGCACGTCCCGGTACCACGTAGATGTAGTGCGCGCCTGACTTCTGCTTGAAGTTGGCAGGTATTGTGCCACACCACTGCTCATATTCGATCTCGCTGTTACCGAACCGAAAAGGCCGTTGGCACTTTTAGAACCTGAGTTTCTCGATTGGATGGCCCTTCTGTCGGCAGTCCCTCACGTAGTCCTTGATCGTCTCTGAGCCGGACATGAGGGTCGTCGCTCCACAGTCCATGATTCCGTTGCTTGCTGGCGTCGCGCTGGTGTTGGCCTTGCTATGGCACTTGTCGTCCCAGTAGACCTCGTCGACCATCAAGCTGTCGTCAGTGTGGACCCGCTTCTTGTTGGGTGGCTCGGTGCAGTCCCTAGCCCAGTGGCCGGGCTTGCCGCGTCGTAGGCAATTGGCCGATGGTGTTGATGTCGGTATTGGCTTCGTAGCTGCCCTTGCCCTTCCCATGGGTTGTGGTCTTCTGTATGCGCCTGGAGGTGATGACCCTTCTGGGCTGCCCTTTCTTCCTGTGGATTTGCCGCGTCCTTTGGTGCCTTTGCTGCTTGGCCGGCCTCGTCCGTGTGAACCTCGAACCTCCTGCTGATGCTGCGGCCGAACCTGAGTTTCCGCCTACCATCGGTCGTTGAACCGCTTCCTGGCGTCCGCGTAGGCCGCGTGGGTTTCGTCGCACTCGCCTGGTTCGAGCTCTTGAGCTGTGTTGGGTTCGCGCTGGTAGTAGCTCTCGTCGCATTCGCACCAGGTCTCGTCATCCTCCGCCCAGTATGTCTGGTCGTAGTCGTCTGACTCGTCCTCCGGCTCGCCAGTATAGAACTCCACGTCATAATACTTTGTTGTATACTCGTCGACGAAATACTGCTTCCGTGCGTGATTTGGCTCGTGCATCATACTCTCCTGCCCGAACGGTGTCTCCAACGCCTCAATAACTTTATCCTGTGTGATATCCTTACCAAATACCGACATGATGACCGCCTTCTGGTCCGCGCTGTATCCTCCTCGTCGTAGCGTGAGCCAGCCTCGGACCTTCGCCGGTAGCTCGATGTCGTGCGTCCTGAGCTTGCGCTCTGCAGCGCGCACTCTTGAGATGTAGGCGAACAGCGTTTCGCCCTTGTGCCGCCTGAGTTTGGAGAAGTACTCCTCAAAGTCGTCCGCGAGCTCCGTCCTGTCGTCCATCTTGAAACGATTCCGTAATCTGGGCATGAGTTTCTTCGCCGCATTGGGCTCGATGAGTTCGTCTGCTGAGAGGTCCTCCACTTCGTTCCAAGCTTCGCCTGTGAGACCTGCGCTGAGCATGAGAGCCGCTTCGCCCTCCCTCTTCTCCGATGTGAGCTTCGCAATGAAAATGATCGCCCACTTCTCGTATTATTTCCATTTGCTGCGCGTGCCGTCGAACTGTGGAACTCCTCGCTCCGGTAGTATGTCCGCCATTGGCTTAGACATCGTGCTGAACTGAAGCTGCAAGGGGTTGCCGTCCGATGCTTGCTGCTCGAAATCGAAACTGCCCTTGTCTATGAAACCGACTGTGAGGTCGTGTGTTTGGGCTGCCGAGAAACTGACTAGAATTTTTGTCAGGTCTGCTGTGAAGTCGCTGAGATCAGCTGGGGGATCGAAGCTGCTTATGGAGTGGGCGACCAGATCCGAAGAGAGGTCGCTGAGATATGGAAGGTCGAAGCGTGAGCCGGGCTTACCAGGATCCGCTACCAATATGAATTTATCAAAGCCCCCGAAGTCTTTGATGGCAATAAGAATGGAAAGCCATAATCACATCTGATGATATCTTCACACTGCTGGCGCGCTCGACTCAAGGGCCCTAAAGGGTTTGGGCCAAAACGTAACAGTACGGTCGCTATGCTACAGTCATGCTCTGCACAATACACAACATATTCAGCGTATACATCACAGGAGGCGGAGGAGGAGGTGGAGGACCAATGCAAGCCCAATATTCATCAACGATGTTGGAATCAACCCACCCTCCAAGCTCCCGATCCATAGGCCACTACACGGATTTATTTCCACTGGGGGAAGTGAGTGCCCCGTTGGGAACAACTTTTTGAAGACGTTGACGCGTGCCAAAAAACATCCTCGGGACTCCAAAGCCCCTTGCCAGAACATCATTTCGGGGATTTCAGCGTCGCGAATAAACGTTTTTGGTGCGCCCTGGCAATCCTGAACCGCTCCACGGGTATTATTGGCACGCTGACCACGGGGATGTGTGAGACCCTTGCGCGTGGTTAAATTATGCACGCGGCGCTAAACCGATACCAACATGTTGAAAACGAACCCCCCTTTAACCAGTAAAACTCTTGCAATGCGCGCTCAGGCGAGAACCTTATTTTGAAGACGACCCGCCCTCGATCCGTGAAGCTGTAAAGCTCCCGCAATGTTTGAAAACGATTGTGCGCGGCGCTTGGGCGAGAGCAGCATTTTGAAAACGATTCGTCCTCCATCCGTGAAGCCCTTGCAATTGTGTAAGACGAATGCGTGCGGCGGTCAGGTGAGAGCCACATTTTGAACACGGCCCGCCCTCTATCAGTGAAGCTCGTGCACATTAGAAAAAATGGTATGCGACGTTATTGCGAAAACCAAGTTTTGAAAACCGCCCGTCCTCCATCAGTGACATGTTTTGCAGGGTCATAAGTAGTCAGGAAGTGTCAGGCCCAACTCCAGGCCCGCCCTTCAGCCCGGCCTCGGGGCGCGAGAGGGAGGAGTTATTTATAAAGAGAACAACTTGAGGAGGATGAGGAGGAGAAGAAAGGAGCAATGAAAAGGAGGAGGAAGGTAATTATGTTGTGGGACCAGATGAAGAAGAGGAGGATCGCGAATTCGGAGTCAGAGGAGTAGCGGGAGCTTGAGGAGGAAGAGGATGCGGAAGGAACGGTTCATTGTTGCCCCATCCATGTCAGGTGCGAAGCTTTTGATATCTCATGCCCGCGCGATTAGCCCGATGTGTTGTGATGACGTCGGACAATTGCGATGCGTCACGTGCACCGCTTGCACAACGCCCCGTCGATCGCATGGGCGTGTATCTCTCGTGCCATGAGCGGGGCCGTTGTGAGCACCACGCTCTGGCATGTCAGATCTGCTGGCGAGCTTCAGACCAGCAGCGAGGCCTCACCAGCACTGCCGGAACCGAAGACTTCAATCTATCGAGGCGCGACGAACGGCTTCACACGGACATGCTTCGACCAGCGTCAGTCTGACATTTTCGGACAGCGGTTGCGATTGCGCCTGCGGGGCGGCAGCGGCAGCGCTTCTGTGTTCCGCATTCGTTATGGCGGCGTGGGTCCCATATTTCATGAGTTATGTTGGCATTGCATCTGAAGTTGAACAGTTTCTTTTCCCGCAGTGTTGCACGCATTGGGCATTGCTACAGACCGTTCGACGTTCATCGGCCGTATGAACCCCAGCCCGGAACACAGAGCTCTCCAGCACTTGTCACGAGCGTTTGGCTGGGCGGCTGGTGCGAGGAACCGGATCTACAGTCGAACCCGTACCCAAACAGGTCACCACAGGGGGTCGCGAAGATGACCGCCCTTCGCGCATCGCGGCCTGGGCCTGAGCATCGTGGCGTCGCGAGGGCGCGAATATGACTGCCTGCGACCCGCGAAAATATGTGTTTGGGTAAATATTAAATATTAACGCATGCCCGACCAAGGTCACACCTGCTTCCTTGCATCTTCGGCCAACGGGGGCCAATAATGGTCCTCGAGAAGGGCATCCTCATGAGGCTTCGGGCCCTCGGCGAAGGTGCTCATGCTGCTTTTGGGCCTTCTGCGAAGGAGCTCTTGCTCTTGACAACAGTTATGGTGGCCATGCTTCTGTTGTATGCCACATCCAACGTGCCATGGGGCAGCACGGATCAGAACCAGCAGCATATGTTTGGCCCCCAGAGTTGGTTCGATGTCTTGCTCGGAGCCTCCACCCGCCGTGGCCGCTCCATGCCCATCGGTGTCGCGCGCGCGCGCGTGTGTGTGTGTGTGGGTGTGTGTGTGTGTGAGTGTGTGTGTGTGTGCGTCTGGTCCTGGCGCAAGCTCTGGCGCCCCCCCCCCCCCTGCCTCTCGCTCCTCGGTCACCGCTGACCCTGGGGCTCCTGGCCCCCTTCCTGCCGCACCCCCCTGGCTCCCTGTGATGTCTGCTGCTCCCCACTGGCGCCCGCGCGAGTCTCGCATCCGTGCCCTCCTCGACCTCCAAGGTGCCCTCCTCGTACTCGACGCTGACGCGCTCCGCGCCATGCTTCTGGACTCCGTTGCCGCCTGCCCTGACCTTTGGCCCCCTTCGAGCAACGCCCTTTTGAACATGTTCTGGCACTTGTTCGTTGAGGCCTGGATCGAATTGGGTTGTCCTTCGCTCAACGACCAGCACTTTCCCGTATCCTGTGTGCATGAACCACATGCTCTGCATGGGGCTCCTCCCACTGGCCCCGAGATCCCTCGTCGTCTTCACCTGCACCCCGCGAAATGTCCGATGACGCCCTCCGCAAGCAGGAACACGCAATGGTCAGGGCTCGCAACCCGTGGGGTCGTCATTCCCGCGGTACTCAGAAGCCATACCTCCTCATGTGGCGTCTCCTCATGCGCGACCTCCACGGATCCGCCCCTCACGACCTTCTCCTCGCGGCCGTTGGTGCCCCCCTTGCGCCCGCATTGATGCTTATTGAATCGCTTCGCTCATTCCGCCGGCCCATAGTGTAGCGTCGCTGGCACTTGCTTGCGTGCTCGGGGGGGCATTTGGGTGGCCTCCTGGGGCCGCTTGGGGGCCTCTTGGGGGCCTCCTGAGGGCCTGTTGGGGGCCTCTTGGGGCCTCTTAGGGGCCTCTTGGGGCCTCCTGGGGACTTCTGAGGGCCGAGGGCTCGAAATATTGTTTCGTGTTCCCCCCCTGGGGTCCCTCTTGGGGCGTTCTTGGGGCCCTCTTGGGCCGTCTTGGAGGCCTCTTGGGCCGTCTTGGAGCCCTCTTGGGCCGTCTTGGGGCCCTCTTGGGGGCCTCTTGGGCCCTCTTGGGGCGGTCTTGGGGGCCTCTTGGGCCGTCTTGGGGTGTCGTGAAGCCGAAAAGGTGGAAACGCCAAAATCTCTCCAAAACCTAAGGAAAAGCAGTGAATTTTGCCTCTTGGGGCCCTCTCGGGAGTGCTCTTGGAGGCCTCTTGGGGCGTCTGGGGGCCATCGTGGGCGTCTTGGAGCGATCTTGTGGCATCTCGGACCCCTCATGTAGCATCTTGGGGGCCTCTTGGAAGCCTCTTGGCCCTTCTTGGGGCTCTCGGGGACGTCTCGGAGCCGCGTTGGTGCGCTGCTGGAGCGCCCTGGTGACTCCTCCCGGGACTCTCTCGGGACCTTGCCGGGGTACTTTCCGCCCGGGGGCCCCCAGGGGCCGCCCCGCGCGCGCGAAGTAGAAAGATTGTAAAGCAGTCACCGGAGATCTTAGCACGCCTCTGGCCCGTTGGGCCGGCGAATTCCCAGCCATCCTGTGGTGTTGGGTCCTCGTTTTGAAGAGACGGTCCCCGCGTCCTCCTCTCCTCTCCTCCTCTCCTCTCCTCCTCCTCCTCCTCCTCCTCCCCCTCCTCCTCCAACTCCTCCCTCCTCCCCCTCTTCCCTGCGTTTCACCCACCCAGTACAGCGCTTCGTAGCCCCATAGGGAGCTCCACGGAAGGTCCCAGTGGGTGTGCCCGCATGCGTCCCGCACACCCATTTCGGCACACCCCTCACACGTTTCGTGGCCCCATAGGGGGTTCCACCGAAGGTGCTGGTGGGTGTGCCCGAATGCGTCCCGCACACACATTTCGGCACACCCCTCACATGTTTCGTGGCCCCATAGGGAGCTCCACAGAAGGTCCCAGTGGGTGTGCCCGCATGCGTCCCGCACACCCATTTTGGCACACCCTTCACACGCTTCGTGGCCCCATAGGGAGCCCCACAGAAGGTCCCAGTGGGTGTGCCCGCATGCGTCCCGCACACCCATTTCGGCACACCCCTCACACGTTTCGTGGCCCCATAGGGAGCTCCACCGAAGGTCCCAGTGGGTGTGCCCGCATGCGTCCCGCACACCCATTTCGGCACACCCTCACACGTTTCGTGGCCCCATAGGGAGCTCCACCGAAGGTCCCAGTGGGTGTGCCCGCATGCGTCCCGCACACCCATTCGGCACACCCTCACACGTTTCGTGGCCCCATAGGGGGCTCCACCGAAGGTCCCAGTGGGTGTGCCCGCATGCGTCCCGCACACACATTTCGGCGCACCCTTTCACACCGTATGCGTCCCGCACGGCACACCCCTCACACGTTTCGTGGCCCCATAGGGAGCTCCACCGAAGGTCCCAGTGGGTGTGCCCGCATGCGTCCCGCACACCCATTTTGGCACACCCTCACACGTTTCGTGGCCCCATAGGGAGCTCCACCGAAGGTCCCAGTGGGTGTGCCCGCATGCGTCCCGCACACCCATTTCGGCCCACCCCTCGCCCTTTTCGTGGCCCCATAGGGAGCTCCACCGAAGGTCCCAGTGGGTGTGCCCGCATGCGTCCCGCACACACATTTCGGCGCACCCCTCACACGCTTCGTGGCCCCATAGGGAGCTCCACCGAAGATCCCAGTGGGTGTGCCCTCATGCGTCCCGCACACCCATGTCGGCACATCCCTCACACGTTCCGCGGCCCCATAGGGAGCTCCACCGAAGGTCCCAGTGGGTGTGCCCGCATGCGTCCCGCACACCCATTTCGGCACATCCCTCACACGTTTCGTGACCCCATAGGGAGCTCCACCGAAGGTCCCCGTGGCGCAGTCCGCTTGCGTCTCCCCCACCCAGTACACCTCCGCCGGAGGCCGTCGGAGTTCCGCGCCTCGCTCGCCCGTCGTCGCTCTGCCCAGCGTCAAGAGCCTTGCCCGCCATCAGCCAGCCAGCTAGCTCTTTTTGCTGCGCGCAGCGGACGACCTGCGCGCGTCGCTGGGACCCCTCCGGGGCGACCTGCGCGCGTCGCTGGGACTCCGCGCTGCGCTGCGATCGCAGCTTTGGACATTTGAGTGCGCGGGCAAATAGGAAGTAAAAGAAGGGGAGGACGCGGGCGCGATCCTCGCGGTGGCGTCGCGGCGCGCGGGCGATGCCGTCGGGGAGCCCCAGGGAAGCTCCTTGCGGCGGCCACGCCCAGCGTCACGAGTACTCAGAGGCAGTCATTCACAAACTATTAGAATTCATATACAATTGCACCATGCATTGGCGTACTCGCATTCACGCACGTAGACTCGCTCGCACGCAGATTCATTCACAGTCAGACGCATTCGCGCTCAGATTCACCCGCGCTCAGTCTCCCTACGTACTCAGATCAATCGTTTTCGTTCGCGTCGTGTACCACGCCACTCATTTCGGCACACCCTTAGCACGGTTCGTTGCCTCATAGGGATCACCACCGAAAAAAAGGGAATCACAATTGCGGTACTCACACTTGCATATGGTTGGGTCCTTCGTCAGGCTAATTTTCTTCATTGAGCGTTTCCTCGTGCTTGGGAGGCAACTTGCCCCCCCTCCCCTTCCGTTGTCTCGCTCACCACTTGCGCAGGTGCTTGCTCTAGCCGCTGGGGTCCGCAGCGCTACAGGTCAAGGGCCACCAGAGACCTAGACCCCGTGTCACCCAGCGGCGGCCGGGCCGAGCCTCCACAAGACCGCCCAGGGCCCCGATCCCCTACCCGCCAAAACCCCCATGCGTCCGAGGCCAGTGCCTTCGATGCTGACGCAGCTGCCTCTGCGGCAGCCCCTCAAGCCGGCCCCTTTCGAACACTCTGCGCACGTTCCTATCAAGGAGTTCTCTTCACCAGCACCCGGTCCTGGCCACACGCAGTTTTATCCACCTGGGGTTTTGCCGGGCCACACTCTGGAGGGCGGTCCTCCAGAGGTTCAATTCCACGTCCGCCGACCCCAACGTGCACCTCCCAGAGCGCCTCCGCTCCTTCCTCGAGCGCGCCAACGGGTACAAGATTCATCCTGCAACCCATGTCCCAGCTTCCCCGCTCCCCAGGGGCTACGTTGCTGAAACTGCCAGACCCCCTCTGCAACTTATCAGAAGCGTCGCCGACATGCGCGCCAAAATGGGGATCCTTTGCATGTGGAGGGATTTTCTCAGACACGCTGCTGAGCGGTCCAAGCCCATCCACCAGACCGACCCCAACCTAGTCGAGCCCGCCTACCTCGAGGCCTCCATCGAAGGCTACGAGAGGGACAGCTTTGCAGGATGACGATCTATGAACCACGAAGAGAAGCGCGCCAAAGCAGCGGCCCTCATGAGGAACATGCACTTCTCCAGGTCGCCCATGTGGGGGGCCTCCGGGCCCCCTGTCCGCCTGACCCTTGCCGCGGTACGTTCCCATTTCCTCTGGCCCTATTGGCGCCCTCCCTTCTGCCTCTTCGTCAGCCACCCGTGGCAGGTCTGCGACATTGGGCAACCCCGCCGCGGCTCGGTTCCGCACTCTTGTTGGAAGCATTCGCGCGGCGCATCGCTTTGCTTCCCTGCACGCCAGATCCCCGGACTCCACGCCCGTTAAAGCTGTCCACAGACCGGGGCGGGTGCGCAGCCGACCGCGCGTCCCCGTCGGCTTTTTCTTTGTCTCTTTCAGATTGCCTGACCCACACGCTTCAGCGACCCCCACCGGCGACGCCGCCTGCCGGCCGCTATGCCTCCGCTCGCCCTGCAATCGTGGGTGCCTCCAGGGCCCCGTCCGACGGCTGGCGCACCTCGTGCCCACCTGCACGTGGCGGGCCGGGATGACTTGACCGCCGCCCCTCTAGTGCGAGCCCAGGGTCCGCGCCCCCAGCTCGTCTTCCTCCATCCGCCTGCAGCACCTGCTATGCGAACCCCACCATTTGCCTCGTCTGTTGCGTCCTCCCTGCCCTCACCTTCCCGTTCCCCTTCTCCCACGGGTGCCGCGGCCTCCAGTGCCGCTCAACCCTCTGCTGCTCCCGCCGCCGGCAGCAGCAGGGGAGGCCCCCCACCCCGGACATCCCAGGCGTCCCATCGGCATGGCTTGACCCCAACTCCGATGGACCCACAGCGAGCCCCCTTGACAACAACAAAGATGCTGCGTACTCCCGCCTGGCTGACAAGGTCGCTCCACTCGCTGGTGTCGAAGCTGAGGGTCTCGACCTCATCCTCCTGGCAGGCTGCGGCGGCGGTCTCCTCGAGGAGGCGCGCCGCGCGCTCGGCCTGGAGGACGTACCAGCACTCGTGGGAGGGGTGCCATCTCTGCGCCCGGTCGGCCGTCAGTCGCTGCAGCGCCAGGTCCAACGCCTGGCGGATGCTGTGCGTTAGCGCCGAGTGCCGAAGGCGGTGCTCGCGCTTCACCACGGCGCTGAGGGGCTTGAGGACACGACTGGGCCCCTCCGCTCTGCCAAAGTAGCGCTCCAAGTCCTCAATTTGGATCCCGTGGATCCTTGCCAGCGCGCTCTCCACCGCCTCCGTCCACTGGCGAGCCGCCGTAGGCAGGTCGGGCGGGAGGGGGCCCACCTTCCAGCTCCAGCTGCAGGGCAGCGCCTTCCACCTGGCGCGCCCGACACGGCGGTGCACCTGGACCAGGGCGTCCTCGCGCTCGCAGCAGTCGTCGGCGTCGACGTCGGGGAAGCGCCCAGGGCGGACGAGCACTTGCACCAGCGCGTAGGGCCTGACGTCCTGCAGCAGCAAGCGCACTGGCTTGTTGGGGAAGAGCGCGTAGCCATCCAGCGCGGCTGTCTCAACGACCCCGTGGGCGAGGCAGTATGAGCTCGCAAACCGGTCGTACACATGCTCAGCTCCTTGCGCCCTGCACGTGGCCTCCGACGGGCCAAGGTACGCCCCGCGCTGAACATTGGGCCAGCCGAGCTCGTGCAGGGTGCCAGGCTCCACGTTGAAGCCCCCTTGCGCCAGCCAGGGCAGCCCCGCGGTGAGCACCATGTCACCGAGGGCAGCGAAGATGCCCAGGTTGACGCCCTTGGGGCCCAGCCCGTCCTGCTAGTAGAGGGAGCGCGCCAGCAGCTCTAGCCCCGAGGCGGCCGCGACCGTGACCCCGATGATGCGGTGTCGGAGGTCGCCAGGGGCTTGCCAGTCCACCTTGCCACCTTGAAGGTCGTCGCGGACTAGGATGCCGACTCCTCCAGAGTGCGGCAGCGGCCCCTCCTTGTCAGTCGCCGCCGAGGCGTGGAGGAAGGCCGCATAGCCCAAGCCCTTGGCCCTGCCGTACGCCGACTGCAGCTGGTGCGGGGCCAGGCGGGTCTCCTGGAGCATCGCCAGGTGGGGCCGCGAGCTCTTGCGGCTGACGAAAGCCTCGAGGACCTCCATGCCGCGGCGCCACGTGTTGCCGTTGATCCCCAGGACCTCCAGGCCGCCGCGGACCTGCTGCGTGGTTGCGGCTGCCTCTCCTGGCACCGGTGGGAGCCGCGCCTTGCCGCCGCCGATGCGGGCGGCGTCGGCGGCGGGGCTTAACTCGTGGTTGCCCAGGCGGGGGCCCGCCGCCTCGGCTGCCAGCGCTGCGGGCCCCAACAGGAGCCACAAGAGGAGCCGGGCCAGCAGCCTCGGCAGCCAGCTCGCGTCTGCAGGCCTCGGTGACGTGCGGCCAGTCGCCCTGCGCATCACCGCGACGCTCCCCCTGGCCGCGCTCGGCCGCGGGCCGCGGCCCCCAGACGCTGCCGCTGGCGCCAGGCTTGTCGTCGCCCTCGCCGCCGCCCTCGCCGCCGCTGCTGATGAGGTCCTCCATGGGGCAGCTCTCCACCCCGCTCGCGCCGAGGCCGCTCAGGGGTGCCCTCCAGCTGCGAGCGGACCGCGGCCATCTGGGCGCAGATCGCCGCCCATGCAACCTCGAAGTTGTTGCTCCGCCAGGCAACGGGCGACTTCTCGAGCTGCGTGAGCAGCCCAGGGATCTGGCTGGACGTGGCCCACTGGGAGGCCCGCTGCCGCTTCTGAGCTTCCTCGTCGTCGCGAGCGGCGTCCTCCAGGGCCTGGGGGGCGCGGGCAGCCTCCTCCACCTCGCCTTCGAGAGTGGCCAACTCCTCCTGCGCCTTCTGGGGCTGGGCCTCGGCGAGCTCGCGGGCCGCCCGCTTCTCCTCCAGGGTCTTGCGGGCTGCCCGCGTCCGCTTCTCGGCCTTGCTGATGGCGTTGGCCTCCTTGTGCAGCTGCGCGGACCGCGGGAGCGCCGAAGCCTTCTGCTCGGCCGCCTCCCGCTCCGCCTGGGCCAGCTGGCTCCGATTGGCCTCGTGCTGGCTGGCCGCGACGTCGGTGAAGCAGCCGTCCACCCCCGTCTGGCGGCGCCGCCAGGAGCCCCTCGAGCTGCTCGACCGCCACCTGCAGCCGCTCGATCGCGGTGGCGCCGCCGCCGCTGGAAGGCGCACCGCTGGCGGCGGACGTCTGCGACTTGGCCGACGCAGCCCTGGCCGCGCCCCGCGCCTGCCGCTGGGCGCGGCGCCCGCGCGGCTGGTCGACCCAGCCCTCGCCGCCGGCCTTGGGCGGGGCCCGCGCCGCACCTTTGGCCCAGGGCGGAGCGGCGTGCCCACACCCCGGGCAGGTGGGGCGCCAGTCCCAGTTCCAGCCCCCGCAGCCACACACCCAGTACATCCTGCTGCCGCGCAGTGGCGCCAGCCAGGACACCCCGCCAGCGCCGCCGCTCGAGGAGCGTGGCATGGCACGTGCCGCGCAGAGCGAGGTCCACCGCCACGAAGCCTCGGGGGCCAAGAGAGAAGAACGCAACTTTCCTGGCCCAAAGCGAGGAGCCCCTCGCGCTCGGAACGCCGCAGACGACTCGCGGTCGTCGGGTGCTCCATGGCCTTGAGCCAAAATTGCTACGGATCTGCCGCGCTGCTGACTTTACTCTGCTCCTGTAGTCTGCCTTGCTGGTCTGCCGTGCGGGTCTGCCATGCTGGTCTGCCATGCTGGTCTGCCGTGCTGCTGTGGTTCGCTATGCTCCTGTGACCTGCCGTGCTGGTCTGCCGTGCTGCTGTGGTCTGCTATACTCTGTGGTTTGCCGTGCTGGTTTGCCATGCCGGTCGGCCCTGCTGTTGTAGTCTGCCATGTTGTTGTGGCCCGCCGTGTTGGTCTGCCGTCCTTCTGTGCTGGTCTGTCGTGCCGTTGTTGTCTGCCATGGTCCTGTAATCTGCCGGTTGGTCTCAGCCTCGGTTCAGCCCGCCACGCCCAGTTCAAACGACCACGCCGCTACGATTCGAACGGCCATGTCTCGCGCCCCGCCCCGTTCCACTCGCCCAGCACACACCCTGCACACACCCGCGCACGCATGCACACAGCTGCACACCCCCGCACACACACAGGCACACGATCACAGGCGCACGCACATACACGCACACGCTCGCGCACACACACACGCACAGGCAACATACGTTCACGCAGACCGCATGAGCACGGACGGCATGAAAGAGCAGTGTTGCAGACCACCTCGCACGGACGCACATGCACATATTCCACGCACGCGCACGCGCAAACGCACGCACGCCACGACAAATTTGCGCGACTGACAAACACACCAGAGCATATTTCACACACCGAGTGGCCTAGTGGACAAAAGCGACGCTTCCCGTGCTTGTCGTTCAGGTTTCCCTGCAATGCCAGGGCAATACCGCATCAGACCGAGAGATTGTGTCGGGGTGGAGGCTGTGGACGTTTCCCCGCCTCAGGACTGGACAGCGTATCCCAGCCATTAATCTGCTTTCGCCCTCACTTTACTCCCTGGCTGACTTGGAACAGTTCTTGGATTTCCGCACTCAGTCAGCCTACGCGGATGAGCACCCCTCCGACGTTGGCCCCGCCCCGCATGGGAACCTTTGAGGCAGCGGAGTTGCCAGTCGTCTGGCCGTGGTACCACTGTAGTTTTTAATGAGCCCCCCCTTGCCCTTCTTGCATGTCGTTTCCTTGCCAGTTGGCAAGTACTTACTTACCTCGTCTGCCCCCCTGGCCATCCATGCTCAGCTGGCCGCAACGCTACTCGTTCTGAGCGGCTTGAGGGCTCGGCCGTTAGTCGCGCGCGCGTGTTCGCTTCTCCGGTCTTGGGCGTCCTGTCACTGCGCGCGGGGCCGCGACACCAAAACATATGTATGTGCCTATGTGTGTGTGAGTGTGTGTGTGTGTGCGTGTGTGTGTGTGTGCGTGTGTGTGTGTGTGTGTGTGTTCAGCTATGTCTGTCTTTCAGTCTGTCTGCCTGTCTGTCTGTCTGTCTGTCTGTCTGTCTGTCTGTCTGTCTGTCTGTCTGTCTCTCTCTCTCTCGCTGCTTCCTCGCGGTAAAGTTTGCTAAAGTGATGGCGCTAGTAGCGGCGCTAGCAACGCTATGGAACATGACTTGGCGGCGTAGGCAGCGGGTTGCGGTCCACGGCGCCCGACCCATGCGCGCGCGCACAAGTTTGCGCCAGCCTTCGCCAGAGGTCGATCATTCTACCACAGCTGGTGCTGGCAGATACCGCCTTCGCCGACTAGCAGTACGCAGTCTGGCGGCCCCCACCTCGAGGAAGTTTCCCGCTCTTTCCGTCCGGCGGGATTTGCAATCTTTCTTGCGTAACGAAGATGGTCGCACAAGTTTTGCCTGGCTCTTGGAATCAACGTCGGCCTCCCTGTCTCGCTCGCGGCCCGTGTCTCTCCAGGACGCGCGGGCTCGGCGGGTTCCACGCGACCTCACGCGCCACTGGCAGCCCTCCAAGGTCATAGAACAAAAGCATGGCAGGCCTCACGCAATGTGGTCTGAGTGCTCATCTTTGAAACTGATTTCGCACCAGGCTCCAGCCGAAAGTTAGTGGACACATCGTCCGAGCCTCTGCAATCAAGACGCTGTGCGTCATCCGACGTCTCATTCAGATTCTCACCAGACGAGCCGAAGATGGCCCCAAGAGGTGATGGAGATATGCCGAACGCAGCGAAAGACGGTCCCGCACATGTGTTTGGCATCTGTTCCTATGATCCATGGTTCTCCATTCCGTCGCCAATGTGATTCAGGCATGCTGTGTAGCGGATCGACGGTCAAGTCCACGTTTAAGTTATCACAAACGGGCTTGACCGTTTGGTCCAAGAGGCTAGCAGGCGACCCCCAGCCAGGCGAAATCCAACAACGTCTATATGGTCATGCAGTGTTTTCGAACCGTCGTATTTTTTTGGCGAAGGTGGGCCGAGAAGGCAGTTTCAAGGGATGATCAAGTTTATGGAGTGTGGGTCGAGTCTGCAAGGGTGTTGGGGATGAAGTGCAGTTCGACATCGTCTTGGGCGCCGTTTTGTGACCGACTTGGGTTCTAGGCAAAGGATGGTGCACAGCCGGGCAGCCGAATAGCCTAGGAAGTTTTTTGGGGGGAACGAGAGGGGTGGCTAAAACCTTGAATGGAGTTCTCGAAGTTACGATTCACACGCCCCTCAGCTTGGTGGGCGGGCGGATTCTAGAGGCTTGCGTTTTTCCGCCTGTCCCAGAAAGACATACGAGGGACCAGTATTGTCCAACTGTCTTGTTTACCAGAGGGCAATGTTGGGCGGCCTGGACTACATGTTGGAACTGTATTGGAGGGTTCGTGGGGCTCTCCCGGGCTTTTGGGGGGCCTATGTGGAGCCTTCTGGATGTGCCGTCCTTGCAGGTGACATGGGCTGGGATGTGAGAGCATCAGAGGCATATTCGGGTTCCTGGAGTCCGTGTTGGAGCGGTTCTGAGCCGGACTTGGCCGACTGAGGGAGGCTCCCACGGAGGGTCGCCCCAACAGGATGCCAATTTTTTTTTTGTTTTGTGGGGGGGATGCAATCCGTGGGGTCATCTTTGACTCAGTCGGGTTTCAGGGCCAGAGGAGGGCCAGCGTGGAGGCAATCGTGACATATCTTGGGACATGTTGGGCGGCCTCGGGACTATCTGGCAATCTTGAGAATCTCCAGTGCCTGCGGGGAAGCTCGGAGAGGACGGACAGCGCACGGGCGAGCTTTCAGGGTCTCCCCCCCTGAAGCGGGACTCTGGCGAAGGGCGCTGAGGAGGGGTTGTGGCGATCATCTCACGCGCTCTCTCGCCCCCCTGGCAAGCGGGGGTCGCGAAATGACAGAGGGTACAGGGTTTCGCCTAGGGTAGTTGGTTGAGCATCGATATCGCAGGCGGCTCCCCCCCGTTATCTCACCAGTGTGAGTGCGTGCCGCAGCCATACGCCAGCCTCTGACATAAGATCGGCCTGTGCAAAGGGGAATAGCGTCGGCAGTGCAAGCTCTCTCTCTCTCTCTCTCTCTGTTTCTCTCTCTCTCTCCTTCTCTCTCTCTCTCTCTCTTTGCCGTCTCTCGGACTTGGTCGTTTTCGCGTTTTCGCCGACGGGCCGACCAGCGCAACGCGAGCCAGCAAACGCTGCCAAACAAACAATTGGAAATTCTTGACGCTTCGCGGATCCCCACCAGTACCGCCTTTGTGAGCTGGCCCGGCCGACTCGTGCTGCGCCCAGTAGCTAATAAGGTTGGCCCGTCGGCCCGGACACCCTGTTCGCCGCCTGCGCTCTTCGCTGGCGGCCGCGACCCAAAAAAAAAATCCCCACCAGTCTCTGTAGCCTTTGGCTCAAGCCATCTCCCGGGGGTGTTCCTCTCCCTGGGGTCAGGGCGCGAGGGGGCGCCAAGACGCGGCGCGCGGGCGGGATACGCCGTGCGCGCGGGCGGGCCACGCCGCCCCGGGTGCCATAGACACCCGAGCCGCCCGCTGCACGTCCTCCCCAGGCTTTGCCCCGTCCCTGCCTTGGGCGACCTGGGGATGGAGGATGAGACATACGGATCGCGCAACAGTGCCCTGGGAACCGATGTCGGGGACGAATGCGAAGGGTTAGTGTGAGGTTTGAGAGCCTTTGCGCTGCCCGCGGACAGTCAGAACCTCGGACCCATCGGGAGCGCATGCGATCGCTTGGGAGCGAGTTCAGGAGACGGGCGTACATCGGCAGCTCACGCCCCTTGCACGGAGGCTCGGACATCTGATCGTGCTGATCACGACCACCCAGGGGCGGCCGTGAATCCGCCGCCACAAACACGAGACGACGGTGGCCGCAGCCACTCAGGT
The DNA here is from genome assembly GCA_963575745.1 of Prorocentrum cordatum. Lineage (NCBI taxonomy): Eukaryota > Dinophyceae > Prorocentrales > Prorocentraceae > Prorocentrum > Prorocentrum cordatum. The sequence goes on from CAUYUJ010014166.1 coordinate 243,583, forward strand.
AGCATGATCGAGAGTCGTGTGCCAGGAGGCAATGACCCCCCCCACGTCCCCGCCGAATTTTGATACATTTGCGGCGATCATCCGCCAACCTTGGGCAGAACGTGCACCCGACGCACGTGCGATGTCCAGTCGCGCGCCCGACCACGAGCCCTCCCCGCTCCTTTGCCCTTGCGAACCGGGAGGCGCCGCTCTACTGCGGCATGGGCGGTCGACGCAGGAACAGCCCTCGAAGCCGCCCCTCGAACGCCGAAGGCCCCTCGGCCCATTTTGCGCTCCAGCCAGCCCAGGTGCGCATCGCGGCCCCTTGCTACTATCACACAGGATGCGGGGCCTCCTCCTTCACGAGCAGAGACAATCGGTCATTCACTGGCCCAGGCATGAGAGGCATGAGCACCTGCTGCGCTCAGCAAAACGCTGCTGGGCACTTGACAGTCCTCTCGACGCCGTCAGCGCCCGCGCCGTGAATCGCCCTGCCACCTCTGCTCTGGTGGGAGCAGCACAACAGCCTAGACGGACGACTTCGGAAGGCTCCGCCCCGGCCCCCGGGATCACCCCAGTACGGGCGGGCGAGCAGGTCGATCCAGACGGCGCCTGGCCTCGGGGCGACGTTGCGCGCTATGCCCCGACATGGGGCGCAGGTTCAAGCCGAACAATAGATGTGGCGTCTGCGGGTCATCGCTCCCCCGAAAGCCACGGGCAGGGCAATGCCCGGTATGTGTATGTCTGGCAACCCCGTGGCAGACCAACGGGCGCCCCCGCGACCGTCCGCCTGCCCCCCCCCCGTCGATCTTCTGGGGAACGAGATGCTGACCTGCCACGAGCACGCCGCGCTGAGATTTGCCCCCGCCACGCGTCGCCTTTGCGACAGCGTCGGCCACGTCGTGCGGTAGACTACTCCGCGACGTGGCTCGCCTGAGAACTGCCCGGTGCTTGGACCGAGCTCAGTGAACGGCCCAACATTTTCATGCTCTCTGGCCCCGCTGACATGCATTTGGCGCGCACCATTGAGACCGCGGCCCGGCTGCGCGCCGCCTCCGTCGCCTGGGCGGGCCAGATCTGCGAGGCACTTCGCGCCGAAATCCGCGCGGCCAACGCCGGAGTGACCCTCGCCGGGTGGCTACCTTCAGCCGTCGTAGCCGCCCGGATGACCTCTCCGATTAGCCCCCCTGTCCGGGGGCCTTCGCGCGCGGGGCTTCCGTTGACGGGGCCGCAGATTCCAGGCGCTGATGACGTCGTCGCGCGAGTGCTCGACTTAGGGCTGGCGGCGGGCGAGGTGGCCCGGCTCGCGCAGCATCGGAATGCGCGCCGCGCGAGCAGCCCCTGCAGGCGACCGGCAGCATCGACCGGCGCGGCCGCGCCGGCGCAGGCGGCCCGCCCCCCGCCCCGCGCCCAGGCCCGAGCGGGAGAGGGGGGGGCCACGGACACATCGACTGGCGACCAAGGGGGGCTCCAAATTCTCTCATCTCCCCGGGGGAGACGTAGCGCCTGGTCAGGCTGTGGAGCCAGGCGCTGACACCGCCGCCAACGCAGGCTACCACGCAACGCAGCCAGATGAGCAGCTCGACTGGATTGGGGGGGCGGAGACCGAGGCGCCACAGACGAGTCCGGAGGGGCCCCCCAGCAGACGAGGAGCCCACCCCCTCACTTGCCGACGAGGAGGCTTGCGCGGAGCCCCCTCTTCGCACCGCCACCCTCCGCGCCGATGCGTCGGCCGGCAGCGGCCGCGACACTTCTGACGCGCGGAAGCGGTGTTCCCCCCCCGACTCCCGGGGGGCGCAATCGGCATCAGCGACCCAGCAGAGGGGGCCAGGGACGCTCGCGGAGGGGCGCGGGAAGGGGCCCGACTGGCCCGCATGGGGCCTTTCATGGCCGGGCTCACCGCAGCGCGTTTCGCGCGCATAGCCCCCCCAGTAGCAGGTGGACCAGCTACGGCCCCAGCTGGAATATCCGAGATGACGGGCGCGCGCGCGGATCCAGCTGGTCAAGTTACACGCCGTGGGGGCGCGGATCCAGGGGGCAGGGCCAGGCGGCACGCGCGGTCCCAAGCAGCAATGCCGCTGGTAGGTAGGCGCGAGGGGACTGGCGCGAAGCGGCGGCCAACCCGCTCGCGCCAACCGGCTGCCCCGCCCTCGACGGCAGTCAGATGTTCAAGACGCCCGCGCATTTGGTGCCACAAGGCGAGGCCGAAAGCAGCCGCGAGTTCACCAGGGGGATGCAATCCGAGCTCGACGCCACTTTCAACAGGGTCTGGCACAGTTGGGCCGAGCGATGCGCAACTCGCCCAGGTTTCGCCCGAAAGGGCCCGCGCGTGCAGTCACGGGCCACCTGCGAGGATTCCTGGCTGCCTGGCGACAGGGCGACGACGACGCCCACTCTCTCAGCAACCAGCGCAGGCCCTGCGCCAACTTCGAGCGCGCACGCCAGCAGCGCGCGACGAATTACTGGAGCAACGCTGGGCGCCCAGGCAAGGGGCAGGGCCGCGACGCCGCCGCGGCGCGCAGCGGCAAGCAAGGCAGGCGCAGTCTCGGCTGGGACGCACCCGCCACCGGCGAGAGAGACACCGTCTGGAGCCACGCGCAGCTGTCACTTTCCACCGCGATTTCCTCCCGGGTCCAACCTTGGGTGCGCGAATCTTCTGGTGTTTGCAGCGAGAAGCTGCCTTCGCCTCTTCCTCTTCTCCTCCTCGCGTGCGCGCCCGCAGTGGCAGGGCGTCGCCGTGGGGGTCCTTGAAGAATTGGCAGCGATCAGCTGCCGGCTCTTCCCTGGGCGCTCCTCTGCCGAGGCTCTCCGAGTGTTTGCAGCCATCAGCTGCCCCCAATGATCAGTTGTTTTGCACACACACATATATATATATATATATATATACGTATATATGTGTGTGTGTGTATATGGCTGCTGGCTGGTGCGGCGCCAGCTCCCCGTCTGTCACCCTTTCTTTCCGCGCGATGGCCGCAAGGGTTTGCGACGGCTGGGCTCGGGCGAGCGAACCTCGACCCTGGCGGTGGCCCCCTTCGCCCAAGGCGTCGCGGTCGCCATGGCAACGCACTTGCGGGCGCCGGCCTCATTGCGGCCACTCGCCGCCTCGCCCTCGGGCTACCTGGCGGGCGGCGCCCCCTTGCGCGACCCTGTCATGCGGGACATCCCGCTGCTTCCAGGTACGCGCGCGCGGGGCGCTCGGTCTGCTGGTCGCGTCGCTTGGCGTGATGTCCTACCTGCGCGGCATGTTTGGTCGCCACCTCGCCCCCGGGCAAGCGCGGCGCCCGCTTCTACTCCTCGCGCGGCCTGCTGTTCAGTGCGGTTGCCTGGGGCGCGTGGTCTTCCTGGCTAGTGGCTCCTCTACCCGCGCTGCGTGCGCGCGCGCCGGCCGCCGCGGGGCCAGTGCCCTCTCTCGCGCCACGTTGGCTGCGTTCCTACTCGTCCGTCGTGCTCGCCGCGGGTGCGCCTTCCAGTCCTGCCTCTTAGGCAAGGGTGGCACTCGCTCCCATCTCTCCCACATGTTCCACGTCGTCTGCCTGTTCGCTCGACTGTGGCAGGGCCCGCTCGGCCTTCCGGCGGTGCGCGGCCTCGCGCTGGTTCCGTGGTGCTCCTTTTCTTCGCGGTCTTCACGTTCGGCAGCTTCGCGGCCCCGGCGCTGCTTCTGCATCTTCGCCATCGCCCACTGGGCTCCACTCGCCTCGGCGTGCCGCCCTGAGCGTTCCGCTCCGTGCCGGGCTACGCTATTTTCCTTGTTTTGGTTTTCGCAGGTGGCACAACCTGCCCCTGGCTGCTCGGCGCCCGACTCGCTTCGCGCGCCCGAGAACTAAAAAACACCCCCGCCTGCCCATCCAGAAACAGATCGCCAGGCGAGATGCCTTGATCATGGAAGCGTAGAAACATGCAGCGAAACATCCGCATTGGATGTTCGGCACACTCGTCTCTTGGAGCCGACTTGGGTCTCTCTTAGGGTCCTGGCAGAGCCACGTGGGCCGCTTTCGGGGCCCTTTTGGGTTTGGGGCCCCTTTGTTTTTTTTGTTGGGGGGGGGCTCTCGGGGCCGTTTCGGGCCTCCTTGGCTCAGAAAGAGGGAGGGGGGGGCACATTCTGCCCTCCCGGAGGTTCAACAGTATGTGTTGAGGCCTTTTTGGGGCGCTCTACGGCGCTTTTTGGGCCCTCTCTGGGCGACCTTGGGCCCCTCTTGGAGCTCTCTTGGGCCGTCTTGGGGCCATCTTGAAACCTCAAGAGCCCATCGGAAGCGAAAAGGCGAGCAAGCGAAACACAGTAATTTCCCCTAGGTGTTTGAAGGGTTTTGGCGTCATGGGGTGGTCTTTCGAGGATTCTAGGGGCATTTGGAAGCGTCTTGGGGCCGTTTTGCGACCTCTTAGATGTGTTTGTGTGTGTCTGTTTCGGAGGCTATTGTGGGCCATCTTGAAATATCCTGAGCCATCTTGGGCCACCTTGGGCGCTCAAACTACCCACGCCCCCCACCCCCGTAGGCCCAGGGGAGAGGGGGGAGGAGGGGTCAAGCTTCCCACCCGCCGGCAAACCGGTTTGTTCACTCCCACCCGCCCTCCCAACACATACGTAACACCCGGGAGCCAGCATATCGCGTAAGAGCGCCGCAGACGCCATGGGTTACATGTGCCCCAGACCCTGGCGGCCCAAGCGTGCCAGGCGCGCCAGGTGCGGCACGTGCTTCACGTGCGGCCAGTGGTTCACGTGCTCCAGCCGCGCCAGGTGCGCCAGCCACTGGGAACCAATAGGAAGTCTTGGGCCCAGGTTTGAGCTTTCTTGGCCAATTATGGAGTCATGTGGAGGTTTCGAAATCCCATCGGAAACGGTTCGGCGAAAAGGCAGCAACCATTGATATGTCAAACCAGTCGGTCGCCCACCTGCGCCACTAGGCGGATGGGAATTTGCTGGCACCCCAGCAGTCCTTAACATGGTCGCGGGGCGGCCGCGCATGCTCCAAATGTGGAGGCACAGTGCGTTTGGTACTGTTTATTGACAGGGATGGTGGGCGGGGCCCTCATGGGGTTGTCATGGGTTGGCCGCCAGCCGGGTGGGGAAAGGGGTGTATACTAATAGGGAAAAGTGATCGAGGTCCCCCCTTCGCCCGCATGCCGTCTCACTCACGCCCGCCCGCCCTCCCAACTCATAAGTGACACCCGAGGGGGTCTCAGCACATTGCTAAGGAGCGCCACGCATGCTATGTGCGCCACGGGTTCCAGATGCACCAGGCACCCTGGCGGCCCAAGCGAACCAGGCGCGCTGGGTGTGGCACGTGCCCCGCGTTTAAGCAATATGCGGGCACCCCCGCCGTCCCTGTCAAAAACCTTGCAGAGTTGTCGCGAGGCGCCCGCGCATGCTCCAGATGTGGAGGCACATTGCATTCTGTATTGTTTTTTGGCAGTGATCGTTGGCCTGCGCGCAGCGAAAAAATGACGGCACCCCCGCCGTCCCGGTCAAAAACAACAAATGCAAAGTGGTCGCGGGGCGCCCGCGGTGTTCCTGACTGTGGTAATCGACGGTGCAGCTAGGGATGGTGGGGAGGCAGGTTGGGAGGGGTAGGGACAGGGAAGGGGTGGAGGGGAGCGGGGAGGCATGAGGGACGGAAGTGGGGAGGGATGTGGAGCGGAGGAGGGATTGATGTTGTTTGTTTATTTGTGTTTTTGTGGTATGTTGTGTTGCATTTCTCGTTCTCCCGCATGTCCATGTCCAGCGGTGTTGAAACAAGGAGGGAGAGGGGAGGATAGAGGAGAAGTAGGCAAGGGGCAGGGAAGGGCAGGGGAGGGGAGGGGCTGGAGGGAAGAGCAGAGGAGCTCTCATTGCGGTAATGATGGTGGTGATGATGGGGATGGGGGGGGATTCAAATGATGGTGGTGATGATGTTGCTGAGGATGCGGCTGATGATGCCGATGATGCCGATGATGCGGATGATGTTGGGGGTGATGATGCTGATCGTGAGGACGGGGAGGGTGTGGGATGGAGGAAGAAATTGCCGCCCACGCTGTCGCGCGCGCGCGCCGCCCCCTCGCGGAAGGACTCGGCCGACGACGAACCTTGGGTCGAGGGGCCTTTCCCTTGGGGTCGGATCCCCACGCCGCTGGGGGGGGGGGGGGGCGGCGGGAACAGGACAAGGGAGCAGATGGAGCGAGCGGTGGGGCAGGGGGAAGAGCTGACCAGCCGCCTCCCTGGGGAAGCTGTTGTCCCCAATGTAGCAGGATGACGGTTCAGAACTGGCCATGAAGGAGGGGGTGACGCAGCAGCCGTCCTGTGCGACGATGAATGCGTTGGGTTCAATACCTGCTCATGGGCGTCGTCCTCGTCATTGGGATTATTTGTTCGTCCTCTCCACGTTTCCTACGTCGGCAGAATTTGTTCCTGACCATCCTGTGGTGTTGAGTCTTCGTTTTGAAGAGACAGCGCCCCGCGTTCTCCTCCTGCCTCCTTTCTCCGGCTTCCTACCTCCTCCTCCTCCTATTCCTCCTCCTCTTCCTCCATTCCTTTCCCTTATACCTAATTTCCCCCTGTCGCACCCCGAGGCCAGTTTTTAGGGCGGGCCGGGCGTTTCGCCCGAGACTTCCTCACCATCTATGACCCTGAAGCGTCAACATTTGCAACAGTTCCACAGATGGAAGGCTGGTTGTTTTCAACATGTGGCTCTCGCCATAGCGCCGCGTACATTTGTTTTATACATTTACAGGAGTTTCACAGATTGAGGGCGAGCCGTTTTCAAAATGTTATTATCGCCCTAGCGCCGCGCACATTCGCTTAAAAAACAAGAGCTTCACGGATTGAGGGCGGGCTGTTTTCAAAATGTGGGTATCGCTTTAACGCCGCGCACATACTTGTCGCACGAGTTTTACGGCTTGAGGGCGAATCGTTTTCAAAATGCGGATGTCGTTTTAGCGCCGCGCGCGTTCGTTTCAAGAGCTTCACGGATTGAGGGCGGCTCCTTTTCAAAATGTGGTTCCCGCCTTAGCGCCGCGCACACTCGTTAATCCAGCTTGCAAGCAGTTCACGATCCCCATGATCAAGATACCAGAAATTGTGTTTAAGAAGGATTCAGGATTATCAGGGTGCAGCAGTTACGTTCGTTCGCGCTGTTGAAGTCCCGAGAATGGTGTTTTGGCACGAGTCAGGATCGTCAAAGTGCAACAGTCAGGTGGATCCGTGGCGTTGGAATCCCGAGAACAATGTTTTGGCATGTTTCAGGGTCTTCAGACACTTGTCGTCCAAAGAGGCAGTTCCCTCAATGGAAATGGTCCGTTGTAGGGGACAACGACGAGCGATCTTGGAGGGAGAGGGTTTATTCCAACATCGTGGATGACTCTTGGGTTTGCACTGGTCCTCCTACTCCTCCTCTTCCTCTTTTTCCTTCTCCGGTGGCTTCGCTGCGCGGCTGTGCGGCCCCCGCCGCGGCGGGCGCGGGCGGGGCGGGGCGGGCCCGCGGTGCAATAGCCCCAAGCGCCGCAGTCGGCGCGACGGCCCTTGCTTCGCCGACAGCGTGCTGTGGCCCGCGCGCGTCTCACCCCCTGCGAGGGCGCCGCGACGGTGCGGTGCCGCTGTTCTTCATGCATGAGGCGCGAGGCGCAGCATGCAGGCAGTCGTCCACGTGGTGAGAGTGACACACCAGGCGCCAAGTGCCATCACTGCGGTTGCCGCAAGAATGAAGCCTGGTGGCGATGGTGCAAGCACTGCAAGAAGGAGCTTGTGCCGACGCAAGCTCCTCGTCGTCGGCTTCGCTCTGCTGGTGGCCGCGACGGGCTGGGCCAGGTGAAAGCACCGCGGCGGGTCGCCAGCCCCACTGGGCCCCGTGGGGCGCACCGGGGCGCGCCCGGCGTGTCCAGCAGTGCTCTCACTCGAGACATCCTCGCAAAATCGCCTCCAGGCGCGCGAGTAGGTTAGGTCCCACCACGCTCCCCAAAAACAATTTCCGGGGCGCGCACTAGGACGCGCCAGGCGTGTCCAGCAGGATTCTCGCTTGAGCCAGCCCTTCAAAATCGACCCCTGGCGCGCTGACTCGCCTCGGGCCCGATGACGGAGGAGGAGCAGGAGGAGGAGGAGGAGGAGGAGGAGGAGGACGAGGAGGAGGAGGAGGAGGAGGAGAAGAATGAGGAGAATGAGGAGGAGGAGGAGGACGAGGACGAGGAGGAGGAGGAGGAGGAGGAAGAGGAAGAGGAGGAGGAAGGGGGGGAGGAGGGCGACGATGACGAGGAAAACGAGGAGGAGGAGGAAGAGGAGGAGGAGGATGAGGAGGGGGAGGAGAGGGTGGAGGAGGAGGAGGAGGAGGTGGAGGACGAGGAGGAGGAAAAACAGGAGGAGGAGGTGGAGGAGGAGGAGGAGGACGAGGAGGAGGAAACGACCAGTACAACCTGATGATATTAGCCTTGTTGGGCTTAAGTTGGGTAAAGATGCTGGCGCCTCTCGTGTGCCCGTTGGTGCTTAGCGCGACGGCGTCCGCACAGTCGCTCATGTCTCTTTTGCCCGCTCAGCCTGCAATCGTTTCTCTCAAACGTTGAGGGCCCCTGGCCTCAGAACTACGCCATCCGCGTTCCGCGCAGGAAAAACTTTGATCCGCGATCCTTCCATATCACACTAAAGACTCCTTAGGACTGAGGCGTGAGGCCCCAAGGATTAGGCAATGGACCTGACGACGCGCCCACTCCGTGCGCAGAGGCACGGTGGCGTATATGTCCAGCCAGCATGTAACTGACGAGGTGGGTTGATGTCGGGACTCCGACGCGCACGTGGATTCATGGTTGCGGCAGCATTGGCCAGCCACCCCAGGCCGCCCCGAAAACGCGCTGCGAAGCGCCACGATCAAGGTCGCAGCCACTCGATGCCACGCGGCGATCTCAGAAACAGCTCGGTCTGAATTCCAGGTCGCCCTTTTCAGTTCCCATTTTCCTGATGGTAAAACCGTGGAGTGAACCGATGCGGGTGCCTTGAGCTGGCGGCCCTGCCCGAGGGTCACCACGAGTGCGCCGTCCATGAGCAAGACCACCTCGCCCCGCTCCGCCCCCGCCCCCTCCCGTCCTGCCTGGTCAGGTCTGCGCTACGGCTGGGTGGTGGAGTTGCAGTCCACAGAGGAACGAGCCGCCCGGCCGGAGGTAGCCCGCTGGCCCGCGGATTGGTCTGCCGAGGTGCCCAGCGGCCAAGGCGGGCGGGTGGTGGGGTCGGTCGGAACGGGCTTGCGCGGGCCCACCGCGTGCCTGAGAGAGGCTCTCGCCGAGCACCGGCGGGCCCCACTCCAGACCTCCATGAGGGGGCTGGAGTAGATAGGATCGGAGGATCGCGACGCATCGCCGATGCATCAATGGTGCAGCTCGATTTGGAGCGCGATGTTTTCCACCCCCGACGTCGCCGATCCTCCGAACCCATCTAGTCGGATACCATTTGAGAGGCCTCCTTTCACGGGACCTCAGGAGCAAGGGGGGGAGGGACGGGGAGGAAGAGTGTAAGTTGGGATTGAGTTCGGACTGGGCCAACCGTCCCCCTTCTTCTTTTCTTTCTTTCCGTTTCCTTGTTTTCTCGCCTCCGCCTTCTGTTTACGATCGAACACTTGGTGTCTGGCCTCGGCCGATCGGTTATTGACCAGGCCCGCCCAAAGGCTTACGAGGTCTGCGAGGAGGAGGAGGAGGAGGAGCAGGATAAATAACGATAAGAATACGAGTACGAATAACTAACAGTAATCGTAATGATACGGATGGTAGTAATAATAATATGAGGAAGACGAATAACATACGATTAATACGAATAAGAATACTGAGAACAACCAGGAACTTCAGACAACAAACAAACTAGGAAGAGGAGGAGGAGGAGGAGGAGGAGCAGGAGCAGAAGCAGGAACAGGAGGAGAAGGGAAAGATCCTTAACAATTTGGCTTAATACATTTTGTCTCAAGCCATTTTTGGCTCAACTATCCTTGCGCGCGCGGTCGACGGCGCGCCGGGCCCGCGAGCGAGCGCCCAGGCAAAACATGGTACGTCTCTCTCTCTCACTCTCGCTGCGCAACAACACGAGTCTGTCCTGATCGCGCCGGCGCAACAAACTTCTCTTGTGGCACCGACCAGCACCCCCGCCTCCTCGGAAACCGCCCCGTCCCCTGTGGCGTCGACCAGCACCCCCGCCTCCCCCGAAACCGCCCCCCGTTGTCGCCCCCGTGGGTGGCTGCGAGGCATCGCCGCTGGAGCACCAGCAGCCCCAGCGCCGAAGACTTGGGGTCGAAGGCCGAGGTGACTGGCGAGCGGCGGCCCCAGCCGGACCAGGGCAACGGCCAGCAGCCTGAGCCCCGCGGCCTCAGCGGGACGGCGCAGCAGCGGGAGCTGCGGGTGGTCGCGCGGCCTCGCCGCAGCGTGGGGCGGCGCGCGCAGGCCCAGGGCGACGAGCAGGACAAGGGGCGGGGTCCCGGTGAACAGCGCCCAGTCGACAGCGCCGCTTCCAGCAGCGGCGCCTCTTCCAGGTCGGGCAGGCGGTGCCCCCCAGCGGCGGCGGAGAGGAGCGGGCAACGCGCCAATGGCCAATGGTTCAGTCGATTCAGTCCCCCCCCGTGCCCATGTCTGACGCACGGCTATGCGACCGAAGGTGTGTGTTTGCTCGAGACGAAACATTGTCCCACCCGCCGCGCGCGCGCGCCCTCCCGGGCGCCCTCTCCTGGCCGGCCGGGCCCTTTCCCATTTATCTTGTCAGCCAAAGTTTAACGGACACTTGTACACTCATATTGCCGTGGCGATTTGGAGTACATCGCCCATCGATAAGTTGAACTTGAGCCAGAGATTGCTACAGTAATCATAGAGTAGCGCTCGCGAAACGAACATGATCACATTTTGCGCATCAGCTGGGCCAAGAACGATCCCGCATGAACAAAGAATGTACACACGATTAGCTACCAGCCGAAGTTCGATCTTCGATGAAAGTGGCTCTACCAGATGAGGGAATTTTGATCTAACTATCCATGTATGGTGTACGACCTACAGAAGAACCGCCCCAAGGCATGAGTGTGGATGTTCCTGATAAACATCCTGCCGACTACGTCGGGGAATCGAGCCGACGTCTTCTCTCCAAGATCTCCTGGAACCTTTCACTCGATGACGAGCCTCGCCTTGGTGCTCCGAAGACCAAAAGGGCGCCGCGCGCCCCGGCCGAGACGGAGGAGATGAAGAGGGTTCCATACCAAATGGCGACCAACCCGACGCCCCCATCCACCTCTCGGACGACGAACACGACGTGGAATCGATTTCGTCGGCGGAAAACTTCTCTTGCAGGTCGGCGCCCAGACCCATCGGCTTTCATGCTGATCGTCGGCCAGGCGATGGACGAGGTGAGGTCTATGACTGTGCGTCTCCTGTTCCACTGGGCGACTTTGAGCCTCCTGCGCAGATTTTTTTGCAGGCGCTCGACTTGGGCTTCGGCCGGCGCCCGATTCACCGCATGCGCATAAAACCGAGCTGTTTTCTGCCAGTGAGACAGCCTTTCTCTGATTTCCTTTGTTTTCTTTCCTTTCTCAGCATCAGTACGCCCCGGAGGTTTGACATCAGGGCCTACTTTGATGCAGCCTTTTCCATTGCGTCGAACCGCTTGAGGATGGTGCCCGAAGTCTTCTGCAGCTTGGGCGCACATTCAGCCCAGTTCCCTTTGGCCTTGGGTGCTGTCGCGCCACCTGCCAATTCCTTATCACGGGATGTTTTTTGTTGCGTTTGCCACTTCAACGGGCGCGGAACAGCCGCATACACACTTGATCCGAGACGCCCAGTTCCCTTCCAGATGGCACCTCGTGTAACTCAGCCCTCCTCCCCTCCCCCCTGTTTGAACCGTGGCGTAGTCCAATTGGGCCGGCCAGGGGGCCCGTGATGCAGCCGAGGCGCTCGTCGAGGGCGACGTTCATCCCCTGCCGCCTCCGCCCTTCGCCTCTCCCCCCGCTCCCTGGTCCGCGGAGGGCAGCGCTGGTGTTTCTACTGAGCGGTAGTTTGCATGAGGTTTTGCATGCTGTTGTTTGTCATCCCAGGTGGCGCTGCGCAGAAGGGGCGTCCGATTGCGCAAGCCATGCGCCCGCGGGCCCGTCGCTTCCGCGCAGGCGGCGCCGGCGCCGCGCCAAGTATATTTGCCAGGCGTTTCGCACCGTCTTGCCCGGAAATCCGCGATTGGCCACCAGCGGGCCCGAGCTGCTGCCCCATGGTAGTGGCGCAGTCCTCCCTTCCCTTTCTCTCTTCGCCTCCTCCTTGGCTCCTCTCTCCTCCCTCCCTTACTCTTTTTGAACAGACTTGATTTGATGTTTCAATTTGCCTGTAGCATCGCTCGCTCTCGCAATTTGCGTAGCCCCTCTGCCTCGGCATGAGGCGTCTTTATTCCAGCTCATCTGCCTGCTGCTCTTGTGGGCCCTTCGTGCGGGCACCTTCTTTCAGGGGCGGCCAAACCGACCCCCACCAAACCATGCCTTTTTTCAAAGAAGGCGGAAGTGCGCAAACACAGGGAGCGAATGATATCCTTCCTGAGAGCGTCGCTCTCGCAAGACCGGGTCGCGGTCCCAGGGGCATGCGGAGAGACAGCTAAATCGAGACGTTTTGGAAACCACTGCACCAGTCAAGCGCTTCGGGGACGAACGCGAACGAAAGCGCCAGCGCGGGCAGAAGTCGCGACGACGGGCCGGCAGAGAGAACGACGCAAGATAAGGAGCACGGCCCACGGACAGTCATCGGGGAACGTCAACGGCGCATGAAATCCACGCGCTGCCTTCGAATGGCGCGACCAAGGGTGGCCGGCCAGAGCGACGCGTCTGCGCCGGCACGGGCGTTGATCATTCAAAATATTATGCCTCGGCCCTGCGCTGCGTAGCGCAATTCTTTCTTAATGCGAATCAGAGCTCCGAGGTGCGCACATGGTGTCGGTGAGCCGAAACGCGCGCTGAACCTGGGCGGCTAGGAAAAATCGCAACCACCCCCAAAACGAACATATCCCAACGAAGCAGTCGCATGCTTTGCGCGCGGTGAAGTACGACCGCCAGGGTTTGAACAGTCTTACAACATACCTGGCAAACCCTGAACGATTTCTCAAAAGTGATCGGCACACTCACGATACCAGAATTACAAATACATCGTTTCGCTACTTCGGGAATTTGACAAAGGAACATCACGCCTTTTGTATATGGGCGAGCAAATGAAACGTCGCCCACCCTGACGTACGCATACGCGTGCAGGGATGGCGAATCGAGCCAATGATGGCCCAAAGAGACGGTCCTCCTGTAGAAGGGGTTTTGACAACGCGTGCCCGCTACATATCAGGAGCCTCGAAAGTGCACAAACAGACATATCATAGGATCCACGCTTGGCTCTATCACAGAGCGCCCATGTCTGCGTTGGCAAGTATGGCTCCGGTGCCGAGCCAGGCGCAGGAGTACGCACGTGCTGCACGACCAGGCTCACGCGCCCCATGAAAGACTGCGGACGTTTCAAGGCATTGGCCACGCATCCCCACAGACGCAACACAGTACGTTGCACATATTGAGGCAATGAGTTGCAAATACTGGGAACCAATCGTATGCCTGGGTGCAACATGCCAGCACATGCCGCACAAACCACACGTGCAACCCACATCCCTCCATTTCCGCTTGATATCCCGTCCACATATTTTATAGATCCTTCCCTCCCCTGCCGCCCCCGTTCGTCCTCCCCCTCCCCACCCTCTCTCAACTTCCCCCTCCTCCGCCCCCCTCCTCCTCGACCCCTGGCGCAGCTCGCCCTCGCGGCGGAGCGCATTGTGCAGCGCGTCGCCAGGCGAGGGAACTAAGGGAGGGAGGGGGGAGGGATGGGGGGAGGGGGGAGGGGAGAGAAGGGGGGGGAGGGAGACAGGGCGAAAGACGCACACAGGAAGGGGGGCGCGGGAGGGGAGCCAGAGGAGGTAGGAGAGATACGGGGGGAGCGGGGGAGGGAAGGAATGTCGGAGGCAGGGAAGGAGAGCAAGAAACGAGGACAATGGCGATGCGGGCGAGGGGAGCTAATGCGAGGGGGGAGGGATGGGAGGGAAGGGGCACTAGGGAGGGAAGGGGCGAGGAAAAGCGAGGAAAGCGGGGGGAGGAAAAGAGGGCAAGGAGGAGAGACAGAGAAGGTGGGGATGTTGTGAGGACAGCGGAGAAGTGGACATAATGAGATGGCGAGAGGCCAAAGTGAAGAGCAAGGGAAGAGTGGCGAGGGGACGGCGAGGGAGGGGGAGACACGAAGGAGTAAGGAAGGAGGAGAGGATGGCGGCGGAGTAACGGGGGGAAGATCCGGAAAGACCAGCCGGCCTGGACTCCCGCGGCACCTGCGACAAAACCTTGCCCTCCGCCCCCCCAGCGAGGCCCAAGCTGCACTCGCGCGGCTTGCGGGGGCCGCGCGACTGGCTTTTGGGGCTCGCCCGGGGCGGATCCCCGAATGAAAATTTCGAGAGTGTGGACCCGGAGCTCGTCGCGGTAGGGCATCATTTGGGCGCGCCCCGAACCGGAGGCTTCCGTGACGACCCCCCCCGGGACCCCCGCCCGTCTGTTTTGTTTCCCGACTTGTGCCTAAACCGGAGGCTTCCGCGACGAGCTCGGGGGGGCCCCGGGCGCAACCTAAACCGGGGGCTTCCGTGGCGAGGGGGCGCCCAAACCGGAGGCTACCGCGACGACCCCCCCCCGGAGGTTTCTTGGTCGGGGCCCTCGGGGGGGCCCTCTCGGGGCCCTCCAGGCCTTCCAATGCGATCTCGGAGGGCCTCCACTTGCGTATATGAACACTGCTGTCCATGACCACTCTCGTATTCGACTGCTATTGTATATCACCCCTCCCTCCTGGCTCATCCCTTCGCCCTCGTCGCCCCCCCTGATGATCAGGGCAAGTCGCCTGGTGATTTTTTGGACGGGCTGGTGGGGATGTGCGGAGCGCCAACAATTTCTGGAAGCCTGCCTGAGGGCCCAAGGGAGCCTCAAGTGCGCCCCGTGAGGCCCGCAAGAGGACCTCGGGAGAGCCCCGCTTGGACCCCGAGAAAATCCAAAGTTAGGACGCGCGCTGCATCCTGATTCAGGAATGTCTCGGGGTCCACTTGATACCCCGTGGGGGCATTCTCCGGGACCCCCTGAAACCCGCCCGAAGCCGGAGGGGGCCCGTGTCGCCGAGAACTCGCTAATACGGCTTTAATACAATCTAGTTACCCCCCACGAGGGCCCAAATCCAATATTCAAAATGCTTTTTGGCTCTGGGCCATCTGGGGATCCATCCGGGGCCCTCCTGGAGCCCCCCTGGGGGTCTCCCCAGGGCCCACCCGCAGCCCCCTCGAACCCGTTGAGGGCCCCGAAGAACGCCCCAGAGGGCACCCATCAGAAGGGGTCCAAATACATGTTTGGAGGGCCCGCATCAGGATGCATGGTGCAACATGAGTTTGGGCCGTTGCGTGGGCCACGCCGGTGCCCTCTTAGGGCCGTCTTGGGCCGCGCTGGGGCTGTCCTGAAGCCCCGAGGATGCCCCGAGAGAACCCCGAGAGAGTCCCAAGGAGGCTCCTGCAAGCGACATTTGCATGCACACTTTTACGTCGTATTGTTTCCGCGTGCTCCCTTGAAGCAAGAGGGTAAGGTTTTCCTCGATGTGGCACGCGTTGCCGTTTGCCCCACGGCGCGGCGTCGTGCTCAGCAAGAACGTCCCCCGCCATGCCATTGCGGTTGCATGATGCACCGTGCACCTTGACCTGGGGCCCACTGGGGGTCGGCTTGGAGCCCTCTCGGAGCTCTTTTGGGGGCCTCAGAAGACTTTTCTTTCGGGGCCTCGTTGCGGCTTCGGGGGGGGGGGGGGCCTCGCCCAGCTCGTTCGAGGGAAACCGCGAGCTCCGGAGTCCGACCGCCAGCATCAATCGTCTGGCAACCCCCGCATATCCTAACATTCTCGGTAAGCTAGGAAAGCGGGGCCCCGGGCGTCAGCCGAAATCGACGGCGAGTTGTTGTCGAATCCCTGCAATTTCCGCGAGGGGCCACTGTCGAGCATTGATTCTGAGACAAACGCAAAACGCACGCGAGTTGCTAAGATGATCGAGTCAACAGTAGCGCCGAAAAGTGTCAGCGGGCAATCATATGTTTCCTCTAGTTGCGAAGCCGCTCGCGCCCCAAGATGCAGATGCGATTGTGCCGCATTTGAAAACATTATAGACGCACGCGCAAGAATGGCAGCGATGCCCCCAATGCTCCTTCGCCAACTCCGCCAAACAAGCACGCATTCCGACTCGATCGAGGAAGCTGCGCGGCGCACTTGCTGAATTTCATGACTTCTGTTTGCGAATTCCTTTGGGGCGGCGCCGGTCGTGCCCCGAGAGCGCTTCGCGCGTGGGCAATTTGTTTTGCTCGAGTCTGCAGCCAACGCACGCGCGGACCGCATTGACTTCGAAAGCGCAAAACTCGCTACGCAAGGGCATGGCTTGCTAGGGGTCGGTTTGGCCGCGCCCGATTCTTCGGCATTGACCGTGATTGGCCTACGCACGCACGAGTTTTAGTTTACAATTGTCCGCTGGCTTCTCTCCTCTTCCTCCCGCTTCTTCTCGTCTGGCCTCTCCCCACTTCGCGTTGGGCACATGTGCGAGTCCCGCCCTCATCGCCGGTAAGGGGTACGCACGCGCGAGTTTTTTTGACATGTAGTGGCGCAGCATGGCCTGTGGGAGTGATCTGGTCGACGCATTTGCGGGTCCTTGGAATCCATTGTCAAACTCAGAGTTTTTCGGTATGGTGGTTCCACCATGCGCGATTCGCTGCTGGCCGCAGAGTGGCCGCTTTTTTTTTTTTTTTTTTTTTTTTTTTGACAGGAGCCTGGCACTGCAACGCCGGGAGTCAATTGGAGCATTGGTCATCGGCCGTCCGCGTCTCTCTTCCCCCCCCCATCCCATCCTCTCCAACAGTTGTGCTGGACACAAAAACACTCGCAGCGGCAGCTAACACATGAGTTTAAATTGGTTCGAGGATGTGTGACGAAAGTTGGTGGATGGATACGGAAGTGGAGGAGGACGTGCGTGTCGACCGCTGGGAGCATGTTGACCGCCAGAGCTAAGTTTCAAGCACGTAGCCAGTGATCTTACCGTTCGCATTGCACTCTCGATCAAGAGTAGCGGTTGACGCCGCATTTTTCGAACCGTGCCACTGCGGAGGAGAAAGAGGAGAGGCGGAGTTTGAGGAGGAGAATTGAAACTTGACCGTCAGGGCTGGCGCACTCACGGGCATTTTTACACAGGCCCGTCTGTGAGAGAAGCACTAGCGCTGCGCAAGACACGGACATCTTTCATCGTTACATTGGCTCTGCCATTTTCGATGAACGTTTTCACATGCATCATCATAAAGGAGGTGGGGGAACATGTGGAGGTGGGAGGAGCACTGCCAACATATTTACACACCATTTTTTTTGAGGGTCTCGACCTGGGAAAAAGGGGTTTGGGGTAGATGAGTTGGTAGTGGGTGAGGGTTGCCTTGCGTGTGCCTACTCCGTCAGGTCATCCTGGCTAAGTTCACTTGTGAGCCTCTGCTTTTTGCGTTTCCTTCGTCTCTTTTCTCACCTTCTGGCACTCAGTCTCACCTTTTTTGAGTTGCGCTTGATTATCTCATGGGTTTGTTCGCTGACCCATAAAATTCATGCGACACGACGCTACGAGCTCCGCTAATTGTTTGCCCATCGCAAGAAGTAGGGAAGAATAGTGACGAGGAGCGCATCCGGGTGCGACGCCCAGGGAGAGTGCGCCGCTGGCGTCCGGTGCGGCTCGCGCGCCAAGGGGGGAGGAACAAGAGGATCCGCAGCTTCCGCTCAGGAAGTGGAACCTGCACCTCCAGATGAAAAGGCATCCAGACAAATTGCTTGCGCAGTGCAGCCGGGTATTTGTTATCGAGGTTTTCCGATCTGGGGGGCCCGGCCGAGGCCCGTGGGCTGGCCAGGCACGGCGACAGGCGAGGCCGCGGCGGTCCTTGAAGGCCCCGGGGTGCCTGTTGTCCCATGTTTTTGGGAGGCCTCGGGTGCGGGGGGGCCTCGGGGGATCTCCGAATCGTGTCATTGCTGCGCCGTTGGACACCTCGGCGGCGGTGCGTGCCAGGGGCGGCGTGCACTTTGGCGCGCCCCTGTGGCCCTCCGTTTTCTGTCTTTCAACGGCCAGCGCGCAGCTTGTCGCCCGTGGCCTCGCTCCGCCCCCCCTCCCCCCCCCCCATGGGGTGCAAAATGCCCTCCAGAATGCCCCCTGGCGCTCCTCTGGGCTCTCGTGGGGACGTGGCTCCGCGCGGTCGTGCGCTTGGCCTCGGCGGGCCAGCCTCTCGGCTCCACGCTCGGGGCCGTGCTTCCCGCCCTCGCCGCCCCCCTCCCAGTCGACCACGAACCCACAAGAAAAAGTTGCTACGATTAGCACTGGCCTTGTTCGAGCTGAGGGTCTCCAGGGAGACCATGACCAGCGCCAGCACAGAACCAGGACATGGCCCCCTCCGTTTCCCATTCCTCTCCATCTGCCCCCCCCACCCCCCGCCCTTTCTTTCCCTTGCCCCGCCGCCTTCCTGCCCTTCCGCGCGGCGCGGGAGCGCGCGCCGCGAGGGGGGCGGAAGAGGGAGGGCGCGCGCGGAAGCATGGCGAGATGGATAATGAGGAGGCGAGCAGGAGAGGGAGGGAAGAAGAGGGAGGACGAGGACGAGGGATGACGAGGACGAGATGGAGGAGGAGGAGGATGAGGAGGAGGAGGGGAAGTTGGAGGCGGAGGAGGAGATAAGGAGGAGACGAGGAGGAGGACGGAATGGAGGAAGAGGAGGAGGAGGGGGATGCGAGGGGGAGACAAGGATGACGTGGAGAAGGAGGACCCAGACGGTACGACGTCGTCGTTGTTTCACAGCGTTACTCCCCAGGGTTCTGGACCCCTTCAGAGGACCAGGTTTTCACCCTGAGTCGTCTTTTGGAAGGTCCTGGGGACCAGCAAGGGTCTCCAGAGGCCGATAACTGCAAAATGAACGCAGGCGCGTTTTTTTCTCACAACGCGTGGAGACCGAGAGAGGAAGGGGGGTCGTTATAGTCATTTGTTCCCCGCCTCCTCTTTCCGACGACAGCGAAGCCGCCCAGCGCCAGGAGCAACAGGGCCCTGGCGCCTCGCGCTTCCTGCACGTGGGCGCGGGCAAGCCAGCAGGCCCCAGGGTGGTGGGGCCACCAGGGCGAAGCTTCAAGGAGGAGATTGAGCTACCATGAAGCAAACGGGTCTTGAGGGACACGGGTCCTGGAGGTTTTGCGCCGTTTTCGTGTTCTTGGGCTCCTCCCAGGGCCCTGGGGCCGTCAGCAGAAGGATGGACATGGTCCCGGGGAAGCCCCCAGGATCCAGGTCCCATCTCTTTCATGACCCGCTTCCTTTATGCCAAGGGAAGGTTCGAGGAGGAGGAGGATCGATGAGGAAGCAGGGAGATCGAGGACGAAGGACGAGGATCCATGGGGAATGGTGCGGATGGTGAGGAGGACCAATGTCGGTCGGTTCGAGGAAGAGGAGGAGGAGGATGGGGAGGGGGAGGAGGAGGAGGGGGAGGAGGAGGAGGGTGGACGAGGAAGGGGGAGGGTCTCGGAAGGGAAACAGAGTCAATGACACGCCGCCGTTGGAAGCCCTTCAGCGTATTGTTCCTTCGTTTATGTTCGAAGACCGGGGGTTTCTTCCACAGTAATCGAATCGCCTTAGGTCCATTCCGAGGCTACTCCCAGCTTGTAGGTCAGAGGCTTGGATGCCTGTGGGGAGTTCTTGGGAGTGCCACCAGACGCATTCTCGAGGCGGTTTTGGAGGTGGCTTGGGGCCGCCGGGGGGGGGTCCCGGGGTCTGATGCTGGCCTAATGAGGGCTGGGCTTTTGGGGGGCCACTTGTGGGCCTGCGGACGGTCTCGGGGGCCATCCTGGGGCGGAAGGCTCGAAATGTGTGTTCGTGTTCGCCCGCAGGGGCCCCTCCTGGTGCCCTCTGGGGCTGTCTCTTGAGAGCCCCTTGGGCCGTCTTGGCGCCCTCTTGGACCGTCTTGGGTTTTTTGAGGGCTTAGGTCTTTGGGGCCGTCTTGTGGCGATAAGGCCGCCTTGGTCGGTCGAAAGCAAGAATAAGCGAGAACGACCAAGTCCGAACACCACTTAAGCCGATTTAACGTACTTTAGCATCTTGGGGCCCTCTTTGGGAGACTCTCGGAACCCTCTTGGGACGTCTTGGGGGCCTCCAGGGACGTCTTGAAGCCATCTTGGGCATTTTGGAGCGCTTTTACTTTGGGTGGGCCTCTTCGGGTCCTCTTGGCGCGTGTTGGGGCCCTCTTGGCCCTGACGAAGTCATGCGGGAAGTTTAAGGAGCGCCCGAGCGAGGCCAGGAGTGCCGAGAAGTGCCCCGAACTCGCGGCTGTGGGCCCTTCAAACATCTGTAGGATTGAGGGCGGAAGAGTCAACATCGCCGGTGGGCACTCCACACAGTGCTTCGCTGCACGTTGCCGGTTGCGCTAATGAGTTCCTCATTTCGGCGCGTCATTGATGTTGTTTCTCCCCACCCCCAGGGTCAAGGATCGCGGGACGAGATTTCTGGATGTGTGTTATTTGTGTAAGGTTTTTGGATGATGATAAGGAGGAGGAGGAGGAAGAGGAGGAGGAGGAGTAGGAGGAGGAGGATGGATCGCCGACGTCGTCGTGCTCGCCAGCGCCACCCTTTTGTGAGTTCTGGTAAAGGCTTACCCCAGATACAGACATGATGCCTCTCCGCCCACGCGTCTTGCGCGCGCCTTTTGGCCCACTCAATCCTTCCACTCCTGGGCCTCCACGCCCTTCTCTCTCTCTCTCTCTGTTTGTCTCTTCTCTCTCTCTCTCTGCAGTTGCAGCAACTTGATACGGAGTTGAGACGCGCTCAAAGCGAACGTTCAAACGCTGCCGTTTGGTTCAAGCGGCGCCCAGCAAAATATGCTCAGACATGTTGCTGTCTACCATCGCTTGCGACAAACGGAAACATTTTTTTTGCATTATCCCTCTGACACCTTCCATCCCATGTCCTATCTTTCATCTGCACGCTCATATTTCCAAACTGGTTGGGGCATGGGATCGCCTCACGCGTAGTATATGGTTCAGCTTCCCACATTGCGTTCGACTTGGTATCGGGGCTGGCCTCACTACTGTGTGGCCGGCTCCGACTCCCATACTGGGCATCTTACACGTCGCCGATGGCGCAGCGCAGCGTGCAAAGCAACCATATGTGGTTTGTAGCGCCGATGGGCATCTTACACGTCGCCGATGGCGCAGCGCAGCGTGCAAAGCAACCATATGTGGTTTGAAGTGCCGATGGGCATCTTACACGTCGCCGATGGCGCAGCGCAGCGTGCAAAGCAACCATATCTGGTTTGTAGCGCCGATGGGCATCTTACACGTCGCCGATGGCGCAACGCAGCGTGCAAAGCAACCATATGTGGTTTGAAGTTCCACTGGGCATCTTACACGTCGCCGATGGCGCAGCGCAGCGTGTAAAGCAACCATATGTGGTTTGTAGCGCCGATGGGCATCTTACACGTCGCCGATGGCGCAGCGCGGCGTCCAAAGCAACCATATGTGGTTTGAAGTTCCACTGGGCATCTTACACGTCGCCGGTGGCGCAACACAGCGTGCAAAGCAACCATATGTGGTTTGTAGCGCCGATGGGCATCTTACACGTCGCCGATGGCGCAGCGCAGCGTGCAAAGCAACCATTTGTGGTTTGAAGTTCCACTTCGCCGCTACGAGAGTTCTGCCAAAATACTACGCCTCCCGGTAGGCGACGAAGCCCCAATACAACGTTGGCAGTGGGCCCGTTAGGCCGAGGGGCCCCAGTACAATGTTCGGTTGAAGCATTTTTCGCTCCAGTCTCGGGCGGCGCCGCCCTTTCGAAATCGAGCCCGCGGGTTTCGAAATCCAGCCGAGCTCGTTTTGGGGAGGAAGTCCTAGGCGAAAGCCACATTTCGAAATCGAGCCCGAGGGTTTCGAAATCCAGTCGAGCCCGTTTTGGGGAAGAAGTCCTAAGCGATAGCTGCATTTTCTAGTTGTCGGGTCAGGGCATTGGAAATTTCAAATGCCAAACGGCGTGGCCATTTCGAAACGGCGGTTTCGCTCGATACTTCTTCGAAACAACGATTTCGAACGATTTCGAAACTTTCGGTTTGATTTCGAAATGGCGCTCCCGCCTAGGATTTCCGCACACATAGAATTCGAAACCTTTCGGGCTGGATTTCGAAATGGCGCTCCCGCATAGGATTTCCGCAAACATAGAATTTGAAACTTTTCTGCTTCGATTTCGAAATGGCGCTCCCGCGCAGGACTTCCTGCAAAATTGTGCGATGCTCAGGCGCTGTTTCGCTGAAAACACAAAACGGGTCAAAACTTTCGCAGCGCCGATGGGCATCTTACACGTCGCCGATGGCGCAGCGCTGCGTGCAAAGCAACCACATGTGCTTAGTAGCGCCGACGGGCATCTCACGCGTCGCCGATGGCGCAGCGCAGCGTGCAAAGCAACCTTATGTGGTTTGAAGTTCCACTGGGCATCTTACACGTCGCCGATGGCGCAGCGCAGCGTGCAAAGCAACCATATGTGGTTTGTAGCGCCGATGGGCATCTTACACGTCGCCGATGGCGCAGCGCAGCGTGCAAAACAACCATCTGTGGTTTGAAGTTCCACTTCGCCGCTACGAAAGTTCTGCCAAAATACAACGCCTCCGGGTAGGCGACGAAGCCCCAGTACAACGTTGGCAGTGGGCCCGGTAGGCCGAGTGGCCCCAGTGCAATGTTCGGTTGAAGCATTTTCGCTCCAGTCTCGGGGGGCACCGCCCTGTCGAAATCGAGCCCGCGGGTTTCGAAATCCAGCCGAGCTCGTTTCGGAAAGAAGTCCTAGGCGAAAGCCACATGTCGAATTCGAGCCCGAGGGTTTCGAAATCCAGTCGAGCCCGTTTTGGGGAAGAAGTCCTAAGCGAAAGCTGCGTATTCGAGTTTTCGGGCCAGGGTTTTTGAACATTTTAAAGGCCAAACGGCGTGGCCATTTCTAAACGGCGCTTTCGCTCGATACGCCTTCGAAATAACGGCTTCGAGCGATTTCGATACTTTCGGGCTCGATTTCGAAATGGCGCTCCCGCCTAGGACTTCCGCACACATAGAATTCGAAACCTTTCCGGGCTGCATTTCGAAATGGCGCCCCCGCCTAGGATTTCCGCGAACATAGAATTCGAAACCTTTCTGCTTCGATTTCGACATGGCGCCCCGGCGCAGGACTTCCTGCAAAATGGTGCGATGCTCGGGCGCTGTTTCGCTGAAAACACAAAACGGGCCAAAACTTTCGTAGCGCCGATGTATTGGTATTCCATGACGCAGCTAGGTGGACTAGTAACATGGCGGTTACTACTGCGTCAACGTTTCTTCGCTGAACGGAACCAAGCCATCGGCTTACTTGTAGTAGTGGCTCTTCCTTTGGAGACGACAAGGGGCGCGCGCCGAAATCCATTCCAAACGATATCGGTTTTCTTCCGGCGAGCGGGCACGCCCTGCCGCGCGCCGGTTTCCTGCGCATTTTCAACGCGCTTAACTTCTCAACTTCGCAGCACACGCGGCGTTCATTTGGCGCGTTGCGCATGCTATCGCGTGCCAATCACGCGTGGCTTGCACTACTTCGTAGACGCGTTCTGGCGAGGCCCTTCGCGGGCCCTGTCGGGGTCCACCCGATCCGCCGAATGCCGAAAGTTCCAAACAATCATTGCCGACGGTTGTCATAAGCAACGCCGCCGACTGGGCCGCCGAAAAGACAACCGAAAGCGCTGCCGAAATCGCTGCCGAAATTGCCACCGAAATCGCCGCCGGAATCGCCGTCGAAGTTGCTGCCGAAATCGCACCCGAAACGCCGCCGGACATTGCAGCCGAAATTGCCGCTGAAATTCCGCATTGTGCCGCCGAAACAGGGGCCGACCTTGATCTTGGTTTTGGCTCTATGGTTGTGTCCGCGGCGTCATCGCGCACGAGTAATGCACGTTTTCGCTTGGGACAGGGCAGTGCACATATCGGTGGTTGAATTTCGGCGGCAATTTTCGGCGGCCATCTCGGCGGACTTCGCAATCTACTTCCGGCAGCTTTTCGGCTGCGATTTCGGCGGCGATTTCTGCTGCGATTTTGGCGGCAATGTCGGCGGCGATCCCGGGCGGCGATTTCGGCGGCAATTCCAGCGGCGATATCGGCGGCAATTTCGGCGGCCCTATCGGTTGCCCTGGCGGCCGTTTCAGCGGTCATTTCGGCGGTGTTGCTCTTGGCCGCTGTCGGCGAATGTTGCCGGGAGCTCGCAGCATTCGGCTGCGACAAAGAGGCGATGCGTCGGCGACGCAGGCCGACGCGAACTCAGCGCGACGGTTATTGCAACGTTGCTTCTCTCGTGGTCATGGCGGTGGTGATGGTGATTTGGTTCAGACTGGATATTCGGCAGGGGCTTTTGCAGGTGGGCCTACGCGCCGAGCAGTGCGCGTGGTCAAACAAGTAAAAGTGCCCGCGTAAATCCATTGGAATGCGGCTGCTACTCAGGGGTCATGGTGGCTCCAAAGGATGGTCCTCGGCGATACTTGCGGCGGTGCGCCAATCGCCGGCCGCGCCGACCACTGCATGCACGCCGTGGTTATGTTCCACTACAATCCCAACCGCCACCAACGACCGATTGGCAACGCGTCACACTTCAATGCGATCCCACGTGGCTCCATGCCACCGCGCGGGCAGGCTTCGATTCCCATCCCAGAGATGACGGCCGCGCCAGCCCCCACCGAGACATGACCATCGCATCAGCGACCAAGACCAAGATCTCGTTGTGCACTTCATCAGTTGGATGCGTTTCGGTCTTGCATTTGGTCGCGCGCATCGAGGACGGGCCGCCACCTGCGCCAGATGCGCCCCATGCCGATCGCAGTTGTCACCCTCGCCCTGTCTTCCGCCTGGGTGGGCCCCCTGAGATGGGGCCGCGCCCTGCGCGTTGCCTCATTCGCTCACGTCATTTTTTTATTTCCCTGCTCTCCCCCCCCCCGCCCTTTGTCCCCCAATTTCCCGCGCTGCGTTGCCGGCGGTACCAGTCGGGCCATGGGTTGCGATTACAGAAGTCATGCCCCGCCCGTCTCCTTCCCCCCGTTGGAGGGCTGGCAGGGGGCGGGGGGGGGAAACGCGGGGGGGGGGGCGGGTTGGCCAGTCGAACTCGGAGGATCTTGCGGCCCGGCTCGTCGGTCAAATGTAAGTAACCTCGCCTCCAGCGGCGGCGCTGTCCGATTCCCCGCCCGTCTCCGACGCCGTCTCCTCCGCGCTTATTTCGGTCCGAACTTATTTATGTCGGCTCAAACTTGGCTTGAATGTTCTGCCTCCGCTTACTTTTCGACGCAGTGTAATCTCCGGACCAGAGTCGGGAGGTGGAGCGGCCAAAGGCCGCCATGCCGCGCCGGCTGCAGGCGACCCGGGCGCGTTCCTGACTTGGATTAGCACATGCGCGCGCAGCGCTGTCGAGCCGCGCCGCGGCCGCATTCCACGTGGCCGCCGTGGCCAGGTCGACAAACTGTTCATCCAATTTGCATATGAGGATGCACAGCTTGCAGACTTGGAAGAACATGGCGGCGCTTCAATGCCCCCCCCCCCCCCCCCCGACCGCGATGAGTCTTGCAAGTGCGCGGGTTTTTGCAAGTGCGTTGGCAAATGCAACCGCGCGGAGCATTTGTCGAGTCAGGACAGAAAGCCCGGGCAATGGCGAAACGGGGCGGCGGCGAACTCTCATGCACGATGTATTCTAACATCGTCGAGGGTTGTCGCCTCTCGCAGGGCATGGGCGTCATTCGCGCTGGCTTCGGTCTTGCATCTCCGAAGAATTTGCGATTCGAGCGAGCGAATGGGCGCCGGGGTCGCCCGATCGACGCCGGGCGGCCGAGGTCGAAAAGGTGACTTGTCGCAGCGGCGGGCAAGCGATGGGCAGATCGACGCCCGCTCAGATTCGCGCGCCGCCCTGCAGCTTCCGTTTCCAGTGTCCATCTTGGTGGTCGCGCATCGCTGGTGCGCGTTAGGTCTTGACTGTCGGCCGGTTCGTCGAGATTCGCCACGGCGCAATCGACGCAGTCTTGCGCAGCCGGTCCGCGAGGGCACCGCCCCCCAGAGCGGGGCGCCCGCGGCGTCAGCAAGGGCGTCGCAAAAATGCAAGGCTAGGGCTCATCAGTAAGCAAACCATACGTTCATGACTTGGCCATCGCAGTTAAGAGCAGGGTCAGCGGCGATATTGGCCGCTCGCCATCATTCAACAGATGCTGCGCGTGAACAGCCGCAAGATTTTGTCTCGGGGTTGGACCGCTGCGCCGCGTATCTGATTCCAGAAGCGTTTGCATGGTAAACCGGCTAGGCCATTCTGGCACGGTGGTCATCTTCATCGCGCATCTGAAGTCCGCGGCGGTTTCGACCCGCATTTCTTCGTTCAGCGTTTGATTTTGCAAGTCCACATCCCGGGCGCAGATGACAGCGGTGGCAGTCGCGCGTCCAGATCCGCGAGAACGCAGGCGCCCCGCGTTTTCCCAGTTGCGACCCAGGGCGCCGCAGAGCAGATGACGGCAGACAATTTGCACCCCAGCGCTGCGACGTTGATCAGGGATCGGCTTTATCTCGACGTCGCGCGAGCGCTTCTTCACGGGGGCGCGCGCGTGGGCCTCTGCGCGGACGGCGCCGCCATCTACTCCGCGATGGACTCGTCACCCCAGGGCGGCCTCGACTTGTTCAATGGGTGAACTGGGGTGCCCGCAGGGCTTTGTGTTCTTATGGTGCGCCGTGGGTCTCTGGGGATTCTCGCGGGATCTCAAGATCAGCATAGGCGTGAAAATTGCGTGCATTGAACGCGCGCAAAGCGATGGGGGGGCGCGGCGAGGGGGGCGACGAGGGCGCGCCGGAGGGAAGGCGGCCAGGGCGAGGAGGCGGAGGGCGCGGAGTAGGAGAAGGAGGGGCGGAGGAAGTGTGGGGGGTCTTCGGTTTCTTCCTCAGGCCCATCCACTAGGGCGCCGTCATCAACGGCCCCGACCTCGACAGAGCGGCGAGGATGGCGGATGGGTTGGCTCGTGTCCGACACAGCTCACGACGATGTCGCTGCTATGACCATGCTCGGGTTTCAGCGTAAACTGGGGCAATGCACCCAGCAACGCGAGTTCCCTCCATCGGGCGTTGGGCCCCGCCGCGGCAATGCCGCGCGCGGGCTTCGTGCTTCTCTTCGCGGCATCCTCCTCGAATGTGATTCATGGCGAGCGGTCAGCAATCTACGCGGCAAGGTGTTCGCGGCGTTCACCGACCATGGGGCTGAGCTGCGCGTTGCCTCCTCATCATGCTTGGCAGGCGAGGTGTTTCCGCGCTGGCATTGCACCCGCCGGGCGGCTGGAGGTCGCGGCGCCGGCGCCGCCGAGGATGCCGCGGGCGGGCATATTAAAGGCATCATGGGAGACATGCGGGCCCGATTGGACATGCGGCAAGCGCTGCGCATTCCCGAATATTCTCGGGCAGTCGAGAATGCCCAGACACGCGTCTTGCAACGTCCGCCTTCTTCACCCGAGGTGGAGACATCCATGGGGGCATTCTGCGCAACGTTGTCACTGCGGCTTTTCCAGGTGTCGGTTCGTTGACACTTCGTCGGGGGGAATCCCGTTTGGCGACCTTTCTTCCGCAGCGGACGTCCGCTCTTTTCCGGAGGGCGGAGGGTCAGGGGCGCAGACGCTGAGATCGCGCATTGGCTGCCAACAAGGCAATATCCGCTCGCGTCGCGGAGACAAGATCGCGTGCAATTCGGATGCGGCGCCGAACCTGGCGACGGACATGGGCAGGCGCCGCGCCCTGCTAACTGGAACTGCGAGCATGCAGGGCAAGTTGCGGAAGTGACGGCGGCAATTGCAATGCCCTTCTGCTAGGCTCGCATCAATTTGATATTAGACATTGCATCGGCCCAGGGATGGCTTGAGGCGCGGCCCCAGTGGCGTCGGCGCCGCCCGAGAGCATGCTGCTGGCAGCGCAGGCTTGTCCAATTTCAACAGACTTGTCCCATGGGCGGCCGTTGTTTGCCTGGGATGGCTTCCGGGGCGCTCCGCCGTTCCACGAGTTGATGCGCGAAGCTTTGGATTTGAAGCGCACTGAGCTCTTGCGTCGCCTCGCCAGCGTTGGCCCCTGTGACTCGAGTGAGATGTCCAGGGAGCTCGCGTCGGCGAACGCTTTCATCTTTGCAGAGATGCAGGCGGGTCTCCACCCCGTCGCGCGGCTGCCCCTCAAGCGTCTGCGCGCTGGCCGCATTGACCTCCAGCGCGCTAGGGCGCATCTCGCCATCTGTCTGGCGCCGCGCGAGAGTTTGCCAGCGCGGAGCGCCGCGCTCGACATGACGGAGCGGGCGTTCGGCCATGGGCCAATTATTTGCGGGGGAGAGATTGCAGTTCTTGCGCGGCGAAAGAAAAATTGAGGAGGTGCCGGAGTTGATGGCTACGCGCAGAAAGGTGATGTTCACCCCGGATTGGGGGGCCATCGATCGTCGCCAGGCGCAGCTGCGATCCGATTACCGAGTCACCGTTCTGAGGCATGCGCCAGTCTCGGCGTCCGCAGAGACGACGTCATAGGGGCGGCGAAAAACAATCCTAGATGGCGATCCGTCTGGCCGTTCTGATTGGCCAGGCTTGGACAGTGTGAAATGCGCCGACAGACTTGGGATAGCAGTGCCATCGTTACTGGGGCAATGGGCCGGCGCGAGCGGCGTCTCGGGCACCTGCGCACTCCAGAAGTGGGCGGGCAGAGTGGTCTATCGCAGCGACTTGAAACACCAGTTCTCGACTTTGCCTGGCGCGTGCGCAGCGCCTCCTGTTGATGGAGCCCCTTCCCTCGGGCCATGCCCCGCTTTGCGCCCGCCGCGGGATCGCCCCTCTTGGCAGCGAGCGGCGGCGGCGGCTCGGGCGGGCGCGCGGGCGGCAGCAGCAGCAGTGGCAGCGGGCTCCGGGGATGAGACGCGGGGCTTCGGGCCCA
Organism: Prorocentrum cordatum; assembly: GCA_963575745.1. Classification (NCBI taxonomy): domain Eukaryota; class Dinophyceae; order Prorocentrales; family Prorocentraceae; genus Prorocentrum; species Prorocentrum cordatum. The sequence continues at coordinate 272,539 of CAUYUJ010014166.1, forward strand.
TTCCAGGCCCCCTCCCCTCGCCAAAACGATTCCTGGATCGTGCTCTCCGTGGCCCCGAGGCTCCCCAAGGCCCTATGGGCCTCCATAGAATGGCACGGCATGGGCCGGCGGCGGGCGGATAGGCGGCGGGCGCGGGCGGGCTGAGGACGCTAGAGGCAGCTCAGCAGCTAGAGACTGGGGGCCTCGGCGAGATATCGAAAGTGGAATGCGCCACCCGCGCAGCGACTGCCCGTAGTTCCACGGCCACGGTTAGTCATCGCAGCGTTTGCCAGTAGTTCCATGGTCAAGGTCGGCCCTCGCTGCGATGGCCAGTCGCTTCACTTTCGCGGTGCATCCTCGCAGCGCTTGCCTGCTGGATGCTGCAGGTCCATCCGCGCAGCGGTTGCCAGGCGCTTCGCGGTCACTGCCTAGCCCCACAGCGATTGCCAGCCCATGTTGCAATCCGCCGTCAAGGCGCTTTTCAGTAGCTCCATGTCCGGGTTAAGTTCGCGCAGCCTTTTGCAACGCCCCCATGACCGAGGTTAATGCGTACAGCGAATGCCAGGAGCTCCATGGTAAAAGGTTTATCGTCGCAGCGATCGCAAGTAGCTCCTTGTTTACGTGTGTTCTTCGAGCGACTGAAAGTTGTTCCATTTTCGAGCTGGATCTTCCTAGCGATGGCACGTAGCTTCATGGGCAGGGTGGCTCGTCGCAGCCAGCGTTGGCGGCCACCCCGCGGGCAAGGTTAACCCTCGCGGCCATGGCCAGTAACTCCGCGGCCAAGTTTAATGCTCGCGCCCAGTGTCGGCAGCTTCGCGATCAAGGTTCGCCCTCGCGGCGATAGCCAGTAGTTCCACGGTCAACGTCATTCCCGGCAGCGAGTGGTCGTGGCTTCATGGTCGAAGTGGAATCCTTACATCTATGGCAAGTAGGTCCAAGTTCAAGTCTCCTCGGCGGCAGTGCCAGCGTCTGCTTGAGCAACGTGAACCCTCGCAGGGAATACCAGTAGCTTCGCGTAAACCGTTGATCCTCGCGGCTGTCAATCGCTCCACGGACAAGGCCCCCGCTAGCAGCCACTGCCGGCATCTGACAGTTTCTGTCGCGCCTTGTCAATGCACGCAATTCTTGTCATTCGCAACCTGTCCACGGCCATTTTACGCAGCTGTCGCAAGTGGCTCCATGGCCATGTCTAATCCGCCCAGCGGCTGCGAGTCGCCCAATGATTACGACTGCTCCTGGCAGCGCCGTCCAATATTTATGTTCGTGGGCAATCCTTGCAGCCGCTGCCCGTGGCTCAGTGGTCACGTCAAGCATTCGCTGAACTTGCCAGTGGTTTCACGGTCAAGGCGAATCATCGCATCGATCATCAGTAGTTCCATGGTCAAGGCTCGTTCCTGCAGCTGTTGCCAGTAGCTCCACGGCCAAGGGTCGTCCTTGCCGCGGGCGCCAGCAGCGCCATGGTTATAATGAATCCTCGCAGCGAATGCTAGTTGCTCCATGACCACGGCTAACCCACGGATTCGCTCTCAGCAGCACGTAGGTCAAAAGTCACAGCCGCAGCGATTGCCCAGATCTCCATGGTCACGGCGCACCATCGCAGCGTTTTGCAAGTCGCCCAATGTTGGGCGTTAGACCTCGCAGCGGTACCCAGCACTTCATTCCGCGCAGCAACTACCCGTGGCCGCATGGCCAAGGTTAATCATCGCAGCAATCGCCCGGAGTTCCACGGTCAAGGTCGATCTTCGCGACGATTGCCAGCAGCTCCATTGTCAAGCTCAAGTATCGCAGCGATTGTCCGCGGCCCCGAAGTCAAGTTTCAGCTTGGCAGCGGCTGCCATTATCTCCATGCATCAGCTTCCCCCCCGCAGCAATTGCCAATTGCTCCATGCCCGGCGGGAGTCCTTGCAGCCATTGCCTAGGGTCAATGGGCAAGGTTGATCCTCGCAGCGAATGCAAGCGGATCCATGTTTAACGTTGGTCCTCGCAGAGAGCTCGTTGTCGGTCAAGGTTATGCCTCGCAGCGGCTGACAGTAGCTCACTGGCCGGGTTTCACAGCGATTGCTGTGGTTTTCATGGCCAAGCCCTTTCTCGCAGCGGTTGCCCGATTGCCCGCTGCTCCGCGTTCGATGTTCGTCCTCGTAGCGATAGCCAGTAGCCGCATGTCAAAGTGAATCATCGGGGTCGCATGGTCTTGGGGTCGCAGCGCCCTGGGGCCTTGGGACCGCGTGGAGGTTAGTGCGCGAGGGGCCTCGAGCTCTCGGGTTGACCGCGAGGGCTCGCGAAGGATTTCGGCGGGCGGGGGGTCGGCGCCATGGAGAGGGTGTGTGTGTGTGGGGGGGGGGGGGGGGGCGCCATGCAATATTGCGGGCTTGAAGTAGGGTGGGTGGGTGGGGGGGGGGCGGAGGAGTAAGCCGCGGCCTATATGATCCGTGGCGCACCGCCCAGAATGGGCCGTTCACCCCATCCGCTTGGGCCGTCCTTCGTGGCCCACAACAGAGAGGTCTGGTGGGATTGCCGGGCCGCTGCAGGGAATTGCAGGGCCGTTTGCAGGGCATGCAAGATGCTGCAGGATCGTTTGAAAGACTATTGCAGGGTCTTTGCATGGGCCCCCGCCGAGACTTCGTCGGGGCTTTCGCAGGGCGTTGCAAGGGGGCCCAGGGAACAGGGTTGGGAGAGGGTTTCATACGTCGGCCTCTACAACTTGGCTCCCGTCGCGGCCAAGGTCGTTGACTTGGACCGCGGCGGCCGGTGGAATAGCGCCAGATGGTGAACCGAGCTGCAAGCATCTGCGTCTGAGTACGCGAAGGTCGCCAACGAGGAGTGCCCGATCTTGCAGACGCCGCAGCCCAGCAGCAAGGACGAGGTGAGAGATCGCGCGGTAGACCAAGAGAGCGCGCATGTGCCGCTAGAGTACTGTCAGACGCATTGCCGGGTGAGCCCAGCGCAAGCAGGAGAGGGTCGACACGTCATTACGATTTGGTTCTTCCATTTCGAGAGCGGATCTTGCGGTTATGGTCCCGGAGGCTTCGCGTGGTGATATGCGCGATGATCGAGCTGGGATGCAACGTTGCTTCCATGCCGCGCCAGGTCGCGGCCGTCCAGCCGGGGCCGAGCGACGCGGGACGTTGCGGGGGGCGGCGCGGAAAAGGCAAGTACTGGGGCCGACCGAGGGGGACTTCGGAAGGTCAGGCGGAGTTGCTTTGGCATCGTGGGCTCTGTGGCGCAGGTGGTCAGCAGACGTCGGCTCTGCTGCGTGGACATAATCAAATGCGCCCTCGCCCATGACAGGTATGGCTCGGGTCCGCCGCGCGAGCGCCATCGGCGACTTCGGCGCGGCGGGCGCAGCGTGGCACCCAATCCTTGCTGGCTACAAACAGAGCCGCATCCTGATTAATGCGCCAGCTTTTGCTGCCGGGCGTTGGCACCTTTCCGCTGGGGGTCGACTTCAGGAGCGTGAGTTTCGTCTTGCAAGGTCGTGGAAGTGGGGCGCGTGGGCAAGTCGCGCTTCCAGGTTCCATCATATGGGTGCCATTTCTCGGGTGCTGTGATCTCGTGGGCCTGCAAATGGTGGGGCCCACTGGATGTTCGGTTCTCGTCTGCGCGATGGCTGGAAGACCGTGGCCATCTGTTCGTGGGCCCAGTCTCGGCGGAGCCGTCCAAGTTCGTCGTGGCCGGCGCTCTCGCAGCGTTTTTGCGTGCGTCGGAGGTTATTTGTTAAAGATTTCGAGGGCATGTGGACTTGTCGCGGCATTGGCCATGGGGATGATCGGTTTGTCGTTGGCCATCGCGGCGAAGGTAATCCCCGACACCGCCGATAAGATCAAGCTCGATTTTTTTGAGGTGCATGGCCGACCTCGGCGACGAGGCGCTGGAGCCCTCGCTGCAGGAGGGCGCCAGCCACCGAGGAGATGGGCGCGCGCAAAAACCTCCAGACACTGGTGCACGAGTAGATGACACACTCGAGGTGAAACCGATGGACGAAGCAGTTAAGGAAGCGGGCGATACCGCCAAAGGCAAAGGAACGGGCGAGGGCAGAGCTGAGGCCGCACACCTGCCGGCCGCGCCAGCCAAGAAATACCCGCCGGCTGTTGAGCTTCCGAAAGACCTTACCAGGGAGGCAGCCCTCGCCTGCCTGCTTCCCAGCAACGAGACCAGCTTGGGAGGGTTGGACCAGCGCTGGCGGCTGACCAGCAAGGGCAGGGATTTCACGTGGTCGCTCAAGCTTTACACGCCCAAGGGTGCGGTTATGATTATGATCGGGCTTGCGTGGCAGAGGGCAGTCGACTTGCATCAGGAGGAAAAGAAACACACAGACACAATTAATCCTCCATTCCCCAGAAAATATGGGAAAATATGGGATGTGGGGGGGAAGACAAAAACCTAGAAAATATAAGAAAAAATGGGGATTTGTTTTATTTGTGTGTATTTATTTGTGTGTTCCAGTTCCCCTTTCATTGCAGCGTGAGAACGCCTGCCCGTTTCGCGACTTCGAGGCGTGATTCATTCCGCTTGCGGCAGGCAGAAAACAAACGTTTTGCCCAGTGGAGATACGCATCGTGGCAATGCAAATGTAGCAGTTGGTAGCACCGTTGTAACAATCATCGTGGCAATTCTTCAGGTTTCGCGCATTGCCGCTATCCCATCCAGAAACGATGTCCGTGCGAGTTGCCTGGACAGGTTTCGGCAGGCACATTGTGAAGTAGGGGTGCCATCGCCTGTGAGGTGAAACGTTGGGGTTCTCTAGTGGCTATTTTGGTGTGTTCTTGGGGCTATCTGGGAGGCCTCCTGGGGGCGTCTTGGGATCTACGGATGGCCTCTTCAGGCAATCTTAGATGTCTTCTATTAGACGCACGCGGGGGTCCTAATTTAGCCCCCTTTTTCCGCAAGAGCCGTCACGATTGGCTCCTGGGGCGCTCTTGGGGCGCTTGGGCGCTCTTGTGTGCTCTCGCGGCCGTTTTGGATGCTCCTTGGGAGCTCTATCGGGGCTCCTCTTGGGCATTTCGGGTATATCGTGCGGCCTCGAAGTCTTACCGGAAGCGAAAGGTCGATAAGGCAGCACACTGGAACATTGGAAGTCATTAAGTTGTTGCAAGATATTGTTTTTGTTGGAGGGGGGATCCGTCGGGACGTCCGCGGGCAGTTGTGGTCGTTTCCTCCCCTTTGAGGTCCTCTTGGTGGCAAGATGAAGGCCCGCCTGAACGATCCTGAGCAGACTCGTATATTTGAATGCATCCAGCTGCCTGCGGCAAGTCTCGCCACCGTCTCAGTCGAGCATTCTCGCTGGCAGCTGTGCGAGGGCGGCAATGGAAGCTCCTCATGTGTTTTGGATCGAGCTTGGAAAGACGACATCCTGGATTTTTATGTTCAACTTCGGGCGGATGCAGAAACAGCTCAACAACCCATACAAGTCCTACATTTCTGCATTTTCCGGGCATTGCTGGAGGCTCTTTTGGAACCTTCTTGGACTCTCTTTGAGGCTTCCATATTGGGCCGTCTCGAGGCCATCTTGCGTCACCTTGGGGCCATATGATGCCGTCATGGAAACCATTTTGGGCGACATTGGCGGCCTTTGTGGTTTGGCAGGGCAATCTTGGAGGGCATCATGGGCATCTTGGCAGCGCTGGAGAGCACAAGTGACGCGTTTGGCCGCCGACAGAGCCCCCGACTGGAGGGGGCAATGCACGCGCCTGGTCCCTTAGAAGATTGCAGCAGCCCTGCCAGACAGCATTTGGCTGTCCAGCGCTCCTCCACGTGCTTACGGTGGCGGATTGGATGGCATCTTAGAGCATCGGAGGCCTTTCTAATGGAGCCAGACTGTGCCATCTTGGACGCGCCGATCGCTCGCGGCCCCCCCACCCACCCCGTCAAGACCCAGAGGGCGGGGGTGGAAGGAGGGTCGAAGGGGCAGAGGGGGATTGAAGAGTAAGCGCTCGAAACCACCACTGTCCAGATGGCTGGTGGTCTTACTGTCACCATTGTTGTGCTCGATATGTCGATATCCATGTGTACACGTTCAGGTGCACGGGGCACGTCGTGTGATTGTATATCCAAATGCCTGCGGCAAATCGATGTATGTCCAGATGCCTATGGCAAATCCGCTTCACAGCTTGAGGGGGCATTGGGGCGCCGCGAGGTCTCTGGAACTTTCCTGGGCCCATCTTGGGCTGAGGAGCCCGGGAGACAACACCGGGATGTCAGGAGTGCGGTTCGTTACGATTGGCTTCCCAGCGCCGTGTTGGATTGCTCTTGCGAGGTACATCGGGAGCGATTCGGGGCGCCATCAGGAGCCCGCCCCCCCCCTCCCCGGGAAACGCTGGGATGGCATCTGCTTTGCTCGAGGAGGTCCCCGGGTGCCTCAAAGCCGTCTTGGGGCGATCTTGGGCCGCCTTGGGGGGTGTCATCGGGGTTGCGGGAACTGCCTCGGAGGTGACCGCCACGCGGGGAGGTCTGGACAAGTGCGCGGCAGGAGCGGGGGGGGGATCCGTCCGCTCATGGCTGCAACGGCCCTATCACAACACGAAACGATCGCTCCAATGCGCCCCAGCGCGGCGTCGGCGCGTTGGCTGCGCGAAGCTGCGTGGCATCCGTGCTGTGCTAATTTGGTCGGGGTGGCGGCGCGAGAACAGACGCCATGGGGAGGCATGGTTTGCCGCTTCTTGGAGCTTGGTTTCGCATTCGTCGTTGTCCGAATGTGTCGCCGAGTTGCGGGTCGTCGGGTCCAGAGATGATAATCACGGCGGGCAGGCGGGCGCGTTTGGAACATTAACACGCATTTTCAATGGCGGCCAGCGCGCGGCACCGCTCAAACTGTGGCGCCTATAATGCAAACCAGCGTCAGTCCAAACGCGCGCGCGATAACACATGCATGACCCCCCCCGCAAAGATAGCGCGTTGTGATCTTAAGTCGCGAAGGTCCTCACATAGTGTTCCAAAAGTCTACACTTTGCGGCCCACGTATCGTTTATGGTTTCTTTCTCTGCCCAGGGGGAGGAGAACGACACGTTGGAGGAGGAGGAGGCGGAGGAGGAGGAGGAGGAGGAGGAATTGGAGGAGTACGGTCACGGGGATGGGGAGGAGGAGGAGGAGCAGGAACGGGCTCAGGAGCTTGAGAATCCGCCCACTTCACTCTGTTGAGGGCGTGGGTGGCCTGCATCAGGCAAGATCACGCTGGACGACCTCTGCCAGGAGCCGCTTCCTTGACCACCTCGGTGGACGGCGGCAGCCCCCCTCGGTACCCAGACATCCGCCGACATCATGTGAGACGGCCATCTTGGGCCTTTGGGGGGCCAGCGTCGGGCCCCATGTCGGTCTGACGGTGACCTGCAATAACATTGTTCCTGGGAAGGGGTCGCCAGTTTTTTGTTCCGTGGTCTGCAATTGTACAGGTGGCTTGATTGAGCTTGTCTGCCACCTCGTGAGACAAGCTCCCTCCTAGCAGAAAAGCCTGGTCCTCAGTAGTATGGCTGACCTTCTCGGCGTCGCTCTTTCACCCGTTCACTCTTCCTACCCATGTATTATTCATTCTCCCTCCCCACCCCTCTCTCCCGCCTGCGCTCCTGCTGCATCTGGGCATCTCCCTTCAGCCTGCTTCCTCATGCTTCATGCGCCCTTTCTCCCTCCACCAGTACCCCTTACCTCTTCCTTCCTGCCGTATCCATCCTCCTCACTCGTATTTGTTGCTCCGCCTCCTACCCCCCCTCTCCCCCGCACCATCCCTTCCTCCCGCATTATTCCCCTCAATCCTCCTCCTTCTCGTGTGTTGCGGCGGGCGCATGCGAACGCAGCTACTGCGGCCTTCGGTGCAGACCCCATATGGGGCCACGAAACGTGTGAGGGGTGTGCCTAAATGGAGCGGCGGGCGCATGCGAACGCAGCTACAGGGGCCTAAGTAGAACACCCTTTTATGGGGCCACGGAACATGTGAAGGGTATGCCGAAATGGGTGCGGCGGGCGCATGCGATCGCAGTCACAGGTGCCTTCGGTGGAGCCTCTCTATGGGGCCACGAAGAGCGCGAGGGTTCTACCGAAATGTTGATGATGTTCTTGTTGATGATGATGTTGATGACGATGATGATGACGATGATGATGATGATGATGCTGATGATGATGATGATGATGCTGGTGATGATGATTATGTTGTCATTTTGCTGCTGATGATGATTCTGATGATAATATTGATGGTGATGATGCTGACCATGATGATGATGATGATGATGATGGTGATGATGATGATGATGATGATGATGATGAAGATGATGATGATGATGATGTTGATGATGCAGACGGTGATGCTGATGATGATGATACGGATGATGATACGGATGATGATGCCGTCTCTCCAGAACGAGGACCTTACACCACAGGATCATGGTGATGACGATGATGACGATGGCGATGAGGAGAGCGGGCAAGGAGGGGGAGGAGGGGAGAGGGGGAGGAGAAGGAGGAGAGGAGAGGAGGTTGGAGATGCGTGGCGCTGTCTCGTCAAAACGAGGACCCAATACCACAGGATGGTTGGGAATGAATACTAACCCAAGAAGCTTGGTTTCAGTAGTCTTGTTGATCAGTGGGACAACGAGAAGAGATCGTTAGTCGCACATGATGGTTATGTCTACGACGGAATCTCAGCCGGAATATGATTGCCCTAAGTGCAGTACTGACTCTTGGGGAAACGAAGACATCCAGGAGTCTGTACAAACACGCATATTGCGTGGGCACGTAGTGAGGGTTGCTGAGGGTGGTGGCCATCGGCAAGCGACCGCGTTTCGGCTGGCAGGCAGCCGATTGGGAAAAGGGTGGCGCGATGATCCGCATGCCCCCGACTGAAGCGGCTGCTGCGCATCTGAAGCGCCATCTGAGCTCCGCACTGCCGCCGCCTGCGAGGCAACGAACCACACCGCCCGAAGCACCCGCTCGGCGCGATAGCCCCAGCCTTCTGCTGGCAACGGTAAGGGCGGAATAGCGTTGGCGAAGGATGGTGCTACGATTTCGCCAGCGAAAACCGGTGCCATCACCCAGGGGACCACCCCAAAAGTTACGGGCTGTGGGATGGGTGCCCCGTCGTTCCCCAGGGAGCCGGCCGCGCTGCGACTGTCGAGCCGTCCTCTTCGAACATTCGTCGGACGAAGGCCTTTGTACACGAGGCTACTCCAAAGATGGCGCAGCATGGGGGATGCGATTCGCAAGCTCGGGGCCCCCGATTGCGCCCGCATTCTGCGGACCGCTCGGACCGCTCCAGGGCACAGTCGAGAGGGCAGGCGGTGGCCTCGAGCTCAGGATCTCCTGCAGTCGCGCCCCGACCCACGCGGCGCGTTCATTTGTCAGGCGAATCGGAACGCCCGCGGGAGAATCAGCCACCTCCGTTCAGGGAGGGTGATGGTGGGAGCCGCGATTGGCATGAGATGAGTAACTATAGCAGCGACAGGTGGAATCGCGGCAGCGCTAGCCGTTGCTAGCGTTGGCGAAAGTTGAGGCCACCAATCGATTTACATTGCTGTCGTTCTCTCTCGCTCGCCTTCCGCGCGGCCGCGGAACCATGGTTTCAAGCCTGTCGGCCTCCGCGTCTGGAAGAGCTTCAAAATTTTCATCATTGCGAAGCTGATGTTTTTTGTCTGACTTAATGTTGGAGCAGACCACGGCCGCCCCTGTCCCGAAGGGAGAGGAGCGTCTACCCAACTCCTCGAAACTTTGCACTCCTTCTGTTTTGGGTCCTGGTTGTCCTCCACTTTTCTTGGATGGGGCACTGGGGCAAATTCGATCCTAAGACCCCCCTGCTCGGGATTTTTCGGCGGGGGGGGTCCCTTGATACTGGCGCGCATTTAACTTTTATCAGCAGCCCCGCTGGGTTTCGGGGGCCCTTGGAGTACGTCTGGGCCTCCCCCGTTCCTTCTCTTGCCTTCCCTCTTCAGGCTTCGATCGTTTCGATCGGCGCCCGTGACCATCTTTTGAGTTCGCGAGGAGAAATGGGAAGAAGGGGTTGCGAGGCCGCGCGCGCGCGCCTCCTCCTGCTCATCCCCCGTCGTTGTCGTCGTCGTCGTCGAGCTTGATTGGAAGCGGCTAATATATGGTTACTCCTAAAGGAACGCGGCCGGCCTCGCAGGCGAGTCGAGGCCTATCTAATAACGGGGTTGTTTGGTTATAGTTCCGTTCTATCCCCATCTTCACTGCCACGCTTCAGCGTGCCAGGGGGAAGGGTGACGGGTATTCCACGATGCCAGCCAGTCGGTCGCAGCAATGCAAGATCAAATGCTCCAGCGCGGAGTCCAGGATGGCCAAGTGTGGAGCGCATTGTTTCAGAATTCGACAGGACAGCAGGACAGCTTCTCCAGGCCAGTGCCTTCATCCCCCCCTACATTGCGTAAGGTGCGCAAGTGAGAGCGGGCCCATCGAATGAGCGTTGGGCATCTGTGAAAACCTCCGGCGGAAATCCAGTTTTCAGATGCATTTGCAAATCGATCCGCTTTCGCGTCGAAAGACAGATCCCGCGGCGCTCTTTTAATCGGCGGCGCCAGCGGACGCGGGGAAGCCCACGACGCCCCTCGAGTGGTCAGCGGAGTATTGGTTGACCCCGCGCCGACAGGAAAGCGCCCACAATCGCACAATACCAACCATGGCCGCACGTTCGGCATGCGCTGCCGAGCTCGTGCGTCGCGCACCTCTCACTGGTCTAGAGTGCCTGCAGAGCACCTGTTCCGTCGACGCTCGACTTTCGGGGCCCCAGGGCGCTTCAAATCATCATCACCATCATCATCAGCAGCAGCAGCAACATCATCATCATCATCATCATCATCATCATCAGCAGCAGCAGCAGCATCATCAGCAGCATCATCATCATGAGAACCATCCCACGAACACCGCGACAGGGTGAGTTAGCCTTCCTAGTGTCGTCCCTTTAGGTGGGGATCGGCGCTGCGAAACTCGAAGGAAAAGGCACCCACCCTTGCCCTCATGGGGTAGGTCGGCCAGGGGGGCCACGGTCGCTTTGGAGGGGGCGGGGATTGCCTTGCCTGTCGAGCGATGAACCAGGGCGGCAAGCCGCGTGCCGGAGCTGCGGCGGCGCGGCGCTGGCGCCCGCAGCGGCGGGCGCCAGTGCCGGCGGGGCGGCGGCCAAGGCGCGCCAGGCTCTTTTGTTGCGGCGCCAGCCGGCCGCGGGCAGGGCGCTCCAGGGCGGACGACGCTGGGGCAGAGGACGGGCGGCGGCTCCGCCGTCGGAAGACAGATGTGTGTTTCGTTCGCCGCCCAGACTTTGCCGAACGCGGCGTCGCGGCGATTGCCCGGCGGGCGCGAGCAAGAGGGGGCCTAGGAGCAGGAGGGGGTTCAGGAGGCCTAGGAGGAGGGCGGGGTGTGAGCAGGGGTCGGCGTCGCTGTGGTAGCAGACAGAGAATGGGGGCTTAGGGGGAGGAGGAGGAACAGGAGGAGGAGGAGGAGGAGGAGGAGGAGGAGGAGGAACAGGAGGAGGAGGAGCAGCAGGAGGAGGAGCAGGAAGAGGAGGGGGAGGAGGAGGACCATGAGGAGGAGCAGCAGGAGGACCAGGAGCAGCAGGAGGAACAGCAGGAGGAGCATCAGGAGGAGCAGCAGGAGGAAGGAGGAGGGACTGGGGGCGGGAGGCGGGAGGAGGAGAAGGAGGAGGAAGAGGATGAGGAGGAGGAGGAACGACAGTAAACCCAAAATGTACCGTCGGTGCTGCAATACAGCCTGCTGTCTCAAGTCCAGTCCCTACCTGTGCGATGCGAACGGTGATCGCCACATGGGCCCGCAATTCAAGCGGGAGCTCCGTTCTGATTTAAACCACCTTCCATCCTTCTAGCTTTAAGGAATGCGACACTGCTGTGTTTCAATATTCAGGGGCTTGCCCAGCGAAATCTCCGCTTGGAAAAGGAACCTCTTTGGACTCGTAAAGCTGCGACGCATGTTCTACAATGGTTCATACACTATGAGGAAGACTCAAACGAAACATAACAACCACTTCGAAAAGGAACCGCATTTCGAAGACTGACCGTCCTCCATCCGTGCGCACGTTGCAAGTTTTCAAAACGTATGCGCGCGGTGCAAAGACGAGAACCACAAGTCTTGAGCGAATGTCCGGCGACGCGACAGTGCGGATTTATACAGGAGAAGGAGGAGGAGCGTGCAGGAAGAGGAAGAGGATGCAGGAAGAAGAGGATGCATGAGAAGGAGGAGGAAGAGGAGGATGCCGGAGAAGTGCCTGCCAGCGGGCGCCCCCCCCAACCCGCCCCTGCCGCGCCGCCAGGAGCTGCAGAAACAATTGCCCAGCCTTGGCATGTGGGATCCCCGCCGGTCTTGCACGGCGCCGCGCGCGGGCCGCTGGTCGCGGAGTTCGAGGAGGAAGTAAAGGATGAGGAAGAGGAGGACCAGTATAAACCCATGACTCATCAAAGATGTTGCAATAAACCCTTCAACGTTTCCTGTTCAGAGGCTGCTACAAGGATTCGTCTTCAGTGCGGGAAGAGCCTCGTTGGAAGACAACCGTTTTTTTCAACCGTGCCGAAGCACCATTCCCTGGACTTCTTCGCCGCATAACAACGCCACTGTTGCGAACTGAATCCTAAACCGTGCCAGAATACCAGTTCGGGAACGTCAGCATCGCGAATAAACTTGACTGTCGCGCCCTGACAAACCTAAACCGTGCCAGACCAGCGTTTCTGAGACGTCAACAATAAGAGCCCATGAAACAGGTGTAAACTGTTAAGTAAGACGCAGGTGCGCGGCGCTACGGAGAAAGCCACATTTTGAAACCCACCCACCCTCCATCCATGAAGCTGTTGCACATTTCAAGCTTCAGGGTCATAAGCAGTGATGAAGTGTCAGGCGAAACGCCCAGCCCCCCTACCTACCCGTCTCGGGGTGCGACAGGGAGGAGTTCTGTAGAAGCAAGAGGGGTTGAGGAGGAAAAGGAGGGACACGAGGCGGGGGAATAGCACCAAGAGGATGAGGATAATCCGTATGAGGAGGACGAGGAGGAGTGATATCAGGAGGTAGATGAGAAGGAGGATGAGGAGGAGGGAGGATTAGGCTGAGGAAGATGAGGAGAATGAGGAGAAGGAGCGGGACAACGAGAGGAGGAAGGGGATGAGGAGGAGGAGGAGGAGGAGGAGGAGGAGGAGAGTGTAGTGGAACGGGGGAGGGCGAGGGCGAGCTGGAGAATGACGCGAATGCGGGGATGTGCGGATGAGGAGGAGGAGGAGGACGACGACGACGACAACGAAAAGGTTGACGGCGACGCTGAAGGCGCAGGCCAATCAGGAGCAGGAGAATGCGCGAACACCCCTAGAGGAGCCAACTTGGGTTAATAACGCTGTTTGGGAATCTGAGACTCTGGCTATCCTTTTTTGCAGATGCAGTGGGCCTTGCAGCTGGGTGCAATGCCGACAAAAATTGTACATGCCACAATCGCAGACAAACCGCCCCTGAGTTGGCTCTGCACGGTTCGCGGCACTTACCCGACAGTGAATCAGCCGCGGGCGCGCGATTCAAACCAAGATAGCAGTTGCGAGACAGACCAGCTTGCCCACATCACAGGCGATGCCACGCGAAATGCGTGCAGTATGTGGTGTCTGTGCGCTCCCTCCCTCCCTATCCTCTCTCCTCCCCCAAAGAAACGAGATCGAGCATGTAGTACATCGAGGTCTTGGCATCGGCGCAGGCGGCCTAGAAATGCATTGCAAATTGTGCATTGAGCCCGGGTTCATGAGGGTGCCCGCAGTAATTGCGTCTGTGCAAAGACCATTTGGGATGTCAGAGCCCCCCAACGCACGAGCATCATACCAGCATGTTGCGACCAGCGTTGACAGTGTCGTTGGAGCGTTTATTCCAGAGTTGGAATATCACATTCATTGCCCCTTACACGACCATGGTCGTCCGATAGTGCCAAGTCTTTCCAGGCATCTAGGGGTGTCGACATCGAGCTCCTGCGCCAACGCGTCATTGAGCCTCGCTCGCGACTCTGTCCCAGTAATCTCTGACCATGCGATCCGCCTGCGCCAGCTAACCGCTGCGAGGAAGATCTTTGTCCAGTAATCTCTGACCAGGTTCAATGTCCGCGCTGCGAGGACGATATTCGCGCGCCTACCGCGAATTAGGCTCTCACATGATCCGATACTCAAGCATTGCTGGGGACCGCGCGTGTACTTCGCGCCATGCACGTGCGCACGCTCGGCAAGGCCAAACGAACATGCGAGAATGATGCCGACGCGAGCAGAACTTTGCAACCGTCCTAGTCGAGTGGACAAGTAATGGTACGATGCAAGATGGAGCTCGCGGCGCGTCTGCGAAGCTGGGATTTGGTTGACTGTTCGCGCTCGTGGGTGAACGGCGCTAATCTTGGTCGATCCGCTTCAAACATGGCAACGGTATCGCACGGAAGGCACCACGACGATACGCATTTTGCAGGTCTACGTTTTCTGTGTTTTTCTTCGTAAGCCGTGGTGACTGTCGCACATATCGCTTGTCATCCTGTGGGCATCGCACATCTACGACAGTTGTGAGGCACCATAACAGTTCCCGCATTCAGAAGACTCTGAGTAAACGCAGTAACCACTGACAGCCAAGGCACATCCACACAACTCAACCTAAGGCCTCCCGAACGATCAAGGCACGCGCAGTGGGTCCCCCCAGACCTGTCGTGGGGTGCGCTCTGGCCAGAATGTCGAGGCGGGCCTAGCCGTGGCGACGAGGACGCTCAAAGAGGTTCAGCGAAGCGCCGCGAGCCCCGCGACCAGGTGCTGCCCGCGAGCCTGCAGAGGCCCTTCGGGCCGCTCGACTCTGTGCAGGGCGGCATGCGCCTCCGCGCGGAGCGCCCGCGGCCGCGCCCCCCCCCCCGTCCTTCGGAGGTCGCCAAATAGGTTATTCACCGCCGATCCTGGCCGGGCCGATCCTGGGCCTAAGATCGGTGTTTTGTTTGTGTGTGTGTGTTTCCCCAGCCGAGCCAGCAGGGCGTAGAATTGTGATTACCGACCTTGATCGGAAGATGTGTCTGGGACCAGAACCAGAGAGTTAGTTTCTTGGCGTCCTCCCCGCGCATCGCCGGACGGCGGTCGCGGTGTCGGCCAGCGCGCGTTGGCATTCCGACGCTCGAAAAACAATTAGTTACAGCACCGTGAGAAGCAATCATCGGCCTCCCCCTTTTCCGGCGAACGCGATCATTTCCCTCCCTGAAAGTGATAACCCGGCCCCCCCCTCCAGCGAAAATGTGGCTTTCGCCTCAGCGCAGCGTGTACTCGCCTTGAACATGTGCAACAGCTTCGCGGATGGAACGCGGCTCCTTTTCATAAGGTGGTTATCGCATTAGCGTCGCGCTCAGTCGTTTCACATGTGCAACAGTGTCACGGATGGAGGGCGGGTCCTTTTCAAAACGATTGTTTCGCATTAGCGCCGCGCGTTTTCGTTGTAAACGTTGGCAAGATTTTCACGGATAGAGCGCGGGTCTTTTTTTTAGAAGTTGGGTATCGTTTCAGCGTCGCTCACAATCGCTTCGAACATGTGCAACCGTTTCACGGATGGAGGCGGGTTTTCTTCAGAATGTGGTTCTCGCCCTAACGCCGCGCGCGTGTGTTTCAACAGTTTGAAATGGTTTCACGGATGGAGGGCGTGTCCTTTTCAAAACGTGGTTCCCGCCCCAGCGCCGCGCACATTCGTCTTGAGAGTTTGGAAGAGCATCACGGATGGAGGGCGTGTCTTTTTCAAAATGTGGTTCTCGCCCCAGCGCCGCGCACATTCGTATAAGAAAATTCCAGACGCTTCGCGTATCCCCACCAGTTACTCGGCCACGTGCGACTTCTGCCCCCCCAATTCCCCCCTGCTAGAGTGGTCGCTGGGCGCACCCGCATTGGGGTGCTTCAAATGGCGTCCAGAGACGCACGCAGATTGCAGTGATCGGACAGGTCTCCCAGCGTGGGACGCAATGCCATCGTTGTGGATCAGGAGGCAGTGGAACGCCAGTTGGGCTTGCAGGAGGTGCCTGGTACACATCTGGGACATTGCTCCCAGTGTCCTCGACCGTGTGTTTGTTCTATGCTCGAACGAGGTATACCCTGCCTCCCCCACCAAGAGGCCTGCCATTAGCGAAATCTCGGAGGAATGGGGCATCTACGACATGTCAGCTCATCTCTCCCCAATCAGCCCAGCGCCCGCCACTGCCCCCAGCCCACCGACGACAATACCCGACAGCCATCCAGGGCGCGCCACGCGCCCGGAGGGAGACCCCGACGGAGGAAATACCCACGGGTACACGCTACCGGCTCTCCCACCACCCAAGGCACCCCTACTACCCACATCCTCCACCCACGGTCTTGCTGGAGAGCAGTCGAGTGGCCCCGTCCGCGAGCTGGTCAGGTTTCTGATTGAGTGGAACAACATGGTCTACACCCTGTGGGCGGCCCACACGCAGCGCTGGGGCAGGGAAGTAGTGGGTGATGTGACCGACGAGTCGGGATGGTCTCTCAAGCACCTGGTGCGCTTCCTGGACTCCATTTACGGGGACGGGATCCCCAGGGATGGTCACCCCCCCTCATCCCCTGGGACGGAGAGAGGGCTGCAGCGGCCAATGTCATTACGAACCTGGTGGAGAGGAACCAGAAGTACCAGGAGGCATGGCGGTCCTTTGCCGACAAACTCGACAACCAGAAAGGACAGTGCCCCCAGCGCCAACCGTTGGATACGCTAACCCACTTCCTATCTCGAACGAGGGACGACCTCTCAGTAGGAACAATAGAGGTCCTTGCTGGCGAGCGCAATGTTGGGAGGACCAGCAGCGAGGAGGGTGACGGATCCCCCGCGGCGGTCTCGCGCAGCAAGCCCCTGGCAGCTTCATTTGATTACCCCCCCGACTACGCCCCCCTCCAGCACCCCGCTGCGCCGGCACAGTCGGACGGGGAAATAGGGGAAGTGCCATCCCCACACAGATACGGAAGCGGCAGCGGCGAATACGAAGTCGACTGGGACGAGGACAACAAAGGATCGGATACAGAAGGACAGGCTCCGGGAACCCCACCAGACAGGACCGTCTCGATGATCGCCAGTCCCACGCAACAGGCAGATGAGGCCGACGTCCCCGACCCAAGCGACAGCGATGCTCCCCGCAGTCCGCCAGTCCTGTGGACCCAGCCCCCACAACGGGTCGAGTCAGCAGCCTGGGCGCCTTTCGCTACTGCCCGCCCCCGTTCACTCCAGGAAGAGATCGGAGACGGCAGACATCTAGGGGGGGCGGGGAGCAAGACAGAGCGCCGACCACGCTCTATACCCGAGGACGCCACACTTGATCGCGATGCCCGCCCGCCACTTAGCTCGCCTTGGCAGAGCTGCAGCTCGGACCGACGGCCCGACCCCCTGGCAGCGCCCCTCCCACTCGCGCGCCCAGGCGATCCCTTGGGCGGACCCCCCATGTACATGAAGCCCATCTACGAGGCTGACACTAAAGTTGACGAACCAGCCTCAGGCAAGATCATCAGGCTTCAGAAGACGCTGGGAGGCGCATTCAATGGGATATGGACTGCCTGGGTTCGTAAGGCAGGCAGCAGGCGCGGGGGCCCGTGGGTCAACATCAAATCCGACCCCAAGAAGAACACGGTACAACTATGCGAAGACTTTCTTCTGGCATGGGAAGAAGCATGCTACGATGCCTACAAGATGGACGTCGAGCACCGGCCCCCCGTGGCGTGGCCAACAGTCATGGAGAAGCATCGCCTTCTGTTACAGCGCGACACCAGGACGCGAGCCCCCAAGGGCCGCAGTAGCGGCGGCCGCCCGCACCCATGGGCCGTCAGCAGCAACGTCGCGCCAATGCCCCCTTCAGTGCCCTACAGGTGCAGAAACGCCACGCGTGCATCCCCCCCAGGCGAGCCCAGTGGAGATGGCCAGCGGTGCCCATGGAGCAAGCCTAGAGAGGCCGCAGCTGCCCCACCGGCGTACACCGATTACAGGGTTGCCACGCAGACGGGCGCATCCAGCTCAGCCGCCGCATGGCACCCATGGCAGTCTTGGGAGGGGTGGGACCGCCGGCGAAGCACATGGGCCGGCGCAGATTGGAGGAACAGGGAGAAAAGGACTGCCCCTAGAGGAGGCCCGCACTACGCCGACAAGCGACAGCGCGGTCGGGACTTCGACCGCAAGTGACGCCGTCGGGTCTAGGCAAGGCGCGATGTCTCGTCTCCAGGCCCAGGAAAGGCGGGCCCCGTCATCGAGGGCCACGCGGCCAAGGGTCCAGCGCCCGTTCCCTGTCCTGCCCCCCCTTGCTCCCCGTCGGGCGCTGCTCAGTGCGCGTCTACGGCTCGAGCCCCATTTCCCACTCGCGGAACTCCAGGCCGCGGCATTGCCCACCTTCCCCCCGTTCATGTCGATACTCCGCGTTGCCGCTCAGCCTGTCTCGGAGCGCAACGCGTGCTTTCTTGAGGACAACGACCTCGGTCAGCTGGGTGCAGCATCCACCAAACTATACAGAGTGGCATCCATCGCGCTGACCCTGTGGGCCACATGGGCCCCCGACGTGCCATTCGGGGCCCAATGGGTCGGCAGCCCCATGGCCCTCGAGCGCCCCTTTGCGGCCCACAGGCGCGCAGCCGGCGAGGGCAAGATGGCGCGGACGGAAGACCCCCACGGGCCACATCGACCAAGAGCTGCCCCGCGACCAAGGGCGGCTCGTTTCACCGCAGTGACAGGCAACAGCCTTAATACCCGCGCCACCTCCTGGGAGCGAGGTGCACAACTCACACTGCGCATAGACCCCCGCAGGTCTTCGTGGGCCCTTAGCCCGTGCGGCGCGGCTGCAATAGTCCTGCCCACGGCTCACTTTGGCTTTGTTCACGAGGACATGGGCCCGATTCGCCCGCTAGGGCGCGCGCCTTGGACGGCTGGGCGGCAGGCCCAAGGCGCCCCCCCCCACCCCACCCCCCATGCGCCCCGCACCCTCGACGCCCGACTGGCCCGCGCTGATGGCGTTCCCCCGCCAGGCGGCGCCGCGCGCCGACGACATACCGACTGCGCGCGTTGGGTCCTCGACAAACGATGCCAGCATCTGGCTCCTCTTCCCCCATTTATTAAAATGTTCTGCGGCTATCGGCTGCGCCCCCCCCCCCCCCTGACGCCCTCGACGACTGCGGCGACAGACCGGCGACGCGCGACGTTCACGAGACCCGCTCCGCGCAGGCAGGGGCCACCATGGCCCTCATAAGTCCCGCGTCTGCTCACAGGCAAGCATCGGGCGAGGAGAGAGCGTCGGGGGCGGATGGCCCCCCACGGGCCGCAACGGCCGCGGGCAGCCCCTTCGCGAAGGGGGCTCGTTTCACCGCAGTGACAGGCCCCGGCCTTAATACACGTGCTACCTCCTGGGAGCGAGGTGCCCACTCACACTGCGCTTAGACCCCCACGGTACTCCGCGGGCTCTTAGCCCGTGCGGTCTGGCTGCAATAACCCTGCCCACGGCTGCCTTTGGCCTCGCAGGAACACGGGCCCGAGTCGCCCGCTGGGGCGCCCACTTTGGATGGCCGGGGCGGCAGGCCGAAGGCCCCCCCCCCCCCCCCCCCCCCCCCCCCCATGCGCTCCGCACCCCCGAAGGCCGACGGCCTTGCCCATGCGACATTCCCCCCCTCCGCGACGGCGCCGCGCGCCAACGACGCACCGACTTCGCGTTCTGGGTCCTCGTCTGGTGGCGTTGACATCCGGCGCCTCCTCTCCACGTAGTGGGCGCCCAGGGCGCCCTGGGCGCCGCGGGCGCCGACTGGGCGCAACTGCGTGGACAACGGCTGGAACACAACGTCGGCGCGGACAGGGGGCGCGCGGCCCCTTTGCGAGATGGTCGGAGTGGCTTCTTTGCAGGAGGCGCAGCTTTCAGCTGCTTCCTGCTCTTCCTGGCATGCCGAACACAGCGGGCCATTCAGGAGGCGGGCGTCGCGCCTCCCCTGTTCGGAGGACGGGCCCCCGCGCAGGGGCGGAGCGCGTGCCCCCCTAGCGAGACGCTGCCCCTGGACGCGGCGGGCGCACTTCCTGGGGCGCCGGCGACTGGCAGACAGGAGGCAAGCGGGGCGGCGACCGCAACGGCGACGGGAGAGGCGACAAGCGCTCCCGCGCATGGCGATGATCCATCTGTTCTTCGGCAAACCAGTGGCCTTCAGCCACTTCCTGGCCCCTCTTCTCCTCCTGCGCCCCCGTGGGCGCGCGGCCTTCAGCCGCTTTCCTGGCCCCCTCCGCTCTCCTTCAGCGCCCGCTGCCCCCCGCCCTTGGGGCCCTGTCAGCTGCCTGCCGACAGTGCCGACGCGTGGGCTGCCGCAGTGGCCGCGGTCCACATGTTCGAGTTGGCCCCTGGCCTCGCTGCGGTTGTTTTTGCCGCGCCTCGGCGCCCTCCGCCCCCCGCGCCTTTTCGGCAGTTGCCCCGCGCCCCGCGCAAAGACGGCGCTGCCACTCTTCGTTGTGGCCCTTGTTAGCCCTGCTATCGGCAGTTCACTTGGCAGTTCTATGAGCGCTGCCATTCCGCACAGGCGTTCGATGTCGACCTTATCCATCGTATTCTTGGTTGGCAGCATCAGGCGCGTGGCCGATCCGTCCAGGTTTTCGGTGTCGATCCTTTCCATCGTTTTCCTGTTTGGCTCTTCCTCCCGTTCTCGGAGAGGGGATTGCCCCGGATCTTTTCTCTCAGGAGTGAGTGTGCGACTTCGGTGGCGCCGCTCGTACTGGTTCCTGGGCAGTGACGTATTCCTGGCCATCGGTGTAAGTATTACCCCCTGGAATGTATTGCAAGCGAGCTTCCCCCCGGGCAGGGGCTGTGTGCATGGGCTCTCGTGTGGTTTTACCCTACGTCAAGTCCTACGCGCCCTCAGCGGTCACCTGTCAGCTTCGCTGTCTGTGACCTTGCCGCACCATTTTGGCTGCGTGTTGTTCCTTGGTTCAATTCGTGCTTCGGCACTGCCCCCGGATCCCGGTCCTGGTTGCAGTTCGCATCGTGTCGGCAAGGTTTCGGGCCCTCCCCCGCTTCCTGGCACCACCTCGCGCAGCCCGGCAGCTTAGGCATTTTACGTTCGGCCGTCGGTCCCCGTGCGCTAGGCAATTAGGTTCGCGCGTAGCCCGCCCGACCTCTGACGCTGCTGGCGCGCTCGCCTGCGGCCACGACGAAAAAGCATCCCCACCAGCAGTCGTGGCCCGGCTAGAGTTTGGGCGCCTTTTGACCCGCTTCACGAGGCCGTTGGCCAACAAGTATCCCCACCAGCCCATCCAGAAACGATGTCCAGGCGAGTTGAGGTGATCAGGGAAGTGCGGCAGCAAAGAGGGGGACGGCCGAACCGTGCAAAAGGAGTGAGGAGGAGAAGGAGGAGGTGGATGGATGGATGGATGAGGGAACGGGAAGAAGGAGGATGAATAGGATGAGGAGGAGGCGGCGGAGGAGGAGGAGGAGGAAGAGGAGGAAGAGGAGGAGGAGGCGGAAGAGAAGGAGTAGGAGGAGGAAGGAGGAATGTGAGGAGGAGGAGGAGTGCAAGCACAAGGGACTGAGGTCTCTTGGATGCCTCTCGGAGCCTCTTGGGGTATTTCTTGGGCGATTATTGGTGACCTCTTGGGACGTTTTGGGGGTCTCTTGGCGGTCGTGGGGGGCTCTTCGGCGTCTTGGGTGCCTCGGGGGGGCCTCTTGGGGCCGCTTGGGATCCTTGTGGGGGCCTCCAGGGGGCCTCTTGGGGGCCTCTTGGGGCCATCTTGGGGCCATCTTGAGGCCTCCTGGGGCCTCCTGGGCGCTTCTTGGGGCCACCTTGGAGGAGACCGATCAAGCAAGAGGGGGGGATTAATTAGCGCCCCCCCCCCAAAATGGCCAAAATGGGGCCACAACGATTGTAAAACCAATGATTTTGGCTTCCTCACCGAGGCCGTTTTGGACGTTCCGACGACCTGCGAAACCCCCCGTCCAGGTCCACCGGGATGGGGCAGGGGGGGATAAACCCCTCCCCGAAGGGGAAGAAAGAGGGGTGGAAGAAGAAATTCCCTGAATCACCGACGCGCAGAGGGCTGGTGGGATTGGAAGAGATCCGCGGATGGACGGCGGGTCTTTTTCAACATGTGTTTCTCGCCTCTGCGCCGCGCACATCTGTCTAACAAAATTGCTATATGTGTTGATGGATGGTGTGTATGTATCAATATATCGTTCTCGTCTTAGCGCCGCGCACATTCGTTACAAAAGTTGAGGGAGCTTCACGGGCGAAGAGAGGGCCGATTGAACATGTGTTTCTCGCCCAAGCGCCGCGCGCATTCGTCTTACAAGCTTGGAAGAGCTTCGCAGATGGAGGACGGGCGCTTTCCAAATTGAACCTTTTCGCCATAGCGCCGCACACATTATCTTAGAAGCCAGATAGAGCTTCACGGATGGAGGGCCGGTCTTTTTCAACACGCGGTTCTCCCTGTAGTGTCGCGCGTTCGTCTCAAAATATCGAAATGGCCTTACGGATGGAGGCCGTTGTTTGCAACATGTGGTTCTCGTCTTAGCACCGCGCACATGTGTCTTAACAGAAACGCTTGAACAAACTTCACGGATGGAGGGCGGGGCCGTTTCAAAATGCAGTTATCGTCCAATCCCCGCGCACGTTCTCTTTTTTTAAATAATACATATGTTTCACGGATGGAGGGCTTGTCTTCTTCAAAAAGGTGGTTCTCGCCCAACGAAGATTGACACAGTTTCTTGGAGGCAGGGCGGGTGTTTTTTCAGAAGGTGGTTCTCGCTTTCGCGCCGCGCATATTCGTCTCAAACACTTGTAAGAGCTTCACGGCTGGAGGGCGGGTCTCTTTCACATTGCGGTTCTCATCGCAGCTCCGCGCACATTCGTCCTACATCGCTGCAAGAGATGCATTGATGGAGGGCGAATCGAGTCGTTTTCAAAACGTGGTTATCGTCACACCACCGCGCACATTATTTTTTTCAGTTCGCAAAAGCTTCATTGATGGAGGGCGGTTCCTTTTCACAGTTACGAGGGCCTCAGCGCGAAACATCGTATTATGGCACCGTGCGCTGTCTTTTTTGTTCGTGCGCGCGCCCCCGCGTACGCAGTACAAAATCACATTCGGAATGGCCATTCGTCCTCGACACATGAATGGTGAAAACCCATGCTTGCGCCCGTGTTCCCAGGGCCCCAATGTAGAGTTGCGTTTTGTGGCACCACACGCGTTCCTTATTGCTCCTGCGCGCGCGCACGCGCGCGCGTGCTCCCGCGTGCGCAATACAAAAAACAGTCAATACTTAGCATCTTATTTAGAGCACTGAATGGTGATACCAAATAAATTATGTCACGCGTTTTCTGGGGGGGCACAACGTGGAACCATGCATTATAGCGCTACGCATTTTTCTCGTGACCCCGCGCGTGCGCTGCGCTCGCCCTCGCGTGCGCAATGTAAAAAGCAATCCATAATGGCGATGCTCATTTCGAAAGCGGCACGGTGAAATCCAATCGCATCATCGGTTTTGGGGGGCCTAAAACATGGAATAATGTATTGTAGCATTGCGCATTCCTCATTGCCCGCGCGCGTGCGCTCGCTCTCGCGTTCGCAATGATAAAACCAAAACAGAATGGCGATCTTCATTTCGAAATCTAAATGGAAAAGCGAATCGTTTCATTCGTCGGCTGAGGGCTTCAACGTGAAACGCTGTACTGTGGCACTGCGCATGTTCCACATTATCCGCGCGCTCACGCGCGCGAGCGTCGCCCTCGCGTGGGCAATACACCAGCCACTGAAGAATTGCCATTGTAAGTTCGAGAAATGCATAGTGAAGACGATTTGTTTCACGTGTGTCGAATTGTCTTCGGCCCATCCCGCCACCGTGCCCGGGTTGTGGGCATGCAGCCTATTGCCTATTGGATGTTCGCTGGGATCTCGTGAGAGGCCTCTCGAGGGCCTATTTGAAGCAGTTTGGGGGCATCTTGGGGACATTTTTGAAGCATCTTGGGGCCTCTTGGGGGCCTCATGTGGGACTCTTCGGGCCTTTCGGAGGCCTCTTGGGGCGCCTCTGGGCGCCTCCTGGGGGCCTCCTGGGGCGGCACGCTCGGATTTTCGGTTCGTGATCCTTCCATTGGGCCCCTTTTTAAACCTTTTTGGTGCCCTCCAGGGCTGCCTTGAGGCCCTCTTGGGCCGTCTTGGGGCCCTCTTGGGCCATTTTGGGGCTCTCTTGAGGGCCTCCTGCGCCGTCTTAGAGCGGTCATGGATGCCTCTTGGGCCGTTTTGGAGCGTCGGAAAGCCGAACAGGCGAGAAGGCCAAACGCGTTCTAAAAAAAGCAAACGCACATCAACGATGTTGCTCTCATGGGGCCTTTTTCGGAGGCCTCTCGGGGCATCTTGGGGGCCTCTCGTCTCGAGTTCACATTCGGCTTCTTGGGCCGATCTTGGGGGCCTCTTGGGCCCCGTCGCGTCTCCCCGCGTAACTCCCGGGGCCTTCCCGGCCCGTCCTTGAGGTCACCTTGCGCCGAAAGAAATCATGCGCCACCATGTTCCAAGGCCCAGGGGGCACATGGCTGAGGACTGAGGGTCAGGGGACTGGGCAATGGACCCGAGGACACGCCCACTCTGTGCCCAGCGGCACGGTGGCGTTTTTGAGTGGCCCCAGCGTGGAACATTGCATGGCCGCACAATGCATGTTCCCCATTGCCCGCGAGCGCGCGTACGCGCTCTCGCGCGCGCGCTCGCTCTCACGTGCGCCATACAAAACACAATACATAGTGGTCATCTTATTTTCGACACTTCATGGTAGCATCAATCGTGCCACCATTAGTATTATCGCTCCAAAGTGGAAGAGCTGCTTGTGCCACATGAGACATTCCTCCATGTTGAGGCCCTCAGACAACGATTGAAGCAGTTGGTTTTAACTTTTCCGTGTTCGAAGTTGACATGGTCATTATGTAGTGGTCTCGCATTGTGCGCGCGAGAGCGCGCAGTACAGAGCGTGTTTTGCGTGATAACATGCCATTTCAAGATTGGGCCCCTCAGAACACGAGTGGAACAGTTTGTTGTCACCAGTCAGTTTAAACAGCTAACTTGGACATTCGCACGCGCGTGCTCTCAGACACACAGCGCATTGTGTCATTATAAAAAAACACCATACTACGGCCATGCTGCGTTAGTTGATGCACTGCGCGCCGCGTTGGAAGTGGGGAACAGGCACACTGTCACAATGCAGTATTCCACGTTGAGGCCCTCGGTCCTCTTGTGGGATTTCTTCGTTGGTTTTTGTAGTTCGCATGCGCGCCCTGGCAATGAGGAGCATGCGCAATGCAACAGTGCATTACTCCACGTTGAAGTTCTCAGAATACGAGTGGCTCAATGGGATATCACCGTTCTGCTTTCGAAATGAAGATGGCCATTATCTATTTGTTTATTTATTGCGCACGCGAGGGCGAGCGTAGGCGCGCGCGTACGCTCGCGCGGGCAGTGAGGGAATTGCGCAGTGTCACAATGCATTCTTCCGCTCGAGACACTCAGAATACGAGTGAAACAGTGCGCTTCCACGTGTATTTTTCAAAACAAAGTTGGACCTTCTTTGTTGGTTTTTGAATTCGCACGCGAGGGCGAGCGCACGCACGCGTGCGCGCGCGGGCAATGCCGAACATGCGCAGCTCATTGTCATTGTTCCGCGTTGGGGGCCTCAACATACAAGTGAAATGGTTCGTTCTCACGATTCAGTTTTCGAATTTAAGGTGGCCATTCTATATTGTTTTCTGCATTGTGCACGCGAGAGCGCGCGCGCGCAGGATCAGTAAGGAGAGCACACGGTGTCACAATACATTTCATGTGAAACCCTCAAAAGACAAGTACAACAGTTGGGTTTCACCATTATGTTTTCGAAGTTAAGATGGCCATGCTGTGTTGTCTTTTGTTCCTATGGTGCGCGTTCGCTCGTGTGCAGTAGGGGCAGTGCACTGTGTCAACATGCAACCTTCCGCCTTGAGGCCCTCAGAGTACTCGTGCGTCATCTGGTTCCCCCATTCAGCTTTCGAAATCAAGATGACAACTCTGTAAGGGTTTCGCAGTGCGCACGCGAGAGCGCGCGCATTAAGGGGCGTGTGCTGCGTCGCAACGTACAATGTCATGATGGGTCCCTCGGAACACGAGTGAAGCAATTGGTCGTCACCACTCAGCTTCCCCAGCTAATGCAACCATGCGCAAGTCGTCTTGTATTGTGCGCGCGCAAGCAACAAGGAACAACATGTATTGTTTCGCGGGAATTACGGAATCTTACATCGTGACAGTGGACGCTATCATGCCACGCGCCCGAACACTTGCCGTCATTCGGCCTCCCAGGTCAGTTAACGATTGGCGTTCGCGCAATCAACTCACCCGTCGAGCGCTTTGTGCAAACCGAATCTTCAGGATTCCTCACATGTTGAGAAATCATCCGCCCCTGCCGCCTCAGCCCCGAAGAATTTCGGAATACAGGTGCTAAATCCAGTTGTCGGTGCGGGGGGGGGTCGGCGATTTTCTTAGGACCGGGGGGTCCTTCAGAACCGCCGAGAAACTCAATATCATGAGTGTTGACGCAAGGAGAGCCGCGATGGCTTGTCCAGGCGGTGAGTCAGAGGCTTCCCAGGAAGGCCCGGAGAAGCTAATATCATCAAACACCCTGTGGGAAATTTCGAGAATTCGTTAGAATCTTGAGGACACCTCTGGGGCCCACACGAAACCGCAGGAGTCCTAAGGAACTTTCCTTTGGAATCCTCAGACATTTTCCATGAAGCAGGCAGGGACCTTGCAGGAATCCGTGTGGAGCTGGCACGAGTCATTCAAGAATATGCAGTTAACTGGAGTATACAGGAACGTAGAGGATCCCGATTTACGGAAGGAACGAGCCTGTGGGGGGGGTGGGGGCACCTGTGGCCAGGAAGGTGCCCCCTGGTTGCTGCGTAGCTCGCGCTGCAGGCGGCGCGCCCCCTCGCTGCGCGAATGCACGCGGCGAGGAAAGCCATGGGAGCACGTGGGTGTACTGAGACAACCCATTCCGAAATGGCCCACCAGATTCCAGAACGGCCTGACCCAATCAACGGCTTGCGCCTAAACCGACCTGACCTGCAGGACGTTCTTGGATCCTCACGAAATTCCGGAATGCTAAGGGACCCTTCGGATTCCGCAGGAATGTTCCAGAACTTGGCAGGGCCAGGAATCTTCGTGGATTTCGCATGTTTTTCCCGAATGTTCAAGATTCTTCTTTAGGAATCCTTATGGAAACGCTAGGAGTTTTCACAAACCATCAGGAATCCACGAAACCTGGCAATACCACGTTTCTATCCGCCAGGCATCCGCTCGGGATTCTCCTAGAATCCTTCAAGAATCTGCATAGTCTTACGGACACCGCAGGACCCCTCAGAAGTCGTAAGTTAATTTGCCCACAAATCCTCCAAGACCCTTCAGGACGCCGCAGGAGGCCTCGAGTTTTCAGGGCCGCAAGGGAGACTGAACAACCCAGCGTGCTCTCGATTCCGTGCGCGTTTCTTTCAGTGCCGCGCTAAGATAGGGTTGGACGTAAAACGCAATTGTTTGCGAGTTGCGAGCAAGGCGCTGAAGGGTGATACTCAAATTGATGCGCTCGTTCTCGCATTGCAAATGCGCCCTCCTCCTCCTCCTCGTCCTCCTGCTCCTCTTCCTTTTTCGTCCTTTGCTCCTCCTTTTTCGCCCCTCCCCCTGCTCCTCCTCCTCCTCCTCCCTCCACAATGAGATTGAAAGTTAGGCAGCCCAGCGAAGGGGCATATCTTTAGGTAGTCCAGGGAGGAAAGGAAAGGAAACGGAAGGGGGAGGAGGAGGAGGAGGAGGAGGAGGAGGATGACGAGGAAACGTGACCTGCGAGGCCGTGTTGCGCTGAGGATTCTGGAGTGATCCCAGGAAGATTCTTGCTGATTCTTGCGGGTTCCCGGAGCTTCCCCGGGAGATATTTGCAGGAGTCTTGAAGGGCTCCTGAGATATATTTTGGCTTCCTGCGGGTTCCTCACGATTTCCGCGGGTGCCTGAAGGATTCCTGGGAGTTCTTGACGGATTCCTCGTGGATTCTTGCAGTTTTTTTCGAGGATGCCTGCTGATTCCAGGACGCTTCATGCTGACCCCTAAAGCTTCTTCAGGATTCATGTCGCGAATGCCTGAAGATTCTTGAGGGATCTGAAGTGGTCTTGACGATTCTTGACGGTTTCTGAAAGATTCCTCCAGGATGCCTAAAGGATTCCCGAGGTTTACTGGCGGATTTTTGCTGGAATTCCGAAGGTTCATGCAGGATGCTTAACGAATCCTGGATGAGTTGTGGGGCGTCCTGGGGATTCCTGCTGCGGCTTCTTGACGATTCTCGAAGAATTGTGAATGATCCTTGACGGGTTCCTGGGGACTCCTGCTGGTTCCTGAAGCATTCCTGTAGGTTCCTCCAGGAGCCGTGAGGATTCCTGCGGCTTGTTGCACCAATCTAGAAGGTTCTTGAGAATTCGCTGCCCCCCACGAACGAGTTATTCCCAACCCTCCTGTGTTGGGTATTCGTTTCAAATATAGCACCGCAGTCCCCACCTCCTCCGCCTCCTCCTGCTGCTCCTCCTTCTCCTCCCCCTCCTCTTCCTCCTCTGCCTCCTCCTCCTCCTCCCTCTCCTCCTCCTCCAGCTCCACCTCCACCTCCACCTCCACCTCCACCTTCTTCCTCCATCCATCCTCCTCCTCGTTTTCTTCGTCCTCCTTCCTGCCACGTGACCTCGCCGCCCCCTGGAGGGCTGCGATTTGCGGAACTGTGTCGCCATCTCCGTGGGTCTCTGGGAGGGCCAGCGGAGGTACGTCATACGTAGATCACCACGAGACCTCGCTGTCCTTTGGGGGGCTGCGATCTGCGAAAATGTCGTCACTTTCGTGGGCTTCCGGGAGGCCCATCGGAGGTACGTACTACTCAGATCACCACGAGACCTCGCCGTCCGCTGGGGGGCCTGCGATCTGCGAAACCGTCGCCAATTTCGTGGGCTTCTGGGAGGCCCAGCGGAGGTACCTCATACACAGATCACGAGACATCGCCGTCCCCTGGGGGGCCTGCGATCTGCGAGACTGTCGCCACTTTCGTGGGTTCTGGGAGGCCCAGCGGAGATATGTCACACGCGGATCACCACGAAACCTCGCCGTCCCCGGAGGGGCTGCGATCTGCGAAGCTGTCGCCACTTTCATGGGCTTCTGGGAGGGCCAGCGGAGTTCCGTCATACGCAGATCACCACGAGATCTCGTCGTCCCCTGGGGGGCTGCGATCTGCGAAACTGGCGCCACTCTCGTGGGCTTCCGGGAGGCCCAGCGGAGGTGCGTCACACGCAAACATTACGAGACCTCGCCGTCCCCTGGGGGTCCTGCGACCTGCGTGTCGCCACTTCCGTGCGCTTCTGGGAGGCCCAGCGGAGGCACCTCATATGCTGATCACCACGAGACCTTGCCGTCCCCTGGGGGGGCTGCGATCTGCGAAAATGTAGCCATGTTCGTGGGCTTCTGGGAGGGCCAGCGGAGGTACGTCATACGCAGATCACCACGAGACCTCGCGTCCCCTGGGGGGCTGCTTATCTGCGAAGCTTTCGCCACTTTCGTGAGCTCTTGGGAGGGCCAGCGGAGGTACGTACTACTCAGATCACCACGAGACCTCGCCGCCCCCTGGGGGGCTGCGATCTGCGAAACTGTTGCCACTATGTTGGCTTCTGGGAGGGCCAGCGGAGGTACGCCATACGCAGATCACCACGAGACCTCGCCGCCCCTGGGGGGCTTGCGATCTGCGAAACTGTCGCCACTTCCGTTCGCTCCTGGGAGGCCCAGCGGAGGTACGTCCTACGCAGATCACCACGAGATTTTGCCGTCCCGTGGGGGGGCTGCGATTTGCGAAACTGTCGCCACTGTCGTGGGCGTCTGGGAGGCCCAGCGGAGGTACGTCATACACAGATCACCACGAGACATCGCCGTCCCTTGGGGGGCCTGCGATCTGCGAAACTGTCGCCACTGTCGTGGGCTTCTGGGAGGCCCAGCGGAGGTACGTCCTGCGCGGATCACCACGAGACCTTGCCGTCCCCTGGGAGGATGCGATCTGCGAGACTGCCGCCACTTCCGTGCGCTCCTGGGAGGCCCAGCGGAGTTACGTCAGACGCAGATCACCACGAGACTTCGCCGCCCCCTGGGGGGGGGCTGCGATCTGCGAAACTGGCGCCACTGTCGTGGGCTTCTGGGCGGCCCAGCGGAGGTACGTCACACGCAGATCACCACGAGGCCCCGCCGTCCGCTGGGGGGCCTGCGATCTGCGTGTCGCCACTGTCGTGGGCTTCTGGGAGGCCCAGCGGAGGCGCGTCCTACGCGGATCACCACGAGGCCGCCCCCTTGGGGGGCTGCGGCGGCGGCGTCGTTGTCATCATCAGCATTGCAATCAGCATGAGGCCGCCGCGAGCTCGAGCCTTCGGAGACGCAGCGGCCTCAGAGGACGCGCCCCCCTTGCTCACGCAGCATGCAGAGGGCCTAGCACCCCACCCGCGCAGGGCGATGCGCACCGGCGCGTGTGCTCTGCACGCCGTACCGTGTCGAGCCCGACGTGAAGAAGGGCAATCATCCTACGAGCAGCTCGACAAGTACCTCAAGCTGACCGCAAGCGAAGACTCCACCAATCGCATCAAGGTCGCGGATCTCATGCGCTACTACACCTCGAAGACCAGCGGTGTGGCGATCAGCCTGCAGGAGCACGTCAACTGCAAGAAGGATGGGCCGAATGACATCTACTGCATCACGGGGGACTACAAGCAGTTAAAGGAGTTCGACGGCAAGAGGATCAAAGCGACGACCAAGACGGCCTCGCAGGGTTAATGGCAAGCCAACATGGAACGCAACGATTCCGAGAATGAGGAGATGAAAAGTACCTACCCGACGGCCTCGTTCGACCGCAACATCACGAACAGCCGCGCCATGATGTGTACCGCGTTGATCCTCAGAATCGGGAACAACCAGGGGATGGGTGACGTCGGCTACGACAAGATCTACGACGTCTACGTCCCGCCGCAGCACCTGCGCCTGTCCGATGGGCCTAGCCTGGCGGTCGACACACCATCAAACCGAACATCTCCCGCGAGACGCTGCAGCAGAACAAGATCTTGCGAGCGATCAAGAAGAATCTCGTCAAGAAGTGCCCCGAGATGTTTGTGGAGATCGCCGAGAAGAAGGACGACTACAAGGAGTTCCACGAGCAGTTCGGCAAGTGCCTCAAGCTTGGCGCGCACGAAGATTCCACCAGCCGCACCAAGGTCGCGGAGCATATACGCTACCACACCTCGAGATCTGGAGATGAGATGATCAGCCTGAAGGAGTATGTGGACCGAATGAAGGAGGAGCAGAACGACATTTACCACATTACGGGGGAGAGCATCGCAGCGGTGTCGTCCTCGCCTTCCCTGGAAACGCTGCGCAAGAAGGGTCTTGAGGTCCCCTACATGACCGACTCCATTGATGAGTGCTCCGCGCAGCAGCTGAAGGAGTTCGACGGCGAGATGCTCAAGTCGACGCCCAAGGAAGGCTTGGGCCTCGAGGACGAGGGCGAGAACGAGAGGAGGAAGCTGGAGGAGCTGAAGGCGGAGTTCGAGCCGCCGACGAGGCTGATGAAGGAGGCGCTGGGCGACAAGGTGGAGAAGGTGGTTGCCAGTTCGCGCATGGCGGACTCGCCCTGCGCGTTGACCACGCACGACCTGCAGCCGAAGCCTTTCGTCGAGGCCCGCGATGGCTTCTGGCAGGACGGCGACGTCATAAAGAACGACGAGCCCCTGAGCAACGTTCTGCCAGATGAACTAGTACTCCATGCACTCCTACATGGCGTCCAACCTGCCCCCTCTTGAAGAGATCGCGGGCGCCGCCAACGAGGCGTCGAAAATGGCGAAACGTCGACTGAGATGATGTCTCACTCCTTTCTGATGCACCCTCTGAGCCACGGCTATATTTGCATTTTTTACGTTAAGTGACTCGAGCACCCGCTCGCCTGCGTGCAATGACTTACTTGCAGGCTAGATGCACGGTCTCTGGCTGCGCGTCGACGCCCCCCCCCGAGCGCACTCGCCCCGCGCGGGTTTATCGGGGCATGACTTTGTTATGCTCTCTGCGACGGATCTTCATACTTGGTCCTGGCGTCGAGGAAAATGGCAATCAGCATCGTGGCACTTGTTATCATCATCATCATCAGCATCGTCATCGTCGTTGTCGTCATCGCCATCGTCATCGTCACCCGTCGTCGTTGTCGTCGTACGTCGTCGTCGTTTCCGTCGTTGCCGTCGCGGTCGTCGTCGTCGTCGCCGTCTTCGTCCGCTTTGGAGCCGCGTGCCGAGTAGATTACGGCGTTCGCCTCCGCGGCGCTGCCGCGTCGAACGCAACGCAATTGCGCGGTTTGGCAACGCCGCGCGCAAAGTAGCATTGCATCTTGTTCGCGGGCCTGTCGTTGCCCCGTAGCGAAAGGAGTGGCGCTCTGCGCGTTCCCGCCCCGTGGCGCTGCCGCGCGGCGAATCGACTGGCGCCCTTATTTTCGCCCCCCCCCCCCCACCACCAGACGCTGCCGTATTTTCGCCCCCCCCCCCCCCCCCCACCAGACGCTGCCGCGCGGCGAGTAGAGTGGGATTGCATAATTGTTTCGGTCCGCGCGGCATTGCCACGTGATCACTCGCACTCCTCGTTCCCCCTCCACGTCGCCGGGGCGAAGTCGCCCCAGCAGAACTCCGGTCGGAAGAAGTCGCCCGGAAGATTGCGCCGCGGCAGTGCCGCGCGAAGGGTGGAGCGGAGGCGCTTTTCTTCGTTATTCCCCGTGTCATTGCCGCGTGGCGACTGGAGCGGGATAATATTTATGTTGGCTTCTCAGGTCAGGTTTTGCCGCGCGGCGTTGCCGCGTGGCGAGTGGAGTTGAGCGGCGCGAGTTCCCGGCCTTATTCGCTGCCGCGTGCTCGGGCGCTGCCGCGCGGCAAGTGCAGCTAGGCAAAGGTTTCCGCCCTTCGAGCGTTGCCACGTGGAACGGATATTGGAGCAGCATTTGTTTCGCTCCCCCAGCGTGGCCACGTAGCGCGCGCGAGCGGGCGCGCGCGCGCGCGGGCGGGCGGGCGCGCGGGCGGGCGGGCGGGCGGGCGCGCGGGCTGGCTGGCGGACGGCGGCGGCCGCGGCCGCGGCTGCGGCGCGGTTGTCATCGTCGTCATGATCATCGTCATCGTCGTCGTCGTCGATGTCGTCGTTGTCATTGTCGTTGTCATTGCCGTTGTCATTGTAGCCGTCGTTGTCGTCGTCGTCGTCGTCGTTTCCGTCGTTGCCGTCGCGGTCGTCGTCGTCGTCGCCGTCTTCGTCCGCTTTGGAGCCGCGTGCCGAGTAGATTACGGCGTTCGCCTCCGCGGCGCCGCCGCGTCGAACGCAACGTAATTGCGCGGTTTGGCAACGCCGCGCGCAAAGTTGCATTGTATCTTGTTCGCGGGCCTGTCGTTGCCCCGTAGCGAAAGGAGTGGCGCTCTGCGCGTTCCCGCCCCGTGGCGCTGCCGCGCGGCGAATCGAATGGCGCCCCTATTTTCGCCCCCCCCCCCACCAGACGCTGCCGCGCGGTGAGTAGAGTGGGATTGCATAATTGTTTCGGTCCGCGCGGCATTGCCGCGTGATCACTCGCACTCCTCGTTCCCCCCCCACGTCGCCGGGGCGAAGTCGCCCCAGCAGAACTCCGGTCGGAAGAAGTCGCCCGGAAGATTGCGCCGCGGCAGTGCCGCGCGAAGGGTGGAGCGGAGGCGCTTTTCTTCGTTATTCCCCGTGTCATTGCCGCGTGGCGACTGGAGCGGGATAATATTTATGTTGGCTTCTCAGGTCAGGTTTTGCCGCGCGGCGTTGCCGCGTGGCGAGTGGAGTTGAGCGGCGCGAGTTCCCGGCCTTATTCGCTGCCGCGTGCTCGGGCGCTGCCGCGCGGCAAGTGCAGCTAGGCAAAGGTTTCCGCCCTTCGAGCGTTGCCACGTGGAACGGATATTGGAGCAGCATTTGTTTCGCTCCCCCAGCGTGGCCACGTAGCGCGCGCGAGCGGGCGCGCGCGCGCGCGGGCGGGCGGGCGCGCGGGCGGGCGGGCGGGCGGGCGCGCGGGCCGGCTGGCGGACGGCGGCGGCCGCGGCCGCGGCTGCGGCGCGGTTGTCATCATCGTCATGATCATCGTCATCGTCGTCGTCGTCGATGTCGTCGTTGTCATTGTCGTTGTCATTGCCGTTGTCATTGTAGCCGTCGTTGTCGTCGTCGTCGTCCTCGCGTTCGTCGTCGTCGTCGCCCGTCGTCGTTGTCGTCGTCCGTCGTCGTTCTCGTCGTTGCCGTCGTCGTCGCCGTCGTCGTCTGCGTCCGCGTTGGAGCCGCGCGCAGAGTAGATCGTGGCGTTCGCTTCCGCGGCGCGGCCACGTCGAATGCAGCAGAATTGCGAGGTCTGGAAACGTCGCGCGCAAAGTTGCATTGCATCTTGTTCGCTGGCTTGTCGTTGCCCCGTAGCGAACGGGATGGCGCCCCGCGCGTTCCCGCCCCGCGGCGTTGCCACGTTGCGAATGTAATGCAATATACATGCCCCCCCCCCACCCACCCCCAGATGTCCCCACGCGACGAGCGCGGTGGGGTTGTCCTATGTTCGGCCCGCGCGGCATCGCCACGCGATGAGTTTAGTGCATTTGCATGTTTTGTTCGCTCCCCTGCCGTTGCCGCGTGGCGAGCCGAGTGGGATAGCATTGTTGCGCGCGCCTCAGGCCTTGCCACGCGGCGCTGCCATGCGGCGAGCGCGGAGGAGTAGCATGCGTTGCCGCCCCGCTTCGTTGCCACGTGCCGAGTCGAGGTGAGTACTTTTGTTTCGCTTTGCAGGCGTTGTCTCGCGGCCGGAAATGTGGAGCAGCATTTGTTTCGCTCCTGCTGTGTTGCCGCGTGGCGAGTCCAGCGCACAAATGCACGCGCCGCCCAGCAGGCGCTGCCACGTGGCGAGTCGTGGAGTGGAGCAATTTGCGTTTCGCTCCCCCGTCTCCCCCTCCTGGCAACTCGCGCGGAATGGCATTTGCGTCAGCCCCGCAAGCGCTGTCGCGTCGCGAGGAGAGTGGGGCGGCGCATTTTTGTCGGCCCCCCCCCAGGCGTTTGCCGCGTGGCGAGCACAGTTGAACTGTTTGAGTTTCTGGCCCTCAGGCTCTGCCGCGCGCCGAGTAGAGGGGCGAGGCAGGAGGGGGGGGGAGAGGCGAGCGAAGAGGGGGGGGGGGGGGGCAGGGGGGAAGCCGGAGGGGGAAGGGCGGAGGGAACAGGAGGAGGAAAATGTGAGACGCAGGAGGGGGGAGGGGGAAGCGCAGGAAGGAGGGGGGGAGAAGGGAGAGGGGGCAAGAGGCAGGAGGAGGACTGAAGAGCGAGAAGGAGAATGGGAGGCCTGGGAGGAAGAACGGGGAGGTGGAGGAGGAGGGGGAATGAGGAGGGGGCCAGCACATGTCACATCGGCAGAACTCGCCCCCTGGAAAAAGTCGCCCAGAAGAGGTCGCCTGGAAAAGGGGCCTTGGAAGAAGGCGCCCCAGAAGAAGTCGCCATCGGAAGAAGTCGCCCGGTGAAATCTTCCTGTAAAGCCCGCCCAGAGAATGCCGCCCCACAAGAGATAACCATCGGAGGAATGTTCCAGAAGAGCTCTTCAGGAAGAACTCGCTCGGAAGAAGACGCCTCGGAAGAAGTCGCCTTCGGAAGAATTCGCCCAGGGGGTCTCTTCGGAGAAGATCGCCCAGAAAATATCGCTTCGGAAAAGGTCGCCCAGGAGAGGTCGCCCAGGAGAAATCGCCCGGGAAAAGCGGCCCGGAAGAAATCGCCCGGGAGATGTCGCTTGGAAAAAGTCGCCCGCAAGAACTCGCCCGGAAAACGTCGCCGCGAAAAAATCGCGCAAGGGAGACTCCGTCCTGGGAGGAGACCGTCGCGGAGCTGATCGAGGGACAGGGGCGACAAAAAAAATAATTAGGGCGGGGGGGGCGGGGGGCGCGCGACGAGGCGGGGCGGGATGTTCGGGCGAAGGCGCTCGGGGGAGGTCGCGCGGAAGAAGTCGGCCAGATGCCGCCCGGAAGAAATGGCTCGGGGGAAGTCGCCCGGAAGACGTCATCGCGGACGAAGTCGTCGTCGGAAAAAGAGGCCCGGAAGAAACGGTCCGGAAGAAACGTTCGGAAGAAGTCGTTCGGAAGCAGTCGGCGTGGAAGAAACAGTAATTAGGCTTTCGAGAGTTGCTGCGGCGTGTGCATTCGCCGCGGCGCACGCAGGCGCCGCGGAGCGCGCGAGCGCCGCGGTGCACCACATGGGCTGCGCGCAGCTGTTGCGGCGTGCGCTAGCGTTGCGGTGCAGATCGCCACCTACATGCTGTTCCTTTTTGGCTTCGGTCATTCTTAGGTGTTCCCTGGCGCCTCGGGCGCGGAACAACGCGACGTCGCGCGCGGGGGGGGGGGCGCGGGGCCGGCGATGGCCACCATCACGGAAAATGCAAGAACAGGCTCGTATGCCACCAACCACTGGCGTCGGGCACCGGTCAGAAAAGCGCGCGGCACCCACCGCCACGCGCGCGCCCATCGCGTGAGTGGCCTTGTTCAGCAACGTCGACGAGAGCCGCCATGGCTGGCGCGGGCTGTCTGGTGCAACATTATGCTTGAAATGATTACGTCGCGATGCACAGGTTACCTTGGTCATCTGAAGGAATGCTACCGCGTCGACACCTGCGACTCGCTCTTTCTTGTGTCTGTCTCAACCAGGCCGCTTGGTTTGGCGGTGGTCTCCGCGACGGCGCCCGCGCGGCAGGTCGCCGGCGTCGATCGGGCGCGCTCCGGCAGTTGCTTTGTTCAACAGCGCATTGACTCCAAGGTGTTTTCATTTGTGTCAGAGAATGCGCGCGCGGGCGGTCGCCGCGAATGCCGCGACATTCTCGGCCTCGCGCGCCAGGTCGGCGCCCGCGACGGAAATTAGAGGGGGAGGTTGGCCCCGCTCTGCGCGCCGCCGACCCCAGGCCGCGCGACGACCACCGCTGCCGCGCGTTCTGCAAGCATTCGAATAGAAGCCCGCGCGCCCGTCGACCGCCGCCCCGGCGCGCGCGCGCGTTGGCGGAGCCGCCGCTGGTCGGCCGCGCCCCAACCGCGGGCGCGGGGCCAGGCCGCGCCGGCATTTTCGTCCGAGCGGCGCGGGCTGGAAAGGGGCGCAAGGTTGCGCGGCGCGTCGGCTGCGCGCTCTTGCGCGCGCGGCGACGCTGCGCGGTTGCCGCGCGGTCGCGCAGCACGTTTGCGGCGCGCCCCCTCGCGCGCCGCGACGCCGCCGCGCCTCCGCGCGGCCGCGCCGCGCAGCGACGTCGCGTCATGCAGCGAAGCCGCCAAATGCGCGCCGCGCGGCCGCGCTGCCGCGGCGCGGCCGCGCGCGCGCCGAGGCGCGGCGCGCGCGTGCCTGCGCGACGCAGCGCCTCGCCACATGGCGCAGCGTAGCGCGCGGCCGCGCTCAGCGCCGCGGCGACGGGGCGCGCGCGCGCCGCGCCCCGGCCCGGCCGTCGGCGCGCGCCACCGCGACGGCCCGCCAGGTCTCGCCACGACAGTGCGCTGCACGCGCGCGGTCGCGCCCAGCAGCCGCGCCTTCGCCGAGCGTTCCTGCGCGCTTGCGCACGGCCCATGCAGCTTGACCACTTGACTTCAGCCGCGGCGACGACCGCGACGCCGATCGCAGCTGGTGCGACGACAACGATGGCCTAGACGTCGACCGCGACTAGCAGCGCCGCGGCGACGACGTCGGCTCTGACTGCGCCGACTCGCGGTCTACGCCGCCGCCCTGGCGACCGCGGGCCGCGCGATCATTGGCGCCGCCGCGGCGGCGTGCGCGGGCGCTTCGGCCGCCGCAGCGCCCTCGCCGCCAGCCGCGCCAACAACGGCCTAACGTTTCGCCGCGAGGGCTCGCCCCGTCGACCTCGAATCCCCGGGGGCGCCGCGTTCGTCGGCGCCAGCGCGGCGCCGCCGCGCGGGGCGAGTCGAATCGACGCCGGCGCGATCGTCGCCGCGGGGGCGCTCAGTCCCCACTCCAGAGGGGCCCGAGGCAGCGCTCCCCCGAGGACCATCGACCACCGGGCCGAACGATGCGGTTTGAAAGCCCACCAGCAGGCAACGCTAACCCCAGCCCGCGCGAGCGCGATTTGCTCGCTGACAAGTGCCAGAGCAGAGGCTCTGCGACAGATCAATGCACCCCGCGCGCGCGACCGCGCTCGGCCTGGGCAGCCAGGGGCACAGACGCGCCCGAACACGCGCCGCGGCTGTCGACGCGCGCGCGCGTGCACATTCGCACGCGCACGCAACAAAAATGGCACGCAAACACGTAAGCACGCAACGCGCGCACAAACGCACACACACACAAAAACAAAAAAAAACAACATTTTGCGCACGCGCGCGCGCACGCCCACACGCACACGCGCACACACGCACCACGCGGGCCCCTTTGCACAGTGCCCTCCAAGGCTGCCTTCCTGGAGGCCATCCAGGATGTAGATGCGCGCCCCTGGGCGCTCGGAGATATCGCCCCTTTCGGGCCGCGAGCGGCATGCGCGCAGGCGCGCGCGCTAAAATGTCAAAACTACGCCACTCATGGCATTTCACATCGGCGCCCGTGCCGAGCATTGACCGATGCCGCCGAGGCGCAGAGCTTCTCGGCGCCAGGCGTTCGGCGCGCCGCCTCCTGCTCCAGCGGCCCTCTTTCTGGCGCTGCTGGGGCCCAGGTGCACGGGCTGCCGCGTCGGTGCCGCCCTCCGGGCGGCGCCTGCGAGCCCGGGCATCGCCCGGCGCAGCTGCGGCCGCCCGTGCGCCGCCGGCTCGCGCAGTCACCCTGGGACCCGTGCGGCCACGGCCCTTGCCTTCCCAGCGCGCCGCGCCGCGCTCGCGCGCAACTGGGCGACGCGCGCGAGCGCGCGTGCGCGAGGCAACGTCTGCGCGCTGGTCTCCACGCGCAGCAACCGCCAGCGCGTGGATGCGGAATCAGAACGCCGTGCGTCAGGTGCACATTTTGCAGCTCTTGAACGTACACAGCAGCCAGTGCCACTGCGGCCGCCATGCGCCACCTGGAACTGGCCAACAACTTGCGAGCGCGACGCCGAGCCTTTGAAAATTCGGAGCCGAAAGCTAAGCCGTCGCAATCACCGCCCACGTTCGCGCGGAAAGGTGAAGTGTCGCCCCTATTCTGCTTTCTGTGCAGCCAGGTCCTCAGCGCGGGTCTCCGCTGTAGGGCGCTTCGCGCGCGCGGCGTGACTCGCCCCGCAAAGCCGCGCGCGCGCCCGCGCGCGCCGCGCCGAACGAACGCCGCGCGGCCCCCGGCGCGAGCCGCGCGCCCCGCAGCTTCGCGCGGGGGGCCGCGCCGCACCGCGCAAACCTCATTTGCGCGCCCGGCTCGAGCGCGTCGCGGCCACCCCGGCCAGGGGCGAAGCCCGGCCCCGACGGTCGCCCCGAGCCAGCTGGAAGTTGCCGTCTCGTTATGGGGCGGGAAGATCGTTGAGGCGATTTCCAGCGACTAGCGTCGCGTCCGCGATTGAGGAGGCCGCTGCGCGCGCCATTTAGTCATCGCGATGCGCCGCCGCGCCATGGGCGCGAACGAATGGCAACCGACCGCGACGTGCTCAGCGCCTTCCTCGCTCCTGGACAAAGGGACAAAGGCTGGCGGCCTGCGCGTCTTCGACGACCTGGGCGACTTCGAGGAAATGCGGGTATGCTCGCGCCTGCTTCTACCATGCCAGCGTCGGCTTCCGCGCCAGCGTCGCGGGGGCGCGCGCCTGGCCCGTCGCGCTGCCGCGCGCAAGCGTGGGCTTACAGCGCAGCGGACAACTGCGACCAACAACGCAATCGCACCCAGCAGTTTCAGCCTCGCGATCCTGGACGTCACTCAGCTGACTTTCATGGGCATCCACCACTCCCAGTTCCGCCTCGGCGACGCTCTGCCATTGGATTAGCGACCGCCGCAGTGCTTCGCCAAGTCCACCGTCGACGAGGCGAGAAGTCACGCCAGCCTCGGCGAGGGGGTGCACGCCGACCTCTGAGCGCTGGACCAGAATCCGGGGCGCGCGGCCCCGCGCGCGCACTGCGTGCACGTCTCGTGCCGCAGCTGCAGGTGCAGCCAGCGAAAGCGCCGTGACATGCCCGCCTCCTCTCGGGCATTATGGGTTTGCTTTGATTGCTGCACGCGCGTCGAGGACATCCCGCAGACAGGCCGCGAGAAGCAGGGCTCAGGGACGTCCGGCGACGCATCGAGCAATTCGACGCCCCTCAGAGCTGCGGGCGGTGGCATGGTGCTTCTGGTGGATCTTCGCGCCACGAAGTTAGGCATGGACCTCGAGCTGGAGCCCGCCCGCCATATCTGGCAATCGCAAGGGCTGCCACTGTGTCGCTCTTGATTGACACGTCGCCCACCGACCTGTTTGTCCGACGTGTTCTCTTGAGCGGCTGGGCTCTCGTGACTTCGAGCATCGGAGCCGCAGTTCTCAACCGTCTCGTAGCGCCGGCATTCGCGGACCTCGCATAGCAACGAGCCGGATGATCGCGTGCAACGTGACGACTCAAACGTGCGCGGCACCGTGGTCGCCAGCCTTCCGCGGCGGACGCCGTCCAGAAAACCATGCACGACGATATTTTCTGTCGATTGGATTGCATCGAAAATGCCCCCTCCCATTTGACGCCCTTCAGGCAGCACGTCAGCAGCGACAGCAAACTCGGCAGAAACCGCGAGGGCGTCCGCGACGTTGCCGCTCACCTACCCCACTGCGGCAGCAGTGCAGAGCGGCCGCGGATCCTCGCCCCTGCTTGGGGTGACCATCCGCTTGCTCTGGCGATTCGGCGCACCCAGGGGCAGCAGCGCCGTGGAGCGCACGTCCGCGCGTCGCAATTGCACTCTCCAAGCGCTGCGCCGCTCGACGAGCGCGCGACCGCGTCCTACATGCCATTAGAGGACAGCTCTGAGGACGGCATGTCGTCAGTCTTTGTCATATCAGGCTCCTGAACGGGCATGATGCGTGACAGATGATTGTGCGTGTTGGGGTTGACGGGGCAAGTCTCTCGATTCGCCGTCCGTGACAGAGCGATCAACCAAACGTGGGTAGGGGCACCGGCGCAGGCGTCTAAGCGACCGCGGGCCCTGCGGCGACCCGCGGCGCGATGCCGGGGCGCCCCGTCCAAGGCGCAATGTCGCCGCCAAAGGTGCCCAACATGCAGCGCTACATTTTGGATTGGAATTCCGCAGGGTCGGCTTCGCATCGTCGAAGAGGCGCGCGCAGTCCATCTACGTGTCGACTCTGCGCCAAGCCTTCGACCTCTCTCCGCGCAGGTGCCGGGCGCGCGCCCAGCGCTGGTTTTGGGCGGCGACCGCCCTGATCGCGCGCGTCGTCGAGGGCTGCAGCGCCTTGGCGCCTTCGCGCATTGCGACGAGCGCGCCGGGGCGCCGCCTGTGCCCGTCGGCGCCTGCAGACTCGCAGTTTCTTGCCAGCGCGCGTTCTGCATTCTTCGCGGCATGCGCTGGGCATTTGCTGGCGCGCCGTGCGTCTGAGCGCGCGGCGTGACGGAGGCTTGCTAAATTTGCGGGCGAGCGCCCCATGTCGGCGCCGCCCCTGACGCAAGCAGTGGCGATGGCACGCTTCGCGGCAAATTCAGCGAGGCAGATGAATCTAGGGCAGCGAGTTGCATGCGGCCGACGCGCGC
Organism: Prorocentrum cordatum; assembly: GCA_963575745.1. NCBI lineage: Eukaryota > Dinophyceae > Prorocentrales > Prorocentraceae > Prorocentrum > Prorocentrum cordatum. The sequence continues at coordinate 314,166 of CAUYUJ010014166.1, forward strand.
AGCTGCAGCGCGCGTTGACGACGACACCTCGTTGACCTTGCGCCCCTCACCTCGCGACGTCGTCGGCGGGGTGGCCATCGCCTCGGGTGCGATGCCGTTCTGAAGGGGCCACGCCCTTCGCGCAATCGCGCGCTGCTGACTAACTGCGGGGCGGGCGAGATGCATTTGGCTGCGTCTCACGACCAGCAAGCGCCAGCATATCGACCCAGTGACATGGGCTGACTTCCTCGCGACCGCGGCGTCAACTTCTGTCGCGCTCAGGGCCAGCTATCGACTCAGATGGGCGTCCGTCGCGCGGGTCCATGGTGGAGTCCGAAAAGCATGTTTCGCGGGCCATGGAAGCGGCCGCCCGCGCGCGCGCGTGGACACGACGCCCGCCGAGTCAGGGCGACCCCCGGCCATCGGCCACACCTGGCGCGTTCCAGCGTAAAAAGGCACGCCGCAGCAATGTCGGGATGAGACGCGCCAGCGCGTTCGCGCGGCAAGGCGCGCGAGCGCTGTCCAGACGCGCGGCGGCGCTCCCCGCCGGGCCCCGCAGATCGCAAGCCGCGCCTGGCGGCGCCAGTGCACCAGGCAGCGCCCAGGGTGGATGTCGACGCCGACAAGGCGTTACACCAAGAAGGCGCGATCAGCGCTGCGGCCCGCGCGCGCGCCGAGCGCGATCTGCGCCGGACCCGCTCGAATAGCGCTCTGCTTCCGGCTGTTAAGTATAATGTGTTCGTTGACGCCGCCTCGGGTGGGCCTGTCTTTTGGGTCTCTCTGCTGCGGCTTGCGGCCGTGATTCGCGACCCTGGGCGTGGCCAGCTCATCCCGCTCTCGAGTTGACCGCCGGTGAGCCGACAGGGCATCCCAAGGTCCACGACGTCCTGTTCGGGCTGAGGGTCCCGAGCCATGCGCGAGTTGCGCGGGGCGCCCACTGCGGGCGGCCCCAGGGGGCCGCGCTGCGGATGGGCGCTCTCCATTGCCCTGTCGCCCGGCAGCCCCGACTCGAATAGTGTATAGCGTGCGCGCGTTATTGTGCATCGTTGAAGTGAGAAGGACATGCGCTCTGCTATGTCTTATCTTACCGCTGCCGCCATATATTCTACCGTTCGCCCTGGGCACCCGCAGTTTTAGTATCCCTTGCTCTTCTCCTCTTCTGATTTTTTTAACAAAAAATACCTTCCACCTGGCTGCCGGCCTGCCCATTACTTTGCTGTTTTATGTTACCTCGCCGTCCCTGACGGGGCTGTGACCTGCTAGGATGACGTCATTCCGCTGAGTGTTTGCGAACTGCAATACCGTCGCCACTTCCGAAGGCTGCTGGGGGGTCTAGGGGAGTGACGTCGCAGGCAGACTCAGATTCGACCTCGCCTTCGCTGGTGAGCTGCGAGCTGCGATGCGGTCGCCATTTACGGGAGCTGTTGGGCGCCCAGCGGAGTGACGTCATACGCAGACCAAGATTCGACCTCGCCGTTCCGCGGGGGGGGGGGGAGCGAAATGCGAAGCTATCGCTATTTTCGAAGGCTGCTGCGGGGCCCAGCAGAGTGATGTGCTACGCCGCCTCGAATAGGACTTTTCCATCCCAGGAAGGCAGCGAACTGCGAAACCGCTGCCATTTTCAAGGGGTGTTGAGGCGTCTGGCGGGGTGACGCGCTATCCTTGGGGGCTGCGAAGTGCGAAACGGTCGCCACGTTTAGGGCTTTGGGGGGGTCCAGCGGGGTGACGTCATCTGCAAAATCAGATTGGACCTCACCATCTCTGTAAGGCTTCGAACTGCGAAACCGTCGCCACTGCCGGGGGTTTGTGGGTGGTCCACCAGAGTGATGGCACACGCAAATCCAGATTCGACGTTACCATTTTTGGGCGGGGTGTGGACTGGCAGACCGTTGCCATGTTCGAGAGCTTCGATGGGGTCCAGTTGAGTTACGTTACGCGCGGATTCAGAGTCGACCTCGCATTTTTTTTTAGAGGGGGATGCGAGCTGCGAGCCTGTCGCCATTTCCGAGGGTTGCAGTTGAGGTCCTGCGAGGTGACGTCATACGCAAATTCAGATCCGACCTCCCCATCCACAAGAGGGCTGCGTATTGTGGAGTCGTTGCTACTTTCTGCTGGGGGCTCCAGCGGAGTGATGTGCCACGCAAATCCAGATTCGACCTCGCCATCCTTTGGTGGGTGCGAATTGCAGGACCGTTGCCGCTTTCGAGGGCTGCTGGGCGTCCAGTGGAGTGATGTGCTACGCAGATTCAGATGATACTTCGCCAAGTACGAAACGGTCGCCACTTCCGAGAACCATTGGGGGTTCAGTATAGCGACGTTTTGCGCTGATTCAGATTCGCTTGTTATGGCCTTTTCAGAGGGCTGTCCGAAAACTTGGCGGCGCGCCTGCCGGCATTTAGTTCCCGCAGCGCAGAGTGCAGGAAGGAAACGGAGATCCTGGCGGGCGAAGTCGGTCTCGCTTTCTGATTGCAGTAGCCATGAGCAGCTTACCCTTCAGAACGTTAGAACGACATGGCGAGGGCCGCGCTGCGTGTCCACCGTGCCGCCACTGGAAAATACTCATATTGCCTCTTTCGTTGCCGTCTTTTTCATCCCTTCGCCGCCGCGTTGCTGCTGCTGTCGCGTGAACGTTCTGTCCCGCCCCCATTTCGTCTTCGACTTTGGGCCGTCGCTTTGTTGTTGCCCTGTGAGTCGTGCGACGCGCGCACGTTTTCCATGTAGCATGCGCAACCAATGACAAATCCGGCGTTGTCATGGGCGTTGCTTTTCTGGACCAGTTCTTTTTGCCACTAAGTGCAGATGGACTGGGCGCGTCGCGGGGTAACTTTCTGGGAGGGCTACGTTCTTTGAGGGCGGCCCCGATCTTTCCGATGAGTGGAGCCTTCCGTTTCTAGGGCGCGTGTTGAATTCTTTGCGGTGGTGATCCATATGTGTGTATCTATGTGTGTGTTTGTGTGGGAGTTCTTATGTGTGGAATCCATGTCAGTGGGGACCTGTATGTGTGCGTATGGAACACCATGTCTGTGGAAACCCGACGTGCCGTACGTTGACTTCTACGCACGTGGAATCCCATGCGTGTGGGAATCCTTGAGGGTTAAACCCCATGTGTGTGCATCCGTGGAACCCCATGAGCGGGGGGAACCTCGCGTTGGTAAATGTTGTATGCACGGAGTCCACGTGTGAAGAATTCCACCCGCGTGGAGCCCCATGCGTATGGAGCCCCACAGGGCGACACCGAGGTGTGGATCCTCACGGGGGTCCCAACGCCACTCCATGGAATATTCTCAAGCGAACACGAATTGTTGAGCCAATTGGAATTTTCAAAGCCACTGTGTGGAGTATCATGGGCCAGCGAGGCCACACGCAAGGCAAGGAGAGACAGTCATTTGAAGGGCTAGTGCGACCCGTCAGTGCAAACGTGCAAATGCTGTTTTGGGAGCCAGGGCTTCCTCCGTGTTCCCACCGGCGTAAGTCAACGACTAGTCCGCGCCATTCTCCCGGGCATGCGTCTAACTCCTCGGTGCGGATGAACTCGCTCACTTCGGTTGTTATGGACGCGTATCCCATTTTTCCCCGAGTGCAAGTCTTTCCTTGCGCCCGCTCGGCGTGCCATGGTCCCTGTAGGTGGCAGTTGGTTCGCACTCGGGCCATGGCGCCTGGCTCGTCTCGGCGAGGCCGAGCAGCCCGAAGAGGCTTCCACCGACGACGGCATCGAGCGGGGTGCACAGGGCGATCTTGATGGTACATGGCAGCAGCGTGATGTTCTTGCTGCTGATCGCACTGTTGACTGCGATTGCTCTTCCGACTGGCCTTGCGTACGCCGCGTCCAGGTGATCACCTTGCTGTTTGTGTCGGCGTGTCTCTCATGGTTTGTCGCCACGCGCGTCCAGGTCCAACCCAGCCTCCAGAGCATGGGCGACAATGTTTCGTTGAAGTCGCAGCTCGTGAATCAGGCGAAGTGGAACCTGAACGGCAAGGAGATGGGCTGCACAAATTGGCGGGAGATTGCCCTGAGGAAGTACGAAACGAAGGCCGACGTCCAGGACTGCGGCGAGCTGTGTGGGGAAACGGCGGGGTGCATGGCCTTCGGTTTCCAGCCGAAAGCTTGCGAGGGCCCGGACCAGGCCTCCGAAGGAGCCTGTTTTCTCTGGGGCGAGTTGTGTCATCTGGAAGCCAACGTCTGCTGGGACAACTATCGGATGGACAGGCCCCCCGTGCCTTTGCCCTGGGGGCTCGCCAGCAGGCGTACGGGGTGCGCCAACCGCGACAAGATTGGGGTTCAGGAGAGCGTCGAGTGGAACGCGAATGAGTGCGGCGAGAAGTGCAGACAGTCGGACGGGTGCACGGCGTTCAACTTCCAGCCCAGGACTTGCAAGGGTCCAGGCTCGGGCGAGAAAGGCGAGTGTCACTTGTTCAGCGGCCCGTGCAAGCAGGAGTCTAATGTGTGCTTGGACTTCTACCTGATGGCACCCCCGCCTTCGGCAACTGAAGCTCAAATCGCGACGTTTAAGTTGGCAGAGCCCGCATCAGAGGGGAGTCGTTATCGAAGATGCCTGCGGTGATTCATCGCCGTCCCCTACCTTTTTGGGAACGTCTATCTGGCCAAATGTTGGGCTACAGTCTGACCAAGCTTTTGCACCATGTAATCCCGCAGCCCATAGCTGTTGTGGAACCACTTGGGGTAACACGTGGGGGATGAAGAGGAAGATGATGAGGAGAGGGAGGAGAGGGTGGACGACGAGGAGGTGATGATGATGATGATGATGAGGAGGAGGAGGAGGCAATCTTGGGGCAACATTGTGCTCGCTTGGGGCCATATTGTCCATCTTCGAGGCCACCTTGACCATCTCAGAAGCCCTCTTGGAGCCATCTTGGGCGGAAAGCCCATGGCAGATACCTTCTCCGGGTGGCCGGCGGGACGCGCCGAAGGCCATTGGGATTCTTGCAAGGGACAAGATTTGTTCGAGGGTTTTGCACGCCGAGTGTTCTTGTGGCAAGCTGGATGGGGCGGTGCGGATCGAAAACGCCTACGGCGAATCACCGCCGCCCCCTGCTTTTCGAAGGCGCCTACGTGGCTGAACGTTGCGGCCAGGGCTCGGCTACGTTATCGGACTACGTGATCCCACAGCCGTTGTGGAAACCTCTCGGGGAACATGTGGGGGAGCAAGAAGAAGAGGAGTAGAGGGAGGAAAAAGGAGGAGGAGGAGGCCTCTTGGGAGCCTCTTGGGGCACTCTTGGGGCCTTCTGGGAGCTTCCCAGGGCCTCTTGGAGGCCTCGTGGGCTTCCTTGGGCCTCTTGACTCTTGTGGTCCTTTGGAGGCTCTTGAGGGGTCTCTTTGGCCGTCTCAGGGAGTTCCTGGCCCGTCTGACGCTGTCCGACGCCGTCTTGGGACCTCTCTGGGCCGTCTTGGGGCCCTCTTGGGGCGCTTCTTGGCCGTCTTGGAGGCCATCTTGGTCATATTGGAGATCTCCTGGGCCCTCTTGGGGCCGTCTTGGGGGCCTCTTGGGCCCTCAGGGTGCCATCTAGGAGACCTCTCTGGCGCTCTTGGGGCCGTCTTGGTGGCATCTGAGGCCGTCGGAATGCCGAGACCGAGCAAGCGTCAAAATCCTTCAAGCACATACGTGAGGCAAATCAGTGATTTTGGCCACGTCGGTGCTTCCTGGAGGTCCTCTTGGAGGCATCTTTCTTAGGCCTTCTTGGAGGCCTCTTGGGCGATCTTGGGGCCATCTTGGGGGCACATCAGCCCGTCCTGGAGACGTCTTGGGGCCATCTTGGGCTCTCTTGGGCTATCGTAGCCGTCTTGGAGAGTATCTCGGCCGTCTTGGAGACCATCTCGGGGCCGTCTGGAGCGGGAAGACCGACGACCTGGAAATTTTCTGGTCCTCATGGAGGCGAGTTGTCTGGTTTTCCCTTCTTTGCGCGTCCTTCCAGGTGGCCACCGGGTTGGGCTGACCGCTTCCTAGAAATTTTGTCAAACAGCTAAAAATTATTTAGCATGCCGTGCACCCCTGTGTCAAGCCACAGGGGGCGGCGGATGACGAAAACCGCGCGTAGCGTCGCGATTCGTTAGTCGGGAACAATAACAAGGGTGTGTGTGGGGGGGTAGGCAGCCCGACCCCCCCAGATGTTGGAAAGCGCGCGTAACGTGCGATCCGTTAGCCGGAAGGGATTACTTAGGGTGAGTGTGAGGGGGTGGCCTTTGTATTGCGGGATGACGGAAAGCGCGCGTTAGCGTGCGGTCCGTTAGTCGGAAGAAATTTGATTTGGGGGAGTTCGAGGGGGGTGGCATCGCCGGCCCAGGATCTAATTGCCCTCCCGCCTCGTTTTTTATCGAGTAGGACGGCCTTCTGGGCTTAAAAACAGCGTTTCGCTCGAGACATCATCGGAGAACGCTTCTTGGGCGCTTCTTGGGCCGTCTTAGGCGCCTAAGACAGCCCAGGAAGCGACCAAGACTGCGCCCAAGACAGCCAAAGACTGCCCCAGAAGCGCCCAAGACGGCCCAAGAGCGCTCCAAGAGAGCCCAAGACCGCCCAAGACGGCCCCAAGACGTCCCAAGAGGCCTCCACGACGCCCCAGGAGGCGCCCACGAGGCGTCCCAAGAGGGCCCCAAGAGGCCAAAATCATTGATTGTCTTGAGGAAAACATGCATTTTTAGCATATACGGCTTTTCGCCTTTCATAGCGCTGAAGACGGTCCAAGAGGCCCCCAAGACCGCCCCAAGACGGCCCAAGATGTTCCCAAGAGGCCTCCAAAATAGCCCAAGAGGGCGCCAAGACGGGCCAAGAGGCGTCCAAGACTGTCCAAGAGGCCCCCAAGAGCGCCGCAAGAAGGCCCAAGAGGCCCCCAAGAAGGCACCAAAACGGCCCAAGAGGGCGCCAAGGCGGCCCAAGAGGCGCCAAGACGGCCCAAGACGGCCCCAGGACGGCCCCAAGAATGCACCAAAAGGCCCCCAAGAGAGCCCAAAGACGGCCAAAGGCAGCCTGGTCCCTTCACCCCCGCAGCCCAGAAGCTCCCAGGAGGCCCCCAGAGGCACCCGAAAAGCCCCAAAAGGTGCCCAAGAGGCACCCAAGAGGCTCCCCAAGAGCCCCCCAAGAGGCCCAAAATACTCCCAAAGGCTCTTAGCACCGCGGCTCCCAAGAGCGAGCGGTGACGTAATCGAGCTGATAAGACCAAAGCTCCCAACAGAGAGCTGCGGCGTAATAAGTTCTTGCAGCCAGGGCACAGGGACGGGCCGCAACGCGTGGACAACGAGCGGTCCACGCAAGGACAACGCGGGGTTCTGGAAAGCTGGCAGCCCAAACGCGGAAAACGCAACGCGACCCGACAGCCCCCTCCAAAACAAGAAACGCGCTCAAAGAACGCTCCGCGACTCTCCGAGGCTGAGATAGGACAAGAGCGAGGGGAAGGGAGTCAATAAGAGGTGTAAGAGCGGACGAGCCAGCGATACCGTGCGCTCTGAAAGTAAGTGCGCTTTCCGTCCCCGTGCCAAGCAGGTCTAATGGCCCGCTTTTTTCCTTGTTCACGGAGCCCTTAACAGGGAACAATCGGGGGCCCAAAACGGACCGTTAACAGGGAAATGGCACCTTTTTCTTGTTAACGGAGCCCTTAACAGGGAGCATCTTGTGCTTAACAGGGAAAACCATGGTTGCACGCTCTGGCACTGTTTTCCCTGTTAACGGAGCCCTTAACAGGGACTTCACAGGGAAAATCGGGTGACGGACGCGTTTGTTCCTTGTTAACGTACCGTTAGCAGGCAAAATAGTTCTTTGTTAACGGACCGTTAACGGACCCTGAACGCCGCGGTTCCCAAGAGCGAGCAGTGTCGTAAACAAGCGGATAATACCAAGGATCCCAACAGAGATCGGTGACGTAACCAGTTCTTGACACCAGGGCCCGACACGGGCGGCAACGTAAGCTCCGCGTAAGTTCCGCGTAGGCTTCGCGTAAGCGCGTAAAGTCCTCGTCAATGTGAGGTACCTTCAAGACAGCCCATGAGAGACCAAGCGTCCTCCAAGACGGTCCAAGATGCCTCCAAGACGACCCAAGAGGCCAGAGGCCCAGACGATCGCCCCAAGATGGCCCAAGATACCCCCTAAGACGGCCCCAAGACGTGTTCGAACATCTGCACGTATGCAGACGGCTTCAACGACCTCCAAGGCGGCGTAGAGAGGCCCAGACGGGCCCGAGGACGGCCCAAGAGCGATCCAGGTAGCCTACGGCTCCAGAGGTCTCCAAGACCCCCCCCAAGCACCGATGGGCGGTCTGAGCGGGAAACAACAACGAAAGTAGGGCTTTCGCCGCCCAGGGGGCGCCCCTGGCCCCACCCTACCTGCATAAGCTCCTCGCCAGCCTAGGGCACCTCCAAGACGGCGCGAGAGAGGCCCAGACGGGACCGAAGACGACCCAAGAGCGATCCAAGATAGCCCAAGATGGCTTCGGGTCGTCACCCAGATATGCATCCCCCACGGGCGGTCCTGGGCTCAGGAAAGCGCCAAGACGCGACAAGAGCGCCCTAAGAGCGGCCCAGAACGATCCACAAGGGCCTCGAATCCGGAAGAATCGGTCCAAGACGCCACAATAGCCTCCAGACGGCCCAATACGTTTTCAAGACGCCCCAAAAAACCTCCAAGAGCACTCCCAAGCGAGCCCAGAGATGCAAAAATCGTGGATTTCCTGTAAGTTTTTTAGTCATGCTGGCATTATTGCTCCCACGAGCGATCGGCAACGTAACAGTCTCTACACACAAGGGCTCCCAACGGAGAGTGGCGACGTAACAAGCTCTTTACGCCAAGGCTCCCCAGAGCGAAGGGTGCCATGAGCCCTCTCGGGCCAGTTCCTGCAGCGTTCCTTCCGTTTCCGTGCCGGCCCAGGTAACGGAAAGAGTGAGGTACGAGTGACGACGTTTTGGTGGGGCGAAGCTTTCTAGGGAGGGGTTCAGGGGAGGGGCGAGGGCCGAACGCCCCGGCGCTAATGGCCGCCTGAGGGCCGTTTCCTTTGTTTTTCGTGCAGTAAATCGGCTCGCGTGCGCCTTCCACGGCTCGATTCCTTGTATTTGTTTGAGTGAAGCGGCTCATGGGCCCCAAGACAGCCCAAGAGGGCACCAAAATTACCCAAAGACGGCCCCAAGAGAGTTTCGGATGGCTTCCAGACGGTCCAAGAGAGCCTCGAGACGTCTCCAGAGACCCTCCAAAAGGCCTTCGAGAGGGCCTCAGGAACCCAAAAACATGAATCCTCCTGCGAGGCACGAGCGTGGGGGTGTATCATCTTCCTCCTCTGTCCCCCCCTGCCGTCCTCCTCTCCATAGCTTTCTTCCGGCTCAAGTCGGAAGACTGCGCCGCGCCGCCGCCGGGTTGCGTTCCCGCGCCACTTCGGAAGGCGCTGCCATGGGCTCGGAGGCCGGGCTTGACGGCAGGGACCCTTCCGGAGCAGCGCCGCCCTCCCCGGGCGGGGTGACCGCGGCGTCGGTCGCGGGGCTTCCAGGTGGCGCATTGGGAGCAGCAGGTCGGAGTGGTCTGCCTGAACTACGGCGGGGCCGAGGTGGAACGCGCGCTCCCGCTGCGGCTGCGCGAGCTGATGTCAGGCCTGCCCCGCCGGGAGTTTGCCGCCAGGCTCAACGCGGATGACCGTGTCGACGAGCGCATCCTCCGGTGGCTCTTGGACCCGCAGATGGCGATGCTACCGCGCGAGTCGTGGCCCTCGCGCGCGCCGCGGGCGAAGATGCACGTGCAGCGGCCCGAGGAGTGGTACGAGGTCGCAGGACATCTGTACCAGCTCGGCATCCTGTCGGTGATCGACAAGAAGGACGTGTTCGCAGTCGACGGGGAGCTTGTGCTCTCAGGAGCACTCGCGGTATCAAAGCGCGGGGATCCACTCCCAGGTGAATCCCGGGTCACCCGCTTCATCATGAACATGGTGCCCAACAAATCTTAGTTGCGGACGCTGCACCACGACGCGTGCGCCCTGGCGGCGACCACGGGGTGGACGTCGATCCACCTCCCGCGTGGCGGAGTCTTGGTGTGGCACGGGGACGACCAGCTGGGTGCTTTCTTCGTGTGGAAGGTCCCGGCAGCCTGGCGGGGGTTTTATGATTTTTGCGCAGCCTGTGCCCGCGTCTTACCTCGGGCTGGAAGGCTTGGAGCGGTTTTGGCTTTGCTCGGCTGTGATCCCGATGGGCTGGGTCCTCGCCGCGCTGGTCTTCCAACACCTGCACCGCCGCCTATGCCTACGGGCCCCGCCGCGCGGCGGAGGGCCCCCACCAGAGGCGGAGTGGCGGCGAGACAAGCCGCTACCACTCGCCGCGGCTGGCTCAGAAGAGCACGCGTGGTGGCAGGTGTACGTGGACGACTTCGACGCGCCCGAAATCACGTCGCTCGCGGAGGCGGAGCAGCGCTGCGGGCAGCCGGGCCGTTTGCAGCAGTTGCAGCGCGCTGCTTATGCTTGCGCGGGGGTGCCCTGGGCGAAGGCCAAAGCGCGTGAGGGTGACCTCGTCGTGGAGCGAATTGGCGCAGAGGTCGACGGTTTTGTGGGGCGCGTCTCCGCCCCACCCGCCAAGTTGATTGAGGCCCAGCGGTTGGCTGTCCGTGTCTTGGGGCGTACACGCGCCCGTTGGTTCATGATGCTGACGCTGCTCGGCCGGCTGACGCGGTGCTTCGAGTTCAGGCGCCCGCTCATGGGGTGCCTCAACGGGAATTGGCGTTTCGCCACCTGGCGGCGCGGGGGTGGCGTTACGACGGACATGTCTGTGGAATTGTTGCTGTCGGTGGCTCTCGCGCCGATGGCGTTCACGGATCTCCGGGCGACGATCTCTGGTATGGCGACGGTTTCCGATGCGTCCAAGCAGGGCGGCGGCGTCTGCGCATCCGCGGGTTTGCAGCCCAGGTCAGCCGCCACGCTGGCGCGCGCTGGCCAGGGCCCCCAGCAAATGGCCATGGCAGGGCGGCTGCTGCATGGGGCCGGACGCGCCGAGCAGACCGCTTTCGACTGCCAGGCTGCGCGCCCGCGGCCGGTGACCTTACGAACGGTGGTGTGCGTAATTTCGGTTTCTGTTTCTGCAGCGCTCTTTCCGTTTCTGTGCCAGGCCAGGTAACGGAACGAGCGAACTACGAGTGATGACGTTCTGGTGTGGGCGAAGCCCTAGAGGGAGGGTTTCCAGGGGAGGGGGGTAGGCTGGGGGAATGGACTCTAATGGCCGTTTTCGGGTTTTCTTTGTGGTTTTTGCATGTTTTTTCGGGTTCCCCCCCAAGACGGCCGAAAAGCGCTCCAAGAGAGCCCAAGACCGCCCAAGACGGCCCAAGAGGCCCCCAAGAGGCGCTCAAGGGGCGTCCCAAGAGAGCCCCAAGAGGCCAACATCATTGGCTTTCTTTAGGGAAGCGTATATTTCTAGCATATACGGTTTTTCGGCTTTCACTGCGTAGACGACGGCCCAAGAGGACCCCAAGACCGCCCCAAGACGGCCCCAGAGGCTCCCAAGAGGCCCCCAAAACGGCCCAAGGGGGCCCCAACACGGTCCAAGAGGCGCCCAAGACGGCCCACGAGGGCCCCAAGAGGGGGACCACGAACCGAAAAGTTTAGCCTTTTGCCCCAAGACGCTCCCAGGATGCCCCAAGAGCCCCCCAAGAGGCGTCCCAAGAGGCCACCAGGAGGCTAAGATCATTGATTTCCCATAGGAAAATGTGCATTTCTAGCATACAAGGCTTTTCGGCTTCCACGGCGTTGAAGACGGTCGACGAGGCCCCCAAGACCGCTCCAAGACGGCCCAAGAGGCCCCCAAGAGGCCCCCAAAACGGCCCAAGAGGGCGCCAAGACGGCCCAAGAGGGCCCCAAGACGGCCCCAAGAGGGGGAATGTGCATTTCTAGCATACAAGGCGGTTCGCCTTTCACTGCGTTGAAGACGGTCCAAGAGGCCCCGAAGACCGCCCCAAGACAGCCCAGGAGGCTCCCACGAGGCCCTCAAAACGGCCCAAGAGGGCCCCAAGACGGCCCCAAGACGGCCCAAGAGGCCCCCAAGACGGCCCCAAGAGTGGGACCACAAACCTAAAAGTTTATCTCTTCGCCCAAAGACGCTCCCGGGAAGCTCCAAGAGTCCCCCAAGAAGCGCCAAGGGGTCCCCAAGAGGCGTCCCAAGAGGCCACCAGTGTCAATGATAATGATGTCGAGCTGCTTTTGGCCGCGAGCTGCAAGATCCGCTCGGTCGATCTTTATGAAATGAGGCGTATGCCTCGCACACGCAGCTTGTGAAATCAGGGAAACCCCAGTCTGTGACTGGAACACATCTGATAACTTGTTATCGCTGCTGGCTCGAAAAGGGGATCCCCTGATATCGTTCGATAGCAAACGGCCGCGGAAACATAACGTGTTATGTTATCCGGTTTTAAAAACTCCACTTACCCCGGTCGGGGTACCAGTCTCTAAACTGCTGAGCTACTGCGTTTCGGCTGGGGCACAAAACTCGCTCATTTTCGCACAGAATATAAAATCTGCAGCTTCGAAACTGGAGATCAGCAGTCAAACACCGCCAATCTTAGATACAAACAACAGCATGCATGAATAACCTCACGCTGTAAAAGGCTATGCGCCGCCGTCTGCATATACAAAGCAAAACGAGTTTTGAACAACCTCTTAGTCCACCTTGAAATTCTCAAGAATCCGCTTCACCAAATCCGCTTTGATTCCTGAAACTGGCAGCGCCATTTCACGCAGCATGCCCTGCAAAGCGTAGACCGGCATGGCCTCCAGCTTCTTCTTGACGTCCGGTGGGTTGTAGCTGTGCATGGCAATGAGGTCGTCTAACTTTTGCGCAGCAATACTCGGTGGTAGCTTCAGTCCGCTGCTTGGTACTGTACATGAAACCATCTCCTGTGAGCTGGCTGGACGTGAAACCGCAACGGCTGTAGGTACAGGCTCAGGTTTGTTAAACTTCTGTGAAATCACGAACAAGAGTACACAACTCAAAGCCATAAATGCTGCACCGATTGAAATACCTGCTGCAAAAGTCCCTGCCGGTGATAGCACAAACTGAGACCACTGATCGAAAGGCTCGGCTAAAACATATGTTGAAACTTGTTGGCCGATCACTGGGTCCGTAGTTGCCACCACTGCGGTAGCTGCTGCTAGTTGAGGTAATGTCGTTCCCGATGAAAAGCTGCTTGCCAAAACGCTGGAAAACAGAGCTGCACGCACAAATCGAGAAAACTTGGTCGAAATAGCTGTACTCACTTCAGCCTGGTAGACCACTTCATGTACGTCAATCCTCGATATGTCGTCGTCCGCGCTGTGGTCCTTCGGCTTGGCGTAGTTCGCATTCAGGTAGTCAGCGTCCTCTTGGACCTCAACTCGCTGTGCCCGCTGGATCTCGTCCCACGGATCTGTCAGCTTCCGCTTCCTGAGTGAAGGTGCTCGGGGATCCGGTCCAAACGTCCACAAGTTCTCGTGAAAAACTCGGTCCTGGTAGGGTGTGTCCATCTTCTTCGTGAGTCCGTCGGCTAGCTGCTGCTCAGATCGCACCCACTTAATGCCACCATGCTGGCACTCCTGTCTGATGATCGCTGCTTCCAGCGAGAGACGTCGATCTGACAAGTGAACACGCTCCTTGACCACACAGTCCCACAGAGAACGGCAGTCCGTGACCAAAACACCTTTCCACTCTTCTGCTGCCTGACGGTACTCATGACCTAGCTTGTTGGCTGAGAAGATGTCGGCGCATACAGCACGTGTCCAGAACGTGACATCCTGAGCCTCAGAACAACTGTAGGCCTCCGCCGAAAGGGTACTCCGCACAGCACGTCCAATGCGTCCACTTGACCAGGCCAGTAACATACAGGGATAGAGCTTGGTGTGGTCATCTGTCATAGCGCCATCTCCCACCATGATGTAAAACCCGCGCTGGCTCTTGTGGTTCGGCATGTTGTCGAAAGATGCGTCGTGCGATGCGATAATAACGGAGGTCTCGAAGTCGAAACCACCACGGAAGATCATCTGCGTCTTCCCCTCTCGTCGGATAGAACGCACAAGGCTATTCATGCCCTTCATGTCCTGCACCGTCGGCTTAGACATCTGGCCCGCGAGCCTCGATGCCTCGAAACTGTACTTATGAAGCAGCAACCGCACCACCCACTGAACTTGACCGTTCATACCACGTAGTGCGCGGTGCTCGGCTGCGGTGAGAAGCTCCTTCTCCTGCTTCGCCCTCTCCCGGGGCATGCGGTAGTCCGTCATCCCGTCGATGTACTCGTCCATGTCGATCGTGATGACGTAATCCTCGTCCTGCTTGAAGCGCCGGCCTGTGAAGGTAGCTCCCTCAGGTAGGCCCTGCAGTTCGTGCCAGTCGCCGAACTCGACCTGCTCCTTCAGCTGCTTGATGACCTGCTCGCAGAACTCTCGGTTCTTCTCCATGTCGAAAGCCATGAGCATGTCGTCGACGTGTAGGCAGAGAAGCCCCACCAGCTGCCCATTATGCATGAGCTTGAAGGCTGCGGTCTCGAACTGCAGCTGCTCGAAGCCGATCTGCTTGAGGATCTGGACAATCCGCTTGTACCACGCCCTCGCCGCGTCGTTGGTACCGTAGATGCTCTTGTTGAGCTTGAGCAAGCTCCCGTCTTCTAGCCCTGGAATGCTCATGCCAGGCATGTTCTTGGGCAGTTTGAAGTACAACTCCCTCTCGATCTTGACGCCCTGCAGGAACGCCCCTGTGGCGTCACCTGTGAAGCACGAGAACCGCTTACACGCCGCGATGCTGCAGAGAAGGTTCTGCATGAATGGTGAGCATGTCGGTGAGTCTCGGCGTAGCTTCTCGTCGTACTTCTCTTGGAAGCCCTTGCCCACGATGCGGCACTTAGGCTGGAAGTTGGCATTGTCGTCGCTGCCCTTGTTTGTCCAAACTGCACGGCTCTCGATCTGCAGCGACTTGTCGATCTTCTTGGCCATCGTCGGTGTGATGACCGTCACCGCGTCGTACTTTGTCCAAGTACTCCACTCCTTGATGAGTGAATTGAGACACTTCTCAGTGCGCTCCTTCGTGTAATTGTCGCTGCGCTTCAGCACCTCCTTAATGTCCATCTCGCCCTTGGTTGCCCGGTCGGCTCGTTCAGCTGCAAACGACTCGCACATCACCTGGTTGGTCGCGTAGGCTGTGCGCACCCTCTTGTCATTCGCCGTCGTCGCAGTATTGCGGCCAATGTGGGCCCGATTCTGGTAGATGGTCTGAGATGCCGGCGTCTTGCGCTTGAGCTTAGTGCGCCGTTGTTCGCCCTCCTCACGATGTGCTTGTTGTCTGGCTCGCTGTCGTTGTCGAGCACTGTCTCCATCAGAATCTGCCGTAGGACCTGCAGGCGTACTGCTGGTGGGTGCGCTGCTCGCTGCTGGAGGATCGGCCCTAGCCGGAGCCGGGTTGTCTGGTCCGAACGACTGAGGAGGTCCTTGAGGTTCGGCACCTTCTGGAAAACCTCCAGGAGCCTGTCCGCCCGATGGGTCATTCTCGGTCCGGTACGTGTACTCCACCACGACGTCGAGCATGTCCATATCGCGTACCAGAGGCACGTCGAACGGCACGTCCAGGTTGTTGCGCGCCAGGTCCTCCATCATCACCTTCGTGTTGTAGTTGAAGATCCGTCGTCGTAGCAACCTGTCTCGAGGAATGATTTCATTCTCGGGTACTGGTGTTGTCGTACATCGTGCAATCCTGGTCGCTAAGATGGCATCGTATGGTCCACGAGCCTGTGAGCCGATGATCATAGCCCACGACTCTGGGATACTCCACGATCCTTCAGGCCATTCAGCTTCCACTCGTCGCCGTTGTGCAGGAGGCTGTCCAGCCACGTCAGCATCACGACTTTGAACTCCGTCCATGTCTTGCTCCTGAACTGCTGCTGGAGGTACTGAATCTGGTGGCTGATCTGATGGCTGCTCTGGTGGCTGTCGTGGTTGTAGCCCAGGTTGTAGAGGCTCTCGTGGTGCTGTGAACGTGGTGTTCCGTAGGTCCACGAAACCGCGCTGCCCATGTGGAACTCCTTGCCATTCGCGCTGATCTCCAGGAATGCGATCCTCGATCTCGTTTAGCGTCGACCTCCGGAGGATGTTCGGCCCTGCCAGGATCGGGATGCCGTTGTGGATCAGCCAGTAGCCAAACTGGCCCTTCCCAATCACGCGCGCTGGTCCTTGCCATTTGCGATGTAGATCTCGCTTTCCTCCTCCCGTACGCCAGTAGTGAACCCACTCGCCGCGCTCAAAAGGTCCAGGCTGAGGTCGCGTCGTCGATAGCACCGCTCGTCGTAAGGCTGAGCTGTTGGCCGCTTGGTGAAACGCGACCTCACAAGCTTCTTGAAGCCGTAGGCGATGCCACATCAGAGATCCGTGTGAAACTTGTCCTGCTACCACAGGGTCGGTATTGATATCTCCAAGTGATGCCGGTAGTGAAGGATTCTCGCCAAGGACCCACTGGGCAGGAGAGAAGCCCTTGTTGTTCGAAAGGCGGTCCATGGTCTGAGCAATCTGGTATCCGGCGATCTTGGCGCTTTCGTCGTCCTTCACCTCGAGCTCACGAAAAACCTTCGTGGCCATCTCCTTGAAGAAACGAATCTTCCGTTCCACTTTACCATGTTGATGGTGCTCTTCTGGGGCAACTGGAATACATGGTACACCAAGATCCTCACACATAGCCTCAAAATCCAGACGAAAAGCTGCGTCTTGATCAATCTGAAACCGCTGTGGGGTCAGTAGTGTCCGCTGCCAGCCCTCCACGAATGCCGTCTTCGCATGACTGGAAGTCGGGCTCGGCTTGCGGTTACCACCGCTGATCATCCACTGGATGGCGGTGTAGTCGGTCGCCAGGTCCAGCATGAGCAGGTAGGCGTGCATGTTGCCGTTCAGGTCGGGCACGTAGGCGATGTCCATACCAAGGCACTGGTTGAACTTGGTCCACTTCGGCAGGCTGGCGATTGGATGAGCTGGCGGTCGCTGTTGAGAATCGCACAGCTCGCACTTGAATAGCTTCGCCGCTGAAGCCGCCGCCGGTGATCCTCCACCTGCTTGTATATGTCGTGCTAAGTCTTCGCCTCGTAGTGCATGCGAAAACTGAACGTGAAGCTTCTTGATCGCCGCCTTGAGTGCTGCTGGTACCTGCTGCCATTGTTGGTAGGTTTCAGCCGCTGAGCCCATGATGAGCCCTGAGCTTGACGTAAAACCTGTAGCGGGGTATGCGTCAGTGGCGTCGGGGATGCCCAGGATGATGTCACCACCCAGAAGCTTCTCCAACTCGTACTGCTGCTTCGTGCCTTCGAGGATCCTTTCCGCCAAGTCCGGGGTCCATACTGCGAACTCGCTGGATTTTCCTCCTCGACCTTGAACTTCTCCATGTTCGTGGTCACCTGTGCATCGTACTTCCAGTGCATATGCCAATGCCACTGCTGTCGTAACAAACCTCGTAGGCTTCTGCAGCAAATCTCCACGATCGTCTCGTAGTTCGAAAGCACATTGATCGCATCGAACCCAGATCATCTCCTGAGGTAGCTCGTCCTTGATGAGCTTCCAGACCTGTGAGCACAGGGGGTTCTCCAGTAGTACGTGTCGTCCATGCTCCAGTCTGTGCTTGACGATCTGTAGTGCAAACCGCACGTGTGCGAGTGCCTTCGTGCGGCGCCGTCGCCGCTCCTTCTCCGGGTAGAAGTTGTTGATTGGCGAGAGCCCCTCGCACGGGAACGGCACGATAGTGAGGTACGGGTCCTCCTCCTCGATTTCTCGCATCGTAGCTGTCTGTACACTTGGTAGTAGCAAGTTGTCGCCCGTCGTCCGCAGGTCTTTGCACTTGCCCGTCTTGAGTCCACAGCTGGTTGCGAGCTTCGTGACGTTGCACTCTCCGCCATATATCTCCTTGACCACCGTCCCAGGTACAAACAGTCGGTGCTGGTCTCTGCGTAGCACGCTCCAGGTCGCCTTCTGCTCCTGAGCGTAGTCCGCGATCCAGGCGTCCACCTGCTTCTTCCTGGACTTCGTCATGATGCCAGTGTCGTCCACCTCGGTCGTGATCTTCTCGATGGCCGCTGAGACGTACTTCACCTGATCCTCCTTCTCGGCTGCCCACACGTCCAGCGCCTTCGTGCTGATAGTCGGTGCCTCGATCTGTGTAGGCTCCTTGGGAAAGTCGGTGATGTTGATCATCAGGTGGTTCTTCTTGGAACGCGTGATCTTCACGGGCTGGTCGGATATACTCTTGAACACCACCTGGTTGCGCTTGACGTTGATGACTGCCTCCAGGGCGTCCATCTGGTCCACGCTCATGAGCATGGGCGCATCTGAGTTTGGTAGTCTCTCAAAGTTGAGAGTGCAGTCCCGTCCTTGGATACCGCTTGGTACTGCTTGTGTACTCTCGGCCTTGATGGGGGCCGCGGTATTGATGCCCTTGAAGATCGTCTGAGTGGGCATCTGAAGGTCTGCCAAGTCAAACTTCTCAAAATGGCTGTCAATCGCTCTGTCACCGCCGCATGGTGCCAAGGCTGCCGTGTCCAAGACCACGTAGCCAGGGGGTACCACCTGGCTTATCGCCATCGCGTCGACCATTCCGTCGTCAATCTCGTTGATCGTAGTGGTCACCTCGTCGGTGTAGTTCTGCGTCGGCTCGATCATGTATACCTCGGTCGGCTGGCCAACTCCGGTCGCAAGCATGGCGGCCGCTAGTCCAGTACGTGCCAGAAAACCTCCAGCGCGTCCACCACGTCCTTTACCATTGCCACGTCCGCTGGCTGCTGAGGCTCTGGCCTGTGGTGCCGTCTTCTTCGTCTTGCTGCACTCCGGGTCACCCGCCCAGTGTCCTGTCTCTCCGCAAGCTCTGCACTTGCTTGCTTTCTGGAAAGCCCCTAGCTTGTCCTGGAGCTCCTTCGAGCCGAAGCTGATCTTGCCGTCGAAGTCGATGTAGGTCTTGCCCTGTTTGAACCCTCGGTTCGTCTTTCCGTCCTTCATGAACTGACGCTGCCGGGTGTAGTTTGATGATGAGCTCGCTCCTTTTCCACGTCCGCGTCCTTTTGCTGCGATAGCTCCACCTAGTTTCTGAGCCTCGGAAGCGAACGTCTCCACCTCCTCGTCACCGAGGTCGTCCAGGTCCACGATGAGCATGGCCGTCTCGAGCTCCTCCACTTCAGCTGATAAAGCTTCCATTTCTTCAGCGTCGTCCTCGTCCTCGTCTCCACTTGCTTCTGCCTCTTGCTCTCCCTCATCTTCCTCCGGGTCTGCACCGAAGGCTGCATTCCACCGAAACTTCCGTCCATGATGCTGTTGTCGGTTCGATCCTCGGGCGTCGACGTTGTCGAGCTGGATCTCCAATACTTCGCAAATGGCGTCCCAATCGTACTCGTTCTGGGCTTGTCCCAAGAATGTTTTGTGCTGAGCCTCGGTGATGCCGCACATGTCTAGCAGAAAGAATGTTCGTAGATCTTCTGAAACTTGTGTCTTACCACCTGTCAAGTCTCGAAGCTTCTCGTAGGCGTCGGTCCTTCGCTGGATGAAATCCTTGATCTGCTCATTTGGCCTTCTGTGTCCGCGCTTGAAGTAGTCCAAGAACGCTTTATGTTTCTGCAGTGGTGCCACTTTCTCGCAATGTGAGCGTACACACTTGATGAGCATGTCGAGTGCCTCCTCGATCGCATCCTCCTTCTCTGTCGTTGTGCTGCCTTTCTTGAAATACTTGTTAAGCGCTGCCACGCTGATCTTCTCGTCCTTATGGCATAGTGTCCAGGCCCTTTCCGTCAAGCTGTTTTTGACTCTCGCAACGAAACCCTTTTTCTTCTCCAAGGTGTCCACGCCTAGAAAGCCCAAACGAACTCGCTCGTCCCATTCTTCTGCTGCTGCTGCGTCTCCGTCGTAGCATGGTGTGCCATCCTTGTCCAACCACACATGTTGGTTAGCTCCGCGTCGTTTTTCTGAGAAAGCCATTTTGAACGTGTAGGGGTCGGTGAGGTTGAGCTCGTAGTGGTAGTCCGAGAACTTGTTCTCGTTAGGGTATGAACTGCCTGACCGCGAGGAACAGGTCTTTGAGATATGAAGGAGTGTCACGAAACTGAACCAATACAAAAGCATAGGCCGTCTCGAAACACAAGCTCCGCACTACCAGTGTCAATGATAATGATGTCGAGCTGCTTTTGGCCGTGAGCTGCAAGATCCGCTCGGTCGATCTTTATGAAATGAGGCGTATGCCTCGCACACACAGCTTGTGAAATCAGGGAAACCCCAGTCTGTGACTGGAACACATCTGATAACTTGTTATCGCTGCTGGCTCGAAAAGGGGATCCCCTGATATCGTTCGATAGCAAACGGCCGCGGAAACATAACGTGTTATGTTATCCTGTTTTAAAAACTCCACTTACCCCGGTCGGGGTACCAGTCTCTAAACTGCTGAGCTACTGCGTTTCGGCTGGGGCACAAAACTCGCTCATCTTCGCACCAGGAGGCCAAGATCATCGATTTTCGATGGGCAAATGTTCATTTTTAGCAGACGAGGCTTTTCGGCTTTCACGGCGTTGAAGACGGTCCACGAGGCCCCCAAGACCGCTCCAAGACGGCCCAAGAGGCCCCCAAGAGGGCCCCAAACCGGCCCAAGAGGGCCCCAACACGGTCCAAGAGGCGCCCAAGACGGCCCACGAGGGCCCCAAGACGGCCCCAAGATTGGGACCACGAACCGAAAAGTTTAGCCTTTTGCCCCAAGACGCTCCCAGGATGCCCCAAGAGCCCCCCAAGAAGCCCCAAGAGGCCCCCAAGAGGCGTCCCAAGAGGCCACCAGGAGGCTAAGATCATTGATTTCCCATAGGAAAATGTGCATTTCTAGCATACAAGGCTTTTCGGCTTTCACGGCGTTGAAGACGGTCGACGAGGCCCCCAAGACCGCTCCAAGACGGCCCAAGAGGCCCCCAAGGGGTCCCCAAAACGGCCCAAGAGGGCGCCAAGACGGCCCAAGAGGGCCCCAAGACCGGCCCAAGAGGGGGACTACGAACCGAGAAGTTTAGCCTTTCGCCCCAAGAAGCTCCCAGGAGGCCCCCAGAGTCCCCCAAGAAGCCCCAAGAGGCGTCCCAAGAGGCATCCAAAAGGGCCCGAAAAGGGCCCCAAGAGGACTCCCAAGCAGGCCCAGAGACGCCAAGAGCGATCGGTGACGCAAACAGCTCTTCACACCAAGGCTCCCAAGAGCGAGCGGTGACGTAAACAAGCTGATAAGACCAAGGCTCCCAGCAGAGAGCGGTGACGTAACAAGTTCCTGGCACCAAGGCCCAGCCAAGGCTCAGGGTTCCTGACACCAAGGCCCAGCCAAGGCTCAGGAACGGGCGGCAACGCAACAATCTCTGAACACCAAGGCTCCCAAGAGCGACGGATGACGTAACAAGCTCTCAACGCCAAGGCTCCCGGTACGAACGCTGGTGTGAGCAATTTCGGTCTCTGTTTCTGAAGCGTTTTTTCCGTTTCTGTGCCGGGCCCGGTCTAGTGGCCGTCGGTGCCACCGTGCTTGGGCCGTGAACAAGAGGCCTCTCAGAAGCCTTTTGTGTGCTCTCGGAGACCTGTTGGAGGTCTCTTAGGAGTCTCTAGGGGGTTCCTCAGGGTATCCTAGGGGCCTCTGACGACGTCGGGTGCCAGCATGGGGGAAAGTGGTCAAAGTGGTAGAAATGCCAGTTTGTGTTCCCGTTTTGGGGCGACATTGGGGGCCCTTTTTGGCCGTTTTGGACGCTCTTCAGAGCGGCAAGGCGAGCACTTATACGAAAACCTGTGGTATGCCAGCGAGTCTGAATTCATGGGCTGGCACCCAGAGCCTCCAAGACGGCCGAAGAGGCTCTCAAGATGGTTCCAGAATGGGCCTTGGGACTATCTTAGGCTATGTTGAAAGTGTGGGCTCCAAACCACGCTCCCGAGGTCTTCAGAAAAGTCACGCGAGAATCCCCGAGGTTGCCCAGGAGCGCAAGAAATCCAGGCCCCGCGCCCCTCGGAGAGCATAGACAATTCTCAAGGCAGAGAACTCAGAGGGACTTGATGACACTTCGCTCAGTGCCCACGGCACGGTGACGGATATTGCTTTGAAGGGCGATGCCGAGGCACGCGAGGATCTTTTTCAGCCGTTCAACCTCCTCATGATTGGGAACGCAGAGCTTGGGACATTCGAAACTGCAGAAATCGCACGCGCAACGGAGAACACGGAACATAGTGGTGTAACCGTCCAGGTTCGACAAAGTTTGAAACACAATTATGCTGCTGAGACGGATGTAACCCTCTTGTCGCACGGAGCATCTGCAGAGGTCATGCATGAGGCGAAAATGGGAACGTTCGTTTTGAGCGTTGACAACCTCGCGACCTTCGATAGCGGCGACAACATTTCCATCACGAGCCATGGCACCTTCGGCAGCATACCTAACAGCATCGGGTCTCTCGACCTGGACGCAGGGACCGTGCAGCTCGATGAACCTTTGAACAAAACAGTTCCGCAGGGCGCCACCATCGTCAAAGAGCTCTCATCCACCTCTTCGGCCGGAGGTCAATGCAACAGATCTGATCTAGCTTCGAATGAGACGACATTCCTGACGGATCCAGTTATGGAGGGAGCACACCGGTTGCCAGTTGAGTGCGAGTCTAAGTTCACAGTCAACGGCAGCGTCCGGATCGTTGGATACAGCCATTCTGAGACGGGGACGATCGATAGCTTGAATTTCTCGTCCATCTGGCTGCGCGCACCGCTGCAGCGCGCGTATCGAGCGGGCTCCTCCGTCACTATCGCCACGCCGTCGTCAGCAACATCGCCCGCGGAGGCGATATTTGATGATGTTGCCACGGTTTTCAACAGTGATCTCGTGAGCAGCGACTCCACGATAGGGTAGGTGTAGGTTATTTGGTTACGCACCGACAGCGGGAGCTGCCAACGGTTGTGGTGATAGATGCTCCGACCAGGCCGCTCTTAATCTTCCTGTTGATTCGGGTCCTCGTTTTCCCGTGCTGCGCCGTGCTTTCCCGCCCCCTCCTTCTATGCACTTCCTCCGCCAGCTGTTTGATTCTCTAGCTTTCATCGCACCGCCGACTCCTCAGGGCCCTTTGGCGCGCCGAGGAAACCATCAGAGTCGGGGAAGAGACAGATGTTTGCCTGCGAAGCTTCCAGGGGCCCTGGTAGCGCAAGGCGCCTTCTTGGGTCGTCTTGGAACCACCCGAAGTACTTCGAACGCGCCCGAGGCAGATTGGACCGTCTTGGAGTGGTCTCGAGTCGTGGTCAGGCCCTTTCGGGTCGTCTTCGGGCCCCCGTGGAGTCATCTTGGGAAGAAAAAGGGCGTCATAGGGCTGGTTTGGGAGGCTTCTTGGGCCATCTTGGGCAGCCAGAATCTCGAACACGGGGGTTATTCCGAATTCATGCTGCTTTGAGGTTATGGCGCCCAGTCCCCCTTCAGCTCATTCCAATACAATCACCTTGCGAGTTGCCCTGATCAGGGATGTGTAGCAGCATGTCGTCACCGTCCAGGAGCCTACTGGAGGCATCTTGAGGCCGTCGTGGGGCTTTCTACGACAAGTTTGGGGGTTTGGGGTGCTCTCTTGGGCCCTCTTGGGCTCCCTTGGTCTCAGGGGGCCTTGAGGGACCTCTTGGGGGCGATTGTTCAACGAAGGGGGGTAACCAATTACGGTCCCCCTTCGGGGGCCGAAACATTGCCTTTTGAGGCCCTCTTGGAGCGCTTTTGGGGTTGTTGTGGGCCTCTCTTGTCCCTTCTCGGGGCTCTCTTGGGCCACTTTGTTGCCACCTTGAGGCCTTGGAAGGCCATTTGAAGCGAAAAGGCGAGAAGGCCAACATGATGGATCTCCCCCTGGGTTTTGGAAGGGTTTGGGTCTCTTCTTGGGAGGCTCCCTTGCCACAAGAAGCCGCCTTGGGACCGTCATGGCGTCTCTTGGGGGCATGCTGGAAGCTATCTGGACCCATTTGGAGCTATATTGATCAGTCTTGGAGGCCCTTTTGAGCTACTTGGTCCATCTTGGGCGTTTGAGAGAGTCCCTCGCGGAACGCTCCCTCCAGGCCCAAGGTGGGGGGGTAGGGGGAGAGGTAAATTTCTCCCTCGCCGCCTTGCTGATCATTCTGAAAGAGGCCACCTGTGAATCGTCAGTGCATTCGGCAAGGCCACCCAATTTAGCCATAAGTCTCGATGCTATTATCTGGCTTCCTCGTGTAGCTAATGTTCGTAAGCATTGTTGTTGACAAGACGTTGGTGAAGTTATCGAAGACGCCTACGGCGAATCACCGCAGCCCCTTGCCTTTTGGAATTGCGGGCAAGATCTCTGCGAAGCTACCGGACCATGTGTTCCCCCAGCCGTTGTGGAAACCCTTCGGGGAACTTTTGGGGGAGGATAGCGGTGAAGATCAGGAGGAGGAGGAAGAGGAGGAGGAGGAGGAAAAGGAGAACGAAGAGGAGGAGGAGGAGGAGGAAAAGGATGAGGGGGCATCTTGGGGGCTCTGGGGACACTCTTGGAGCCTCCTGGGAGCTCCTTGGGAGCCTCTTGGAGGAATTCTTGACGCTTCGCGTATCCCCACCAGTCAGAAGCACTGTGACGGGAAGGAGCACCTGCTACAGTGGGACCGCTGGCACGAAGGCGACAGGCAGTGGGACAACGGGTGGCCCGACCCCCAGGAATTCATCTTTGCGGGCAACCTGTGGGCCATGACGAACGGAAGGGAATATGACCACGTCCACGACTGCATAATCAAGAGGTACCCATGGCGCGGGTGGAAGACGACGGAGCCTGAGAAGGTCTAAGGGCATCCCACCTCCCCGGCTGGTCTTTCCCAGACGACTGGGATCACGTTCCCATCAATTTTCCCTACAGGGATGACGCTTTCGACTTTGTCACCCCCTCAGACACTATCCATTCCACAGGGACGCGCCCTCACCAGCAACTGAGGAGGACCTGGGCAAGGACGACCAGGGGTGGACCGAGACCGATGGACGGGCCTCTTGACAGAGACGCCCCCGGCCACGCCACCGCCTACCACCTACACCCCCCATTCAGACACCCCACGGGAGAGGACATGCCCAACGCCTCCAGCAGAGCATCTTCTCAAGAGTCAGCCGACTGATCACGTACGGAGGCACCCGGGGGAGAAGATTGCTTCGGCTACGGAGACACGCCCCCATCAGGGGTGAGGAGGGTGATGCTGGAGTCGCCGGCTGTGGCTGCGGCCGATGCCGTCAGGCAGCTATACTCCGTCCCTGCCAGCTGTGGAATCGCTCAGTTCCGTCTGCACGCACCACTGGGACAGATCCCGGATGCCGTCCTCCTCCCACCACACTGGGCGCAGGAGCTAAGGCAAAGAGGGCGGGCTTTCGAAAGGCTGGCCTTGATCGAGTGCATGGCGTCGACCGAGACCGCCTGGGACAACTCCGTCAAGGCCAGGACAGACCTCATCAGAAGGCAGAGCTGCGCCCTGGGAGTTTCCGTCACCCCAATCGATCAGAAGTCAGAGTGCGATGCCCTCGACCGCTTCCAGCTGAGGAACGCCTTTTCCACCCCAAGACCGGAAGGTGCTACTACATCTACATTGGCCCTCGGCGTTCAGAGTCCTCCTCAAAGGTCAGGATGCGGGACAGGACGCGCACGTCTTCCTTCTCAGCCTCACCAGCCCAGCAGTGGACCAAGTCGTTTCCGTCAAACTTCTATGGCCCCCCGACCTCGGAGGCACCATCTTTCCGGGCGACTGCCAGGCACTGGTTTTCCCAACGGGCTCACGGTACCCCAGCAACGAATGCATCGTCGTTCACAACACAGACATGTTCGGGGTATTCCACGCAGACGACAGCATCGACCAGCCCACCTACGTAGGTGAACCGTGGTACAGGCTGGACAGGGCGCCCTCCGTGATCCAGTTTTGGCGGATCTCGGCTGCAATCACCGAGATCTACAGGCTGCAGCGGGCCCCCCGCGATCTCATTGGTACCCCCCTGGACGTCATCACCTACCTCCTCACCTTCCGCACTGCCGACAAAAGGGACAAGGCCATCGCCAACAACGTTCTCAACACCGCCAAGTGTGGGCAGGCTCTACAGGCACGTGCCAAAGCCACCCTGGAAGTCCGCTTCCCCTGCGCCGACCTACCTGCGCTCGGTGCCGTCTCGGCGGCGCCCACTCGCCCCGCCGGACTTCCAGCCTCCCCCCCTTTCACCGACGCAGAGGTGGAGGACGCCACCGGGCAGGCGCCCCAGCGCGCCCGCGATTTTTTTTGCACCGAAATCCCTGGAGGACGGAGCCAAGCGCCACAGTCCCAACCGCGACGCCACAAGAGCCCTGGCAGCCTCCACCCGGCATCACGTGACGATCGTACATGGCCCCCCTGGCACAGGCAAGACAATTTTCTCTGTCGCAACCATGGGCACATGGGCGGGCTCGCTCTTCCCCGGGTTGTCGGTCGCTCTAGCGGCAGGTTCCAACGCGGCCGCCGACCAGACGGCGCTGGCCCTACTCGCCGCTCACAAAAACAACAAATTGGCCTCCAGCTCGGGATTCCCGTCCACGTGCGTGCGCCTCGCCAAGGACTTGAAGGTGGCCAAGGAGCTGGCGGGGCTCGCCCCAGGAGGACACTACCAGAGGGCCAACGGCAGACCCCCCCACGAAGGCGGGTCACCCTCCAAGGACTTCCCCGCCTTCAGGACCCAGCTGCTCAAAGACGCGAAGGCCGTCATCGCCACGCGCGAATCTGCTGAAGCACTAATGAAGGCCGCCCCAGTTGCCCCTTCTCATCATAGACGAGGCAGGACAGGCGCACGAGCTCATGGCGGCCATGTCCTTGGACAGTGTCATTCGCTCAGGAGGGCACCTAGTGTTGGTCGGCAACCCCAGGCAGCTCCCCCCCGCGGTCATCTCCAGACAGGCTGCAGACCAAGGGTTGTGCCTCTCCATCTTCGACCGTCTACACCAGGCGCTAGGGGGGCACCAGTCAGCCGTGATGTAGCCCAGCCTGTGTTACCGCATGTACCCCCTGCTGCTGGCCTGGCCCGACTGGGCCTTCTACAACAACACGATGCAAACCGGACTAGCTGACCCTCTGACTCAGAGGCCCCTTGTCAAGGGTCTACCATGGCAGGAGTTCCAGCCCTGGAGCAACGTCAGGGTCGAAGACTCAGCGCGCGCCGCCCGCACCACCAGCGACGACATGCACCAGATGCTTCGCAACCTGGGCCCAGGAAAGCAACCCGCAGGAGAGCGGCGCCGGTTCCTACTGGTCGACAACCCTTCCCTGGAGGTTACATCCAAGCTACACGCAGGATATGCCAGCCTGCTGGAGGCAGCGCAGACGGTAGACATAATGCGCGCCCCCCTCCCCGCAATGGAGGAGGGAGTCGCGGTTCGGGCGGTCATCGGTTACCAGTTGCAGTGCGCCATCCTCGAGAACGGATGGCCCCGGGGCGCCCGCGGCGTCAGCGGCGCATTCAGGCAGGCCAAGGCCAAAGGCAAAGGGGAAGGGAAGGGCGAAATAAGCAAAGGGAAGGGCCCCGCCGCCCACCCCCAATCGCGCCCCCCCGACACAAGCGACTACGCCAGCGTCTTCGAGCAGAAAGACTCAGGACTCACGGGCATCTCCTTGCGGTTCCCAGGCGTTCGGCGCGTTGCAGGGGGCCACCCTGCAAGCGGCAGGCTCGCCCTCTCGACTATTGATTCCTGCCGGGGCGGCGACGCGGACCTGGTCACCTTCCTGACAGCCAGGTCCAACAGATGGCATGACTGGGTTTTCATGGACAACGCCAACAGGGTGAACGTGGCAATCGCCAGAGCCACGCGCAACGTGATCATCATCGGTGACGGAAGGATGTTCGCCACGGCCACGGGATCTCGCCTCCGTGAGCTCTCCGAGTACGGCCGCTTCGCCAAGCTGTGGGTACGCTCCCAGCACCCGGGGCACATCGGCAGTCGATGGGCCCTCGCTGTCGACGAGGGATTCGACCCCATCAAGGACCTCACCTCCTGGATCCCTGAATCCCCCTCACACGCAGGAGACGAAGTCACCAAGGGGCTGGACAACGCGATAGTGAAAGCTCGAGCCTCAATGGAGAAGAACTTCGCAGACAAGATTGCAGCTCCGCTGGATGCAGAATTGTCATGGACCTGCCTTGGAGACGCCATACGCAGCAGCCTGCAGAAACTCGTCGAGGACCCCGCCATGGGGGTGGCCATGTGCACCGTCTCTGGCCTACACCCACACCAGTACTCCATAGCCGACGCGCGAAGGCAGTCGGGCGGGCCTATTTGACCGTAGGGCATGGAGTCACCTAGAGTTCTGCTGCGACGTAGAACTGGGCATAGACGCCAGCAGCCTCGTCTACAACTTGACGTGGGCAGCCCTGGCATGGTTCCTCGGGCTTGGCACCCCCTGGGACGACACGAGCTCAGCCGCCCCAGACGAGTCGCTCCGTCCCCTGCCCAGGGCCAAGGGCGTCAGCCACCGCCCGAAGGGCGCCAGCCGTTGCCCCCCCCCCCCCCCGCCCCCCGAGGTCCAACACCAGTTCCCAGGGGCATGCGGCCAAGAGACGGGGAGATGCAGGAGGCACCGCGCACGCCCAGGAATGCAGCACCTGAAGTCCTTACTTCGCACGGGCCAAGCCAACTCAGAGCTAAGACGCTCCCTTCTCAGCAGCGACGGCCGCCCCCTGGACGCCCCCGCACTCAGAGTCCTCCTCGTTGTCATGATGATCCAGCTGCGCGAGCCCCGGGAGACGCTCTGGCCCTTCCCACGTCCAGAGGCCACTGGGGACATCGTCGGAGAAGCCATGGGCATCTGCTTCCCTTGGCAGAACGTCCACCTCGAGCACAGAACCACCTTCGCAAGCGCACGGGTTTTCCAGCTGAGTGATCTGACTTCCCTACACGGGAAATTCGAGGACGCCATCGAGCACATCAGCACGCTCGCCGCGCGCGCCCACCACCACAAGGTTGCAGCCGAGCACGGGTGCCCAACAACCCGGGCTGGCATTCTGAAAAGCAAGTTCCCCCTGGAGGCCCCCATGAGGGTGCTAGAGGAGCTAGTCCAACCAGCCGTGGTCAGTTCCCTGGGCGAGAGCAAGCGCTCCATCTGCACTCTCCACAATGAACTCAGCGGGCAGAGGAAGGGCTCGGATGCCCAGGCTCCATGACAGACCTGGTCTATATCGGAGGAGGAATTGCCATGCCCAACAGGCGGCTCGACGATGACTCCCCCGCTTCCCCGGCCCCCGGAACCCTACTTGTCCCGCCAAGGGTGAACGACGACAGGTTCCGCTTCGAGCAGGAAGATGGCTGCTTCGATTGCGACGGGGACGACTGCCAGAAAAAAGGGGTCAGGGGCACAGCCGGCACCTGGGAGGACAACGACGCAAGGGAACTCTTCGCACAGAACCGCTCCCAAGCTTACTTGCAAGGCAAGAACTGCAAGTGGCTGTGCGAGTAGTGCTGGGTCAAGTCCGTGGAAAAGAAAGGCATCGAGGCCCCCCTCGCCCCGCAGCGTCTGCAGGCATACAAGCGCACAGTGGGCGAGACGCGTCATAAGAAGAAGTCACGCACACTCCCGTCCTTGGATCGGCCCCCGATTGGATACGGGCGCCTTGACACGGCCCCGACCCCCACCAGCCTGCGCGACCTCGTCATGAAAGCCCCCTCAGCCCACAGCCCCCGGGCCACTGGCACTACCCTACCTGCCCGCAAGCTATCAGACGGGGGTCTCGGGCTCGAGTCGCACCTCGCGGGCACCTACTCTGCCCACTGCGACACCTGCCCAACAGGGTCACCCTTGTTGGAGTGGGCGGTAACCAGCCCAGCATTAGGCTGCTTCTTGTGGAACCCAGAGCCCGAAGCATCCACCGTCGCCGAGACCGGGCTACCGCCTTGGGACCTCATGCCCACCCTCTGGACCCAGCGGCAGTGGAACGCCGGCTGGGCATGCAGGCGGTGCCTCGTCCACATCTGGAACGTGGCCCCAGGCGCGCTTGACCGCATACTGGACCGGCAGTCCTCACGCGCATGCCCCACGGCACCAGCCAAGCGGGCAGCAACGGCAGAAGTGCGGACGGAGCGCCGCGACATCAGCGTCTACCTCACTCCGGACTGCGCTAACACTGCAGCCACGGATGCATGCACAAAGCCGCCCGCCCCCACCGGAGCGCCGCCCCCTTCTACCAGCGCTGGTCAAGGCGGCCCCGTCGGGGAGAGTAACGGGTCAGGAGCTGCCGCACGGGACATCAAATCCTTGTTCCCCGACATCTCCCCGCCAGCGGGGCCCGCCCTACCATCCCACTCCACCTCTGGGCTCACAGGGAAGGATTCAGGCTGCGCCTTGCGCTCATTGGTCAAGTACCTACTAGAGTGGAACCCCACCATGCACGGGAAATGGATGGAGTACGTGGAGCAATACGGCGTCGGAATACAGGGCGACAAGCCCGACGAAGGGTCTTGGCCCCCCCAATGTCTTCGCCAATTCCTGGTCAACATCTACGGGGAGACGATCCCCGATAACTGCCACCCCCCCGGCATCCCATGTGGCAGCCAGCGGGCCGCGGCGGCGCGAGTAGTGCACCACCTAACGAGGGCCAGCGTGACGCATGAGACCAGGTGGCGTGGGCGCCGCCGACCTAGCCGAGCAGCGGGGCGAGTGCCCCCTCCGCCAGCGGCTCAGCATCTTTTTTACAATACCTCATGGGAATGGATCCCACGGCCCTCGCCGACGGCACCATCAGAGAGCTGGCCAACCGAGGTCCATTTCAGACGGACACGGACTACGCAACTGCGGCCAACTCTCCGGCGGCGTTCTGGCTGAACAGAACAGACGAGGCAGCAAACACCCTCCCAGCAGACAGCCACGGCCCAGAACGGGAGGCAGCTCCAGGCCGCCACTCCAGGGCAGATCCACAGACCCCAGGCGACGACGGGGCCAACGACCCTCCAGCGGAAGGGCAAGGCCCTTGCGACCAGGCAGGCAAGACCGAGGGCGAGCCGGATGCACCCGACTGGGGTGAAGAGGCGGGAAGGGAAGCAGCCACAGCCAAATGAGCGAGCCCGGTTGCTAGCCCGACACCAGTCGTGGACGAAGGCGAGGAGGAAGACTCCTTCGATCCCACAAGCGCTTTTAAAATCGCCCCCAAGGGACAAATCCTGGACCCCCTACTCACAGACCGTCGATCGAGCGGCCGCCCTAGCGCTTCGGAGTGCTAAAGACAGCTCCGAGAGGGAAAGCAGCTCGGCCTGGGACATCGCCAGAGCCAGGGGCGACCACACCCTCAGCCGCGCGGCAGGAGACAGGGGGCGCCGCCGGCCCGCGTCAGAGGACATCAGAGACGGGGAAGGGCGTGCCGCCAAGTCACCAAGGGGCAACCCCACGCGAGCGGAGAGCCGCGGGGTGCCCTGGAGGGACGTCAGGATCGCTCAGCCGCACTACGAGAATCTGAACGAACCCATGGGATGCGGTCCCATGTACAGGTGCACCATCGCAACTGCAGACGTAGAGAGGGACGAGCCCATACAGGACAATCTTATACGCTTACAAAAGACGCTGGGAGGCGCGTTCAATGGCATATGGCACGCATGGGTTAAGCGGGCTGCCCTGAGGCAGGACCCCAGTGGAGGCCACAGGAGCAACCCCAAACTGAACACACCCCAGACGCGCGCAGATTTCCTCGAGGCTTGGAGCAACGCAGGCCATGATGCTTACCGGATGGATAGTGAACTCGGGCTTGGCGTAAATTGGGCAGCAGTCAGGGACGAGCACACGAAGTCCGCGCGCCCCGACGCCCGTGCGCACGGCCAGCGCGACTACGGCAGCAGCAACAAGCCCGCCCCATGGGCAACCGAGGGCAGAGCGGTCGCTCCCGCGGCTGCACAGGACCGCTGGGCTGGAGCCATCGGTACAGCCACCCCCAGCCAGTGGCAGGGCTGGCAGGAATGGACCGCGTGGGATCGGCATGAAGCCCCATGGACGGACTCAGATTGGAAAGGAAGGGGCAAGTGGCACTCCCTTAGGGGGGGCGACCGATACTCGGACAAACGCGCCCGCTGGTGGGCAAAAGACGACTCCTACACCCAAGGCTGACTGTACCGGACACGGCCCACCTCAGCATCCCCAGCCCATCAATTCTCTTAAAGTTTAGAGGTACCACTAAAATAATTAGTTCCCAACTAAAAAATTTAGTGGTGAACTGCTCATGTAGAATACCACTAAAAAAATTAGTGGTATGCGCAAGTATAACGAATATATTGCGAATCGATGGTTTTATTCGAAATCATCACAGGAGTGAGCGCGCGGGCCACTTCAATGCAACATGAATTACATTGGGGCGATCTCGGGACAATCGTGTTATGACTGAAAAACTTGTTGTAAGCAGTGAGGTGCATGCTGTGCAAGCTGTGTGCGGCAGCCGCGGGCCCTCGCGTATCTCGCCATCGCTATGCTGTCCAAACTGTTGCGTAGCATGTTCGATGAATGCCACCTATCTTGAAAAGCTGTTTAACGTTGGCGTGAAGCAGATGTTTCGTTCAGCCCCGTCGCTCTTTGCGTCGCAGGCGTGGTGCTTCGCAGGTCTGGCGTTCATGTTTGAACGCCTCAGCGTGCTGTGGTTGGGGTTTCGGTTCATGCCGTTTTCCTTGTGATAGCGCTTGGTTTGGCAGGAGGCCTCCTGAGGGCTCAATTTTGCTGGTTCGTTGTGTGCGCCTTGTGTCTGCGTGCGATGGCCCGCCCGCCGCGTTCCAACAAAAAAAAAAATCGTCCTCCTCTTCCTTCTCCTCCTCCTCCTCCTCCTCCTTCGTCGTTCTGCTCTTCCTTTCCGTCCACCCTCGTTTCCTTTTCTTCCTACTCATCCATCCTCTTTATCCCGTCCCTCGCCGCAGCCACCATCGTCGTCACCCGCCCCCGAGACCTCCACGTCCTCCGCACCCACGTTCCCCCCTCCTCCATGTCCGACGGAGGGCGGCCGAGCAAGTTTCATGCGTATGCTCTCGCCACGCGCGCACGCCGTGACTCAGACAGATGCCCCAAGAGGTGGAGGAGGAGCAGGAGGAGGGCGAGGAGGAGGAGGAATAAGAGGAGGAGGAGGCGGAGGAGGAGGAGGAGGAGGGGGGAGGGGGAGGGGGAGTGGGAGGTGGCAAGCTAGGTGCGCGTGCGTCTTATCTGATGTCCGACCCCGCCCTCCCATCCCTTACCATGGCGTAGACCTGGATCCACTTAATTCGCACAGTCAGGGCATGGCCAACCAAATAGCATGACATAGCATGGCATGGCATAGCAGAAGAGAGCACCGCTCGGCATAACCAAGATTCTGAACGTAAACCCCCAATCCTTTGTGTAAAAACACCGCACGTGGAAGAATACGGAACGAATGGAACCCTGAAAATGAGGCCAACGCTGCAACGGGAACGACATTTCGTTTTGTTACACATCCGTGACCATAGCCATTTTGGCTCGCGGCAGTGGCGCGACGGATCCGACGCGCATGAGCTCACCGCGCAGGAAGCGCCCGCGCACACGCACATTTCAGTGCGATGGTCTCTCCGAGATGCTCTTAGAATGTTTCCCAAAAGACGGGCCCCTCCCAGAGTATGCGAGCCGCGACATGCGGTCGGACATTGATAACGCAGGCCTTCACACCCATGTGACAACGTTGACGGCACTCATTCAGATCGACAAGCGTGGAGGTTTCTTCAAACAAAGTGAGATTAAGCATGCATTAGTCCAGAGGTGGGCACATCGCAGAGTGGAGCTACTTGACTGGGGCGTCAGCAACAAAATGACAGACTTTCAGCAAACCATGGATATGATGGCATATACGTATCGAGTGATGCTCAGCCACGTTCGGGAGAGGTGCGATCAATACAAGGCATTGGCATCGGGCTCGAACGTCACAAAAAATCACCCTCAGTGGCTCCAGGACATCTACAAAATGATCGAGCCCACCGACGCGACTGACCAGATGGCTGCTGCTGAGAATTCACGGCCGCACCCTTGCTTTGCTTTTCGTGAGGATCAAGATTCCCCAGCTGACGTGGAGCCAGATGCCGACGCACCAACCATCATCTTCAAGTACGTCGAGCCCGTGGGAACGGAGATGCGCGCCTTCGCGCTGATGTCGGACGGGGACCGCCTGGAGGCCGACAGTTTCAAGAGCGGCGAGGGGGGCTTTGCAGTTGCCATCTTCAAGAACGCAGGAGTGGAAGATACCATGCTTACCGAGATTCCATCGATGTATATCAGCGACGACAAGAAGAACTTGTTGGCCCCTGTCCCTGTCGGAGTACCAAAAAAGAGTGCACGACCGAAAAAGAAACCAGCTGCAGCTAAACCTAAAGTGAAGCCACCTGTCAAGAAGCCAGCAGCCTGTGAAGGAGAAATCGCGCCTCCTGGTGAGAAGGCGGCTCCCGCTGAGGAGGCGCAGGAGGAGGGCGATCATGAGCCTGAGGGAAAGACGTTGGACGAGATGTTGCAAGCAGGACGGGACATGTTGCCGCCTGACGCGGCGGCCACCTTCGAGCTCGAGGCCGGCAAGAAGACCTACACCTACGACCCGAACACAGAGGACGACTACGAGAAAATGGTGAACAGTGCCAGCAAAATACAGATCACGCTGTCGCGGAAAAAAGCTGAACGATTCTTTTACGTCACAAACGTCTTCGAGCTACCTGCTGATGTTCCAGATGGGCTGAGGGTCAACGGCCAGAAGGGGTTGCAGATCACCTGGACGCACTCAAGCAAAGAGGAGGTCGATCGACTATGGAAGCTAGCGCTTCGCATCTGTCAGCACCAGAAGACTGTCGGCGCGGCGGCTTGAGTTTCGCAGGTATCATGAAACCACCCTCATTGGGTATGATGCGGATATGGTGAGAGCTGTCACGTGTTGCACCTTCGACAACAGAGCATTCATGACAGGCCCTGTCAGTACCACATGTGCGAGCTTCGAGCGATGACCTGAAAAACGTCGCCAAAAAAAGAGAGAGCACCTCCCCTCCGAGTCATGGTGTTTGACTCTGCTGCCCCTGATTGCATCGACGCTCCATGAGGAATAGGAGGAAGGGGAGGAGGTGGAGGAGGAGGAGGAGGGAGGACAAGGAGAACGATACGGAGGAGGAATGAAGAACATATGCTCACGCCACCACTTCTCCTCGTCAACTTCCGCTGCTTCCCATTCGGTCGACGCATCCACGCATCCGTGCCCTCTTCGGTCAAACTCGAAATCATCCACGCTGCCCGCATTTTGCTCACCCCCACGCTCCTCTTCCACCCGCTGCGAGGGTTCCGCTTTCGCGTGTCGCTCTGGGCTCTTTCTGGTGAAAGGTGCGCTCAGCCCTTCAGGGGGGACCGAAGACAAGGGGTGTGCAAGAGAGGGGCGAGGATGAGAGGGAGGACGAAGAAGAGGAGGAATGAGGAGAGAAGGAGGAGGGCCATGAGTAGCTTCAACTGAATATGAAATCTGGAGGAACAGCACGACGAGGAGAAGACAGAGAAAGAGAGCGACAGAAAGAAATAGATGCAGGACGACGATTAGGGGGGCAACCAAGAATAGGAAGAGTAGGAGGACGATGAGAACTAATGAGGGGTAGGGGAGGAGGACGACGACGAGGAAGAGCAGGACGAGTGGGGGGGGGGGGAGCTGAGCGAGAGCGAGGGAACAAAACAAAGGCGCGAAGTATTCCTTCCATGGAATGCGGGGGGCGATTGAGGGGCAGGGGGCGGAGGAGGTGGATGAGCATGAATAAGTTGAGGGGGGTGTGGGGCAGTTTTTCTCAAACGAGGCTGGCAAACAACAGGGAGAAGGAATGGGAGGATGAGGGAGAGGGGGGGAGGAGGAGGAGGAGGGGGAGGAGGAGGAGGAGGAGGAAGAGGAGGAGGAGGAGGAGGAGGAGGAGGCCAAAAGAATGCCGCAGCGGCGCGCCGAGGGAGAGGAGGAAAGAACGGGGCGTCTTCCCACCGCCCCACTCCCCGCCCCCCCGCTGCCCCGTGGCGCGGACGTCGACATGTTCGAGGCTGCTGCGCCCCGCTCGCGCGCCGTAGGAAGAGGAGGGGGCCCCTCAGCAGCGGGCGGATCAGACGGGGGGCGGCGAGGGAAAGCGGCGACGACACCATCGCCGCGCAAACCCTCCCCCATCCCCCCTTGGAAACCAAAAAAAAAAACAAGCAGTTCGTTCGGGCGCTTCCTGAAGCATTCTTGACGCTTCGCGTATCCCCACCAGCCCATCCAGAAACGATCAGCAGGGAAATCTGCGAATCAAGGTTACCGCATCGAAGGGCCACGAACGGCCCAAGACGGTTCCCAAATCGTTCCAAGACGGCCCAAG
Organism: Prorocentrum cordatum; assembly: GCA_963575745.1. NCBI lineage: Eukaryota > Dinophyceae > Prorocentrales > Prorocentraceae > Prorocentrum > Prorocentrum cordatum. The sequence continues at coordinate 350,406 of CAUYUJ010014166.1, forward strand.
ATGCTGCCAAGAGAGCCTTGGGACGGCCCAAGAGGACCCCAAGACAGCCCAAGAAGGCCCAAGGGAAACCCAAGAGGGTGCCAAGACGGACCAAGAGAGGCTCAATACTGCCTCAGATAGGTTTCAACGGCCATGCGGGTTAAACCAGCCATGCGGGTTAGAACAACCATGCGGGTTAGAACGGCCATGCGGGTTAAAACGGCCATTCGGGTTACAACTGTCGTGCGGGCCATGCGGGATACAACGGCCATGCGGGTCAACACAGCCATGCAAGTTCAGACGGCCATGCGGGTTAAGACGGCCATGCGGGTTCAAACGACCACGCGGGCTAAACCTGCCAGTTGGGTTGAAACGGCCATGCAGGTTAAAACAGCCATGCGGGTTACAACGTTCGTGCGGTCTAAAACTGCCATGCGGGTTAAAACAGCCATGCGGGTTAAGACGGTCATGCGGGTTCACGTGGCCATGCGGGTTAAAACTGCAAGTTGGGTTAAAACGGCCATGCGGCTTTAAAAGGCAATGCGAGTTAAACGGACATGCGGTCTAAGACGGCCATGCGGGTTAAAACGGACATGCGGGTTACGACGGCCACGCGGGTTCACGCGGCCACGTGGGTTAACACGGCCATGCGGGTTACAACGGCCGTGCGGGTTAAAACGGCCATGCGGGTTAACACAGCCATGCGGGTTAACACGGCAACGCGGGTTAAAACGGCCATGCGGGTTAAAGTGGCCATGCGAGTTACAGCGGCCATGAGGGTTCAAACAACCATGCGGCTTAGAACGGCCATGCGGGTTAAAACGGCCATTCGGGTTACAACTGCTGCGCGGGTTAAAAGGGTCATGCGGGATAAAACTGCCACGCGGGTCAAACCAGGCACGCGGGTTAAAACGGCCATGCGGGTTAAAAGGGCCGCGCGGGTTTAAACGGCCATGCATACTCAGAAAACCAATGTTGTTTACCTTCTCGCTTTTACTTCGCCTCTCATGCGCCCTCGAGGCCTCAAGGCTGCCCAAAGACGGCCCAAGATAGCCCCAAAAGGGACGGTTGAAATTTCGGACCAGCTCAAACCCATGCACACTCGAAGTCCACCTCCACCTCCACCTCCACCTCCGCAGCCGCTTTGGCTCAATCATGACGTGCTGTATCTGCGAGGAGCCCTTCGATGACACAGTTGTGGACGCTGCCAAGTTCACGCCTTCGTGCCATCATGGCGTGCACGCCATGTGTTTAGCTTTGTGGCTTACCAGAGGACCCATCCACCCTCTCAGCTGCCCCGTCTGCAGAACGCCATACATCAGCGACGAGGACGTCGAAGGCTGGCTGACGCGCACGGGGGTTGATGTTGATGCGCTCTATGCCGACACGAGTTACCCGAGGTCGCCGACGGGGGGTCGTCAACCACCGCCGCCACCAGTCAACGTGCTCCCACTTTGCTGCCCTAGGACAGTCCTTGCAGATACGTCGTTCGTGCAGACCGAGGATCGGCGGATGAGATGGTCGCCAGCTCAAAGTCCGTCTGGGGTGATGGACTTCCCTGCGTGGCACTGCTACAACTGCAACAGCACCATGACCCAGCTGGCTCACGACCAATTTCAGATCGACAAGCCTGTGATGATAGCACCCGTCAACATCTCGGTGGACCCCCCGCATTACTGTTTGGGCCACAATCGTATGCAGGCGACCGTCATCGACTTGACTTTGCTTGGGGTCACGTGTCCCTGGTACTTTGCTTGCTGCACGATGCCAGGGAATGAGGTACCCGACATCATCGGGTGCGTTAACTTCGTACCAGATGCACTCCCAGCTCAGCCAATCACGGTGGACAGCGAAGGCAGCACGTCAGATGATTCAGACATCGCGACCCTCAGGGCCATCGCGAACGACGAGGGTGACATACAGGAGGAGTTGAGCGAGCTCGCGAGGATAGCGGCTGCACCCTGAGCTGCGCGTCAATAGATCCTTCCTCCATCCTTCACCGTCCACTCCTCCTTCCTCCGTTCCAGTTTGACTCCTCCTTACCCTCCTCCATTACTCGCCCTCCTCCTCCTCCTCCTTTTCCACGTCTGCGTTTCAAACCCATTTGAACAAGCAAACCTGTTCCCCTCCTCATTCTCCTCTTCTTCCCTACTTTCCCTTCTCTCATTCGTCCTCTTCCCCCTCCTCCTCGCCCCCCCTGGGTCCTTCCAAGGACGCGAGATTGTCTGCGCCGCTGGCCGCTCGCGCGCTCTAAGTTGGGACCCGCCCTCAGTAACCATCTTGGAGCCCCCCGTGCATGGGCCGCCAATGGTGCAGACGATTTTGCCTCCAAAGACTGACCCAGGGCGGCGTCGCAGTTAGCCGCGCGCTGCCAGGGCAGAATGGTCGCGGAGGGGGCATCTATGTCTGGCGCATATCTGGCAGAGGAGGGGTGCCAGATATAGAAAATCAAAAAACACAAGGTTTTTCAAGGATTCTATATCTGGCACCCCCCCCCCTGCCAGAGATGCGCCGGAGATAGGGCCTCCGCCGGCGCGCGCCGGCGACGCAGGCAGCCTGGTCTCTGGATCCTGGCCTGCTCGCCCCGAGGCAGCCTGTCCGTGCCAATAGCGATCGCGCGAGGGGTGCGACCTCTCGGAAACAATGACATCAAACCGCCTGAAGGGCAGGATGAGGACGAGGGTCAGGATAAGAATGATGACGAGGAGGAGGATGAGGAGGAGGAGGAGGAGGAGGAGGAGGAGGAGGAGGAGGAGGAAGGAGAGGAGGAGGGGAGGAGCAGGAGGAGGACGAGAAGTAGGACGAGAAGGAGCATGTTCACACGACAAAGAGATATTCAAACAGACTTGTCTGTGGCCGTTGATTGGCGCTTCGGGGGAGAGCAAGATTCACATGGGGCGGGCCCGAGAGAAAATCCCACCAGCCCTCTGGGCGCAGGTGGTCTAGGGCGTTCAACCTCCTTCCTTCCCCTGCTTGGGAGGTTTGCCACCCCCCCCCTCCATGCGTTTGGACGGGGGGGGGGCCGACCCATAGCAGCGTCCAAGATGGCCCAAGATGGCTCCAAGAGGGCCTCAGAGAGCGCAAGATGGCCTCCAAGATGGCCCAAGCTATAGCGGTAGATGGGTCAAGATAGCCTCCGACGCACGTCCAAAAGGCCTCAAGACGGCCCCAAGACGGTTTCAAACTTAAGGAAAACCACTGTTTGTTTGCATTCTCGCTTTTTTGCCTCCGATGGGCTCTCGAGGCCTAAAGATGGCCCCAAGACGGTCCAAGATAGCCCCAAGGGGGGTCCAAGAGGGTTACAAGACGGCCCCACGAGCGCCCGAGAGCGCTCCAAGAACGGCCTAAGAGGGCCCCAGGACGGCACTCTTGAGCCTCCGATGGAGGGGGGGGTCCGAATTAAGGGCGCCCCTTTTTGTATCGAAAGGGTCCAGGACGGCGCCCCAAGAGGCCCGTCAGGCATCCCAAAAGAGCCCCAAGAAGGCCCCCAGACCACCCAAAAGAGCCCCAAGAGGGCCCCAAGACGCCCCAAAAGAGCTCCAAAAAGCCCCAAGAAGGCCCTAAGATGACCTCAAGAGAGCCCCAAGAAAGAGCCCCAGGAGGCCACAAGAGGGGCCCAAGAGAATCCCAAGAGAGCCCCAAGATGCCTCCAAGTTTCGGAACGCACACGAGCTTAAGATACAAGTCAATAGTGCAACAACCAGTACGAGTCATCGAAACACCCCTCACCCCTCATCGAAACACCATCGCAGCTCGCACTGATTTTCATTTTAAACTTCCATGCGGGGAGCTGTTTGTGATCCTTGTTTTCTCGAAGACGGCTGCGCCACTGCATGCGTCCTGCCGCCCCTGATTCAGCAATTCCCCTGCTGATCGGTTCTGGATGGGCTGGGGGGGATACGCGAAGCGTCAAGCATTATGTCAACCACCCCAACAACACCAACCTTAAAAGGATGACGGCCCCTCTGGGCCTTAAAATGATCTGCCTTCGTTCAGTGCTGTCCCCCGCCGAGACCTCCCCACTCCGTAGCCATTTGGGTTCTTCAAACACGTTCTGCAATCCAACCTAGGGTTTCGTTCTGCAATGCCTCCAAAGCGCAGGCCTGAGCAGCTCCCCAGCGCATGCGAGGATCTGAAGCGCCAGCTCCTCTCGGAGGGCGGCGCCATCACGACAGAGGGCATCGCGGGCGTGGAGCGGAGCCTTCGCATGCGGGCCTTCTCGGCCCTCAACACGACGTTAAAGACGTGTTACGCAGAGAAGCATGTGGAATATTCAAAATTGAAAGATGATGAGGACCGTCGCGAGTGGCTCGCGGCGTTTCTTGTGGATCCTGCGACGGGAGGCTCCCTCGTGCGCAACAGCACCAGCCGCAGCAGCGTCTCCAGGGAGTCGGGGGCTAAGGCCTGGATGGCGATCGATGAGTTCGGAGGGCCCAAGGGTTGCAACAACATCGAGCATGCCAAGCTGAGGTGCGAGGGCAAGGAGTTTCCTGAGCGCATGCACGAGAGCCCTCTCTTGGCCGAGCAAGGAGTGAAGCAGTACTACTGCCCGATCAACGTCCAGGACTCCTGGGAGAAGGAGAAGAAGGAGTCGGTCGCGGTCACCACGGAGTCTTCGCTCGAGGCCCACCAAGTGGAGGACCTGAAAACGATGATGGAGAACAGCTACTCGTTCACAGTCCCGCAGGTCTCCTCGAAGAAGCGCAAGACCACGGGCAGCAGCGGCAGTGGCCAGAAGCCAGCGCCGCCACCAGCTGATGACAAGGAGGAAGAACCCCTAACCCCTGAGCAGAAGAAGGCCATCGAGGATGAGAAGCTCGTCGCAGAAGCGAACGAATTGCTCCGCGACCAGGCCAAGAAAGCCAAAATCCAGTACGACAAGATGACCAAGGAATTGTCCGAGGTGCGGGCCGTCGAGGACCGCCTCGCCGCGAAGACGCAGTGGGGCGACGGCCCCTTGAGGTACCTCCAGGCCCAGACCAAGGCGCAGAAGGACAGCGCAGAGGAGATCTTCACCATGTGGGCAGACGTGATCAACATGGGCAAGGTCAGCGTCGAGGCGGCCAACACGAAGAAAGCAGAGCTCGAGACGAGGATGTCAGCCGTCGATACCGCATACAAGCACTACAAGAAGTCCGTCCTCGCCGACTTCGCCAAGCCCAAGAAGTAACTAGATCAGCGCGAACATCAGATCCCGAGGGCTTCCCGACACTTGCTTGCTGGATCACTGTTCATTTCAGTTCGAGTGATAGGCGACCCTGTTACGTTTTGGGTTACATCATCCAACGCAGCGTGGCCGAACGGCACGGGTGTCCGCTGTGGTGAGTTTGCCAGAAAACTACGGGTCATGCGAACCCAGCACATGCCTCTCTCGGGGCCGCTCCTGGCCATTCAAGGTCGACAGCAAGAGATGAGCATCAAGGTCATCTTCGTCGCTCAAGGCTCCCCGAGGCCCCTCGAGGCAGACCCCTCAAGGTCCTCAAGAGCGATCTGCGCAACTGTCGCCACTGTCGCGCACTCCTGGGAGGCCCCTCCAAGCCCCTCAAGGAGAACCCTCAAAGCCCTTAAAGGCCGGCCTTCCAGGCACAATCAAAGCAGAGCCCCAGTCAGAAGGGGGGGTGGATAGAGCTAGAGAGAGAGCGAGTAGGGCGAGGGCAATTAGGATGACGAGAGGACCCGAGTGGATGATGAGAGGGAGAAGGATGGAGGGTGGAGGAGGATGAGGAGGAGGAATGATGATGATGATGATGATGATGAGGAGGAGGAGGAGGAGGAGGAGTAGGAGGAGGAAGAGGAAGAAGAGGTTGAGGAGGAGATGTAACATGTTTGTTCTCTATGTTTGTCGAAGCAAGTTTGAAAGCACCAAGAGAAGCAAGATGGGGAGGAGTAAGAGGAGGAGGGGGCCCCTCCGAAGGCCCCGTGCGCACCCCGTAAATTCCATGCGCAGGTCGCAGCGGCGCGCAGAGAGTGAGGGGGGAGAAAGGCAGCCACTCCCAGAGGACCAACACATCAATGCAATGCACAATCCAAATCGGAAAACTATTGAGCCAGGCCCTTCCCCCAATATCCGATCCCATGCGAGCTAGCGAACGCTGCAATATCTCAATGGCTACTGTGGGCCCTATTGCTCTCACCTCGCTCCTGCTGCTGCGGCTGCTGCTACTCCCCCCTCCTCCTCCTCCTCCTCGGTGTTGCTAGCCCATTTTGGCCCAAAGAAATTCGCAAGGGATATGTTTATGGTACTCAGCCTTTGTGCCATCTTGATGCCCCCATGCCAAGGCATACGCCAATCCCTTGGCATTGATGCGCCCCGCAGGCGTTGTGCTCCAGGCGATGCGGGCACTCTCGCTGACCAGATCGAAGACTTCGCTGTAAAACGGTTCAAGAGTGGACAGCTCTCAGCGAAAGATGTGGAAGAGATCAGGGAGATGTCTGGCCGATCAGTATCCTCCCACGCTGGTAATTCACATCGCACGGTGATCAATCGATATCGGCGCGGCTCGCAGCATCCTGATGTCTACGAGGCATACGTTGACCTGTGGGACTACGACCGCCAGTGCAAAATTCAAGACAAGGTATTTTTCTTGCTTCCCTACGAGATGTTCGAAGCCTTCGCCAGCGACGATCCAGCGAGCTGGACCGACTTCCCTGACATGGCCTCTGGATACAAAACAAGACGAGAATGGGCCGATCGCGTTGGGGCTGCAGATCATCAAAACATAGTCGCGGTCGGCCTTTGGGGCGACGAGGCGCCCTTCACGAGCAATGACAAATTATTGATGGTGCTGTGGAACTGCATAAGTACAAAAGCGGAGAAAAAACGATATTGGGTTTGCGTTGTTCCTGGTTTTCTGTATTGCAACTGTGGCTGCAAAGGCAGATGCACGTACGACAGCATCTGGCGAGTTCTGTCTTGGTCTTTTCGGGTGTGGCTCACTGGTAGATATCCTGCCAAGCGACATGATGGCACCCCGTTCTCTCAATCTGCATTTCGTGGCGACAGCAAGCGAGCGGCCTTGGCTGCTCAGGGTGCCGTGCTGTCGCGTAGAGGTGGAGTCATTCAAGGCAGATTTGATTGGGACTGGCTCAAAAAGGTCATCGGCCTCAGGGGCTGGCGCGGCGAAGGTCCTTCCAAACAGATGTGCTTCAGATGTGGTGCCGCCCAAAGTGCCGCCTGCCCTTTCACCGATGCGACCGAGCATGCTAAATGGAGATCGACATGCAAAGATCATGGACAGCACATGCGAGAGATCTTTGAACAAGGGAAGTACATGTCAGTGTTCTGGACTATACCAGGCTTCATTTTACCATACATTGTTTGTGACGTCATGCATGTGTGCGACCTCGGGATCACACAATACCTGAACGGAAATATCGTTATGGAGCTCTTTCGTCGAATGGGCGGCCTGAGAACTCGCCCAGATGAAACGTTGGCTGACATCACAGGTTTCGTGAAAATGGCGAGCAAGAGTTTAAAATACAGCAAGCCACCCTTGAACAAACTGACTTGGGGGATGATCCAAGCTAAAGGCGAAAAGGGGGTCAAGCTCAAACTCAAAGCATCGGATTCTCGGCTCATGGCGCACGTTCTTCACTATGTGCTGGAATACATATTTCCAGCTGAGACCCCATATCAGATGTTAGTTTTCCAATGTTTGGATTCCATGGTTCGCTGGTACAGAGAACTTCCGAGGTCGCGTGAGGAACCAGTGGATGGCGAGTTCATGGCCGTTCGTTTGGGGCGTTTGGCAAGGCAGCACGTGACCCTATACATGGAACTGTCCAGACACCCAGGCCGGCCGAAATCCTTCATTGCTTTTAAGCCATACCCCAAACATCATATATTTATTCACCTAGCTGAAGAGGACTACATTGTCCACGGCAATCCTCGTGAGAATTGGAATTACGAAGACGAGGATATGATTGGAACATGTGTCGAAAGCGTTTCGAATTGCTCTCAGAACAGTAGGTTTATTCACAGGTCTGCTATTGAGAAGTACAGAATATAGCATGTTGGCACTGTGGTACTCACTTGCGGCTGCAGAGAAAAACATTGATCATGCTCATGCTGCTGTATAGTTATCCTGTCCGTCTCTTCTCACATATTCTGGCTTCCCGCCTGCCTCCGCTACCCCCCGCTGTTACTAAGAGGACCCCTGCTCCGTTGGAACTCCTACTGAGGAGGAGGAGGAGGAGGAGGAGGAGGAGGAGGAGGAGGAGGAGAAGGACGAGGACGAGGAGGAGGATCGGAGGAAGGGCCACGAGAGGGGGATGGGGGAGGAGGACGAGGAAGGAGGAGGCGAGAAGTAGAAGGAGGAGGAGAAGGACAAGGAGGACGACGAGGGGGGGATGATGCAGGAGGGAGGGGGGGAGAGGAGGAGGGGGAGGAGGAGAGTGAGGAGGAGGAGGAGGAGGAGGAGGAGGAGGAGGTGGAGGAGGAGGAGGAGGAGGAGGAGGAGAAGGAAGAGGAGGAGGACGACTTTTTTTTTTGTTGGAACGCGGCGGGCGGGCCATCGCACGCAGACGCAAGGCGCACACAACGAACCAGCAAAATTGAGCCCTCAGGAGGCCTCCTGCCAAACCAAGCGCTATCACAGGGAAAACGGCATGAACCGAAACCCCAACCACAGCACGCTGAGGCGTTCAAACATGAACGCCAGACCTGCGAAGCACCACGCCTGCGACGCAAAGAGCGACGGGGCTGAACGAAACATCTGCTTCACGCCAACGTGAAACAGCTTTTCAAGATAGGTGGCATTCATCGAACATGCTACGCAACAGTTTGGACAGCATAGCGATGGCGAGATACGCGAGGGCCCGCGGCTGCCGCACACAGCTTGCGCAGCATGCACCTCACTGCTTACAACAAGTTTTTCAGTCATAACACGATTGTCCCGAGATCGCCCCAATGTAATTCATGTTGCATTGAAGTGGCCCGCGCGCTCACTCCTGTGATGATTTCGAATAAAACTATCGATTCGCAATAGATTCGTTATACTTGCGCATACCACTAATTTTTTAGTGGTATTCTACATTGAGCAGTTCACCACTAAATTTTTTAGTTGGGAACTAATTATTTTAGTGGTACCTCTAAACTTTAAGAGAATTGATGGGCTGGGTCTCTGGTGTTCCTGCCCAAGGAAACTCGCCCCCCCCCATCGGCTCCTCTTTGCCCCGAAGGGGCCAGTTTCACCTCGCCGCGCCCGGGCCGTAATGCCTGGGGGCAACCTCCGCTGGGGCGTAGGATAGCCCCTCGCCTCGCCCACGGCGCGGCATAGCTAGACAGCCCACACTGGACAAGTGGACCTACCCTCCTTTTCGGGCCCGGCGCGGGGGCCCCCCCCCCCAGTGCCCGACGCCCCGCCCTCTCGGGCACGGCAGGGGGCCGGCCTGGCCCGAGCAGACAGGCCCCTGGCTCATGCATTTTCCTGTCCGACGACGACGGCCAACCCGCCCGCTGGAGGCGGGGGGTCGGCCACTGGACCCCCCCCCCGCGCGGCGGCGGGCGCGACCTAGCCAGGTCGCAGTTTTGGCAAGTACTGACTTCAGCGGCGGTTAGCTGCGACCCTGGAGGACCAAAACCCACCATCCCCGCTGAGGCGGCGCTCTCCGAGGGGACGGACCAACACTCGGCGCAGCCTGAGGTCCACCCAGGACCCCGCCCCCCTCGGCTTCATAACCTTCGAAGGGCCCACCCACCATTTCATTGTCTTGAGCGGCGATCAGCTGCGACCCTGGATTGACCAATAACCACTTCCCCTGTCCCACGGGTGCGGGGGCCAGACCGAGGGGAGGGGCGGCGTTCCCCCTGCCTCTCTTCTCTTGGGCCAGGCGGGTGTCCCCCGCTCTTGGCCCCGGGGCCCGCCTGACGTACTGTCCGACGTTGGTGTTGTTGCCCCCCCCTCCCTGGGCCGCCCGCGCCCCTCGCTGTGCGTGATTTGATTCATCGCTCTCAGCGGCGGTCAGCTGCGACCCTGGAGGACCACGTGGTGTTTGTTGACGTTCCGGGAGCTTGGGCGGAAGTGCCTGACTTTGCGTCCGATGGCCCTCGTGTCTACCACTGCGCGGCCTCCCCCAGGCACATCGCCTTAAGACAGCGGCGCACCCCGCCCGCACTGGCGCCACGTGCCCCGTGAGGTACGGCTCACTCAACCTATTCTCTTGGGGGCCCGCCTGCTCCGGTCCTGTTTCGCCGTCGCGGCGCCGCCACCTCCAGCGCAGCTGTATCTACCTTTCCTCACTGGCGATGCTGACCACGCCAGCGGGCTTCCCCCCCGCTCAGTGGCCCCGCCTCGCCGGCACGCGCGGCGTGGCTCACAGTCGCTCGGTTGCCCTCTTGCGCTGTGGGGTGGTCTGACAGGGGCTGGCCACGGTGCAGAGGGGTACAGCCTTCCGCAGCAGGTACAGCCCTACGGGTCCACCTTCAGCTTCCCCAGTTGCGCTGCGCCACGCTCACGACTGCTCAGCCTGTCTGGCTAGCTCAGGTCGTCAGGGCGTTCGGGGCCTGGCGCCGCATCGGCGACTCACTCCAATGGCCTTTTTGCCATCGCCCAGCGCGACGGACTTGACCATCGTGGTTCTCGTCTGTGTGGGTTGCGCCATGGCAAGCTTTGAATTCCGAGACACTTTGTCCTGTGCACGTGCCCGAGCTTGCAGGGCGCCGTTCGCCGTCAGCTCCACCCCCCTCAGCTTCGCAGCTGCTGTCTGAGTTGGCCGGCCGGCCGGCCTGCGCCTGTCTTAGCTAATTCGCCTAGCTCGCGTCCCGGACTTTGCTCTTGCCGCCTGACCGTCGTCTCGCGGCCGCGACCGAAAAAAAAGTACCCCCGCCAGTCCGTGGCCCCCCCTGGCTCAAGCCGTCGTCTGGGAGCGTTCCTTCCCCTGGGGTTGGGGCTCGAGGTTGGCCAGCGTGGCCTGGGCGGAGCCGTCCCGCCGCTCTGCCGCCGGGCCTGATGGAGTCCCCGGCGTCGCGGCAGCGGCGGCAGCGGCGGCTCGCCTGGGGGCGCGCGGGCGCCTCGACCCCCGCTGGCGCCGCGGGCGCCGCGGCCGCCGCCGGCAACGGCCGAGCGGCGGGCGTTACCGCCCAGGCCGCACGTGACGCGCCGAGACGCTGGCGCCGCAGGCGCCGAGACGCTGGCGCCGTAGGCGCCGCGGCTGCCGCGCGCGCCGCCGGCGCCGCTGACGCCGCGGGCGCTGCCGCCGAGGCCGCCGCCGCGGCGGCTGCCGCCGGCCTGTGGGCCGCGGCGGCCGCCCTCTCCCGCGCGGCGGCCACCGCCGCCGCCGCGGCGGCTGCGCCAGGCGGGGCGGTGGCGCTGCAGCGGGCGCAGCAGCAGCAGGAGCAGCAGCACGATGACTACGATAACGACGTCAGCTGCCCCTGGCGTCAGCAGCAGCATCCTGGCGTCAGGAGCTACAGCAGCCCCTGGCGTCAGCAACAGCATCCTCGCAATTCCGACAGGGTCTTCCAAGTTAAACACGGGCCCCGTTAGAGCCGAAGGAAGTCGTTGTGTCTCGAGCCCCCGCCTTCTCCCTGGCAGCCAGTTAGAGCTTGGATCACAGCGGCGCCCGATGGCTGAGACCCGCGACCGCCCAGGGAGCGTCGGCGCCTGGTCGGGGGGCCCCCCTTCGTCGCCATGGCTGGACGCAGCTCGGGAAGCGGGCGCCCTCGGAGCCCGCGAGGGGTCCGGGCGCCGACTGGAGGGTGCCACCGCGGAAAGGCGCAATCTCTCTCGACGGAGCGCTGGTACACAGTCTGGGCGAGTCCATGGAGGTGCAGTGCGTTCAGACGGCCATCAGCCGTGATCCTGGCATCCATCTGGAACAATCAGAATCGAAAGCCATCAGCCGTAACCCTGGCGACGAGGGATCTGCAATAGCTCAAGGATCTCTTGCTTCCCAGTGCCCGAGCCATCCTCGCAACTCTGGCAGTCCGAGGGAGGTGCCCTTGCACCCTTTCAGCCCTGTGTCCTTTGACGAACGAGGCACCCTTGCATCCCCGAGCCCGAGCTCTGACGCCCTCGCGGGCACCCCTGGCGGCCAGCAGACCTCTCGAAGAGAAGCCAGGCCCGTTTGGCCAGAAGGGAACGCAGCGGCTGTGCCATCGGACTCGCAAGGAGAAGCAGGCCCCGCTAGGCCAGAAGGGAACGGGGTTTCCGTCTCATCGGTCCTCCAAGACAGCATCGCGGCGATAGTTGACGCCCTGCCGGGCACCCCTGGCGGCCAGCAGACCTCGCAAAGGAACGGGTCGGTCGCGACTTCGGACTCGCAGGGAGAAGCAGGGCTCAACAGGCCAGAAGGCAGTGAGGAGGTCAGATCGGGACGTGCAGCTTTCAGATGCAACAGTGCTTCGAGCGAACCACAGGCTGAAACGGGCGCTCCCGCAACTCCACACTCTTATCAGCGCCCCTGGGTCAGAGTTTTGGTGGAGGCCGAAGGCGCGCCCGGAACGGCGCCCACTCCTGGCGACAGCATAGCGGCGGCAGTTCGGAAGGTTGCGGAGAGAACGCCCAAAAACGGAGACCCACCACACATAGAACCGAGCCAGGGTGACCTAAATCCAGGAGCGGCCGTCAGCTGCTACAGTTCAGTTCTCGCGTCGGGCGTGCGAACGTAGGTGCGACTGGGCCCAGGGCATTCGCGACTGAAGGGCCCGCCTGACTCCTGGCTGCGCGTGCGGGCCACAGACGGGCGCGTCTTCGCGCGCGGCGCAGACGCTCCGGCCGGCGCCCCCGAGGCTGCCCCCGTGGCCGACGGCAGATATGGAGCCCGCTACCTGGAGAGTCTGGGGATGTCGTCGCACCTGGCTGAGGGCGAGACCCAGCGACGCCTCGCTGTGACTCCGCCCGCCGCCCCCCCTGGCGCTTTCGAAGCCTCTTCGCGGGGGGGCAACGGACCTGCCTGGCAGAGACAGGACTACGAGGCCATCCGCCTGCTTGTCGACAAAAACCCCTTCGCGCCCATTCGCCTTCCTTCCCCTGGCAGCGAATCCGCCGGAGCGGACAGCGAACCGCAGCCCCTCCCTCTCGAAGCCCGGGCCTCGCCGGGGAAGGCGACATCCGCCCCGAAAGAAACGGTGTCTGACCACGCGCCTGCGCCCGGTGCGACCCGCAGCGCCCCCACATCGGACGATGGCCTCGCGGCGACAGGTGCGGGCGCGCCAGCGAGCGTGGACAGGCGCAGGTCTGAAGGCGAACGCCGGCGAGAAGGGCTCGCCCCCGCATGTCACACAGCAACGTTCTTCGCTGCCCCAGCTGCCGGAAGCGACCTGGCCCCTGCCTGGCGGCCAACCGCGCCTCCAGCTCCGGCCCGCGTGGCCTCGCCAGGCGCCCCGGCCTCAGTAACCCCCGCCCTAAGGGCGACTCTGTCGGTGGACGCCGGGATGGCGCTGACGATCCTGGGGGCCGGGCGGCATCGCCTCGCATCGTTTGCCCGCGTCGCCCGCCGTGAGCGGCCGGCTTTGCGGCGGGCGATTGCCCGGTCAGATCGCCGTGGCAATGCTGCAACCTTGGAGCGGATCGACGCATTCCTCTTGGCGAGCACATCCGCGCCAACCGCGTGAGGTTCGGCCCTCGCCCCTGGCCTGCCCGCGGCCGGTGCTGGGCGCATTCGCTGCAGCCGCCGACGTCGAATCCGCGGGCAAGGGGCTGCTCACCCACTACCAGCCCAGGACCCTGCCTGCGCAGCGTCTCTGCGCCACGCGCGCTCCTGAACAGCACAGGGGCCCTGCAGCCGCCCCGCGGACAGCGGCGGAGACGCCACCGCCTACGCCGAGTGACAGCGAGCTGGCCCCACACCCACCCAGCACGCGCCCCACGGCGACCAAGTCCCCAGGGGCCCCGCCAGCTGCGGTCGCAACCCCTGGGCCCTCCCCGGAGCGCGCGCAGCGCGACCGCGACCGACGGCAAGGACGAGTCCCAGACGCACCCCTCCGGGCCCCCACCCGCCAGATCATGACCGACAACCCAGACATCGAGAACGGCGACAACGTGGTCATCCGGAACGACCTCGCCGACGCCCAGGCGAGGTGGTTTGCAGCAGCGCAGAGCACCGATCCCCTGCTCCCGCAGCCCCTGGATGGAACGGTATTCGGCCCGATCCGCGACGCCCAGTTCCGCGCGGAGTGCGTGCGCCGCTTCCTGGTCGTCCAAATAGGCGACGAGTGGCTGGAGATCTGGTGCGCTGGGGCCAAGACGCTGCGCGCCGACATCCTTCGCGGCGGCGCGACGGGCCACTCGGCCGACTTCCTGGCGGAGGCCCCCGACGCGGCGCAAGCGCCGCAGGCGGCAGCGGCCCCAGCCAGCACCCGGCTCGGCGCCGACCCATAACCAGTCGAAGCGGCGCCCGCGGAAGGGGCTCAGCCCAAGTCCAGGCCCTGATCCCGCGCTCCACGGGCGGTCGCACGGGGCCCCGCGCACGAGCCACCGCCGGGCGACCACGCCATGGAGGAGATCCCCGACTACAGCTCCAGAGAGCAGGAGGAGGAACAGGCTCAGAGGCTGGCGGAGGCTGCATGCGCAGTCCACTCAGTTTCACCCCCCCAGACCCAGGGGCCCATCGGCAGGTCCACATCGGCGCGGGCCCCCGAGAGGTTCGGCGCAACATCCCTGGGCGCGGCGCCGACGCGCAGCTCCAGGCCCGCCCCGCCGACGGGGCTACGGCACAGGACGCGCCAGCGGTGGCCGACGCTGACACCCGCGCCCCGCGCGCACCCCGCTGGACTGTGACCGCCGGGGCTGGGCGCGCCGCGCCCGACCCCCGTCCTCCGCTCGAGTGCGGTCGCGGGCGCGGCAGGGGGCAGGGGGGGCGAGCCGGGTCTCTGGGGCCGGCATGAGAGCGCGGCAGGAGGGCGCCCGCCCAGGGACACCAGCTACAGGGAGCGAGCTAGAGAGCGCGACCGCGACCGAGACCGCGATCGCGACAGGAGCGGAGGACAACAGAGATGCGCGCCGTCGCCCTGACCACAGCCGCCCCTGGGAAGAGCGCCGCGCCAGCTGGCCGAGGCGCCCGGGCGAGACGGCGACCGCCCGCCTGAAAAGGCGGAAGGCCGATGGGGGGCTTCTGCTTCGCCGCAGCCTGGCACTCCTGGCGCTGGCGCGCGGGCCACGACAAGGGCAAGAGCAGGGGCGCAGTCAAGTTCGACCCATCCTGCTGGAAGCCCGACATGATCGGCCGCTTCCTGGACGACGTAGCACGCAGCCGCTACGGCGCGGGCACCTGGCCCCGGAACGCAGGCGTCTACATCGACTGGGGCCGCGAGTTCCAGCGGAAGCGGGGGGTGGCCAAAGGCGAGGGGCGCGGGGGCGGCCCATCACGCAGCTCCGGGCCCACGGACAACTGGGCCAGTATGCAGAACCCCAGGCGCTGACTTGTCCCGAACGCTCCTAAATAATCTCGCCGCTTAGGGCGCCCGCCTTAACCGCCCGTTCATTCCCTGGCTAGGCCTCTTGGCGCTCTTCTTCGGGTGCGACCTGTTCGTCGCCTTCTACAACGCCTGGCCCTGATAGTGGGACGGTTAGTCCCTCCTGATAGTGGGGCGGTTAGTCCCTCCTGATTCCGCGGGGCCCACCTGCCACGTCGACCGGGGCCGCGAGACGAGGGGCGCGGGGGCGGCCCATCACGCTGCTCCGGGCCCACGGACAACTAGAACGGAACGCAGCGCCTCGAACGCCCCCAACTGATCTCGCGGCCTCGGGCGCCCTGCCCTGGCCGCCCCTCCTGTCCTGGCGCGGCCTCCTGGCGCTCTTCTTAGGGTGCGACCTGTTCCTCGCCTTCTGCATCGCCTGGCCCTGACTCCCCCCCTCTTTTTTATTTGATAGTCGGACGGTTAGCACCTGCCTCCGGTGGCTGGTGGGGCCGCCCAGATGCCGGCGCGGGTTTGCCCCGGCGCTGGCTGGCCCGCCTGGCTGGCCTTTCTCCTCCAAGCCCGCTTTCCTTTTTCTCCGCCCGCTGCCCCCTCTCCCGCATGGCGGCCGCGCCCGGCGCAGCGCGGCTTCGGCCCGGTGCCCGGCGCTCGCGCGCGATGGTCTCATTTCACATTGCCGCCTCGGCGTAGGAGGAGTCGGCTTGCAGGGGGGGGCGGGCGCGGGGGGGGCGCCGACGACCGCGCCGATTCCATCGAGGCCCGCTGCCCCTTCCCGGGGCTCTCAGGAATCCTCCGGGCCCAGTCGGCCTCGCAGTCGGCGCCGGCGTCGCGTCGCCCGCGGGCGCCAGCCGGCGGGCGGGCCGACCTTGTTGCACATGTTTGGCGCGAGAGACCCGCGCGGGCCTCGCGCTGTGCCCGCGCCCCAGGGCGACGGCCCAGGCCCTTGTAGCCCCCCGCGCTGACGCGATGGCCTCGCGCACGGCGCAGGAGCGGGCGCCGCCGACCGTTCGGTTCGGTTCCGCGCACTTCTCCTGCGAAAACGCAAAGCTCCCCATGCTGCTCGCGCGCTTTGCGCGCTGAGCAATGCGATGCAGTTGCGACGGCCGCGCGTTCAATTGGAAACCGCAACGCAAGTTTCCATTTCCGCGCGCGGGGCGGGGCATTAACTTGCAGATGCGCCGACGGTCGAGAACTCGCGCGCGCGCCCGCGCCTGCCATGTCGGGCGTGCTGGGCCCGGAAATCTGCGGCTCGGCCGCCCGATGCGCCCCAAAAATCGCCCCGCCTCCCCCGCCGCCCCCCTCCCCTTCAAAACTTGTCCGCGCCCCTGGGAAAGCCATGCCGCCGAGGCGGGAGCTCGGGCCGCGGCCTGACGGTCCCCGGGGCACAGGGGAATCAAAAGAATCAGCACGGAATCAGTGCAGAATCAAAACAGAATCGGCACAACTGCGACCCCTGATTCTAACGGAACCAAAAGAATCAGCACGGAATCAATACGGAATCAAAGGAGGAATCGGCGATGGAGCCAGAATCGGCCAGAACGGGGAAGCAGGCCAGAATCGGTGCCAGAACCCATGGAGAGAGGTCTTTTTCCCGCGAGTTCATTGCGGCGGGTCCGCGGCGCGGGCGCGCCGCGCGAGTTCGCTGGTTCAGCGAGGCGCGCAGTCGGCGCTCAGAGTGAACAGGTTGTTTTCAGGGCGATATCCTGGCGGCGCGCTGGCGCATTGCGCATTTGCGCGTTCCTGGCGGGCTGTTTGAGGGCGACCCGGCAGCGTCGGCCGAATGGCCCGCAAAAACCGCGCGGCCGATCGCGCGCCCCATGCGGTCACGTCGACCGCCGTGCGCCGCGACGGCCGCGCGCCCCGGACCGCGCCATTGCCGCGTTGGATTGGACGGCGCAGCGCCCGTCCTCCAAAAGTCGTTACATGCATATCGCGCGCGTCGAGTCAGCAGCAATCGCTCCCAGAGGCAGCCTCGACAAGCGCCCCATGCCCGTTTCCCCCCGGTCCGATCCAAATCATAGTTTCTTAGGACACGCTTGCGCGAATGTGAGCGCGCGGGCAAGTAACGTGCGCGCGCTTGGCGCAGCCTGGGAAATCCAACATGGTGCCCCCCGGGGGCGCGGGGCGCCGGCGACGCCTCCGCCCGCCTCCCGCGCGCCCGACCCCCCCCGCAAGCCGACTCCTCCTACCTCGGCGGCCCCGCTGTCCTGGGCGCAGCGCGGCCCTGGGCTCCGCGGACAATGGCAGCGCCCTGGCGCAGCGCGGCTTCGGCCCGGTCCTGCGCGCTCGCCCCTGCAGGGCAGGTTTCGTTTCACCTCCTGCTCCAGTACACCGGCGCCCTGTCGGTCGTCACAGGAAGCATGTTCCTGGCGTGCCCTGGCTGCCGCGCCTCAAGTCACGGCGGCCCCCGCACCCCGGGCCCGTGGCACCCTGGACGGCCGCGGCCTGGGCCTTTCGCTCCTGCTACCTGTTCGATGGCACAACGTTGCACTTCGGCTCAGAGCTGCTCTCCACGCTGCTTGGATGCACCTGGCCCCTGACGCTGCTCGGGTGCAACGCGCGTCTCCTCTCGCCGCCAACTCGAGGCTGGTGTATATGATGAACCGTGGACGGCAGCACCAACCTCAGCATTTTTCTTCTGCCGGTACTTCGCCACCGGGTTCCTGGACAAGGCGCGCTTTTGCGAGCTCGTCGACTTCGGCACCGCCTGATCCCGAGGGTTTGCCTACTCCCGGCCTCGCCCTGAGGCTGCGCCCCCCCCCCTTTCCTCCCCCTCTTTGTTAATTCAAGCTTTGCGCGGCCCGCTTGGCTTCGACCGGAGGGGGTGCGCTCTCGACCCGCGAATCAAACAATGTAGGAAAACGCGCATGTTTTGCATGTCCGCTTCTTTGGTCCTCGCAGCGCCCATCGCGGCGCAAGAGGCCCCCAAAACTGCCCCAGAGGGCCCCCAGGACAGCCCAAATGGGCGTCAAAACGGTACAAGAGAGCCCCAAAAGGACCCAAGAGAGGCCCTTGAGGGCCCCAAAAAGTTCCCCAGAGAGCCCCAAGAGGGCCACTGGAGGTTCACAAGGAAACCCAGGAGGGCTACTAGAGGGCCCCAAGGCGGCCCAAGCCCGCCAAGACGGCCCCATAGGGTCCCAGGACGGCCCAGGACTGCTCCAAACGCTCACAAAAAAGGACTCCAAGGAACGCCCAGACATGCAATAATCATTGATCTTCGCAAGGTTTGTAACTCGTTTTCTGTATGTCGCACCGAAGTTTTAACACCAACAGGGCTCCAACACATTAAGCCAGTGACCTCGCACCCTCACAAAAAATAAACGCGCTTTCCGTTGCCATGCCAAACAGGTCCAGCGGCCCATCGCCACAGTGTCTGGGTTGTATGTGGGCACGGGGTTTTGGATTGGGATATCGTGCGGAACTTCTCGAAAGACGGTGTGGAGGCATGTTGGAAACATTTTGAAGGCCGGTATAGACATCTTTTGGACCTCTCGGGGTTGGGGCCTCCTTTTGGGGGCCTCTTGGAGTAGAAGGCTCGGATTTTCGGTTCGCTTGGACCCTCTTGGGCCGTTTTGTGCGCCTGTTGGGCCGTCTTGGGGCCCTCGTGGTCAGTCTTGGGGCCGTTTGTGAGCGACCTCGGGGGACTTGGGTCGTGACCGAGCGTCCGGATGACGAAAGGGCGATGATTGTGTTTTTTGGGGGCCCTCCTGGGAGGCCTTTTAGAGGCGCTCCGTCGCGGGGACGTCTTGGAGGCCGTTTGATGCGTCGCGGGGCCGTCTTGGGCATTTAGGGCCGACGGTTCGTGTTTGGGGCCTCACCGGCGGAGAGTTCACCGGCGGTCGTACCAGGCCAAGGGCGGGCGTCAAGTTGCCCATTTGGCGTCCCCATGCGGGTGATATGGAGGTGGGAAGATTTTTTCACGCCTAGAGAGCCACAAGAGGTCGGCGGATGCGTCCCCACCGTCGGTGGAGCTTCCTGAGGGGCACGTTCCGTGCGCGACTATGTGTTCTCCGACGCCGAACGCTTTAGACTACAACCAGAGCTTGCTAGAACCCAAGGTCGCGCGAAACGCGCGCGCGCGCGTGATTCTAGTTCCTTATGGTAACAGGATGACTGTAAATCCCGTTGGCCCCGACCTCGTAATGCGCAGCTGGCCAGCCGGTGCTGCCACCTCTCTGTGGCGATGGCGCGGCAGCGGCTCGAGCCTCGCCAGGTACCTTGTCTCGCTTGTGCAACACTCGCGTACGCGGATGGGGGCACTCTTTTTCCAAGACGGGGCTCTCGCTGGACACCTCGTCGAACTGCAGGGCCTGCAGGGGTATACCGTTTCGCAGTCCTGGCCATGCTGCTGCAGGGCAGCTCCCCCCGCAGCGGCCTGGTCTCGGGCTTGCCAGGGGCCGTGGCCGCTGCCCTCGCAGGGACCTGTCGTGGGCGGCCCTCGCCGCGGGTTGCGCCGCTCCGCCTGGTCTGGTCGGGCCTGCGGGCACTTTTGCCTCCTGGCGGCAGGCGATGCCGTCCGCTTCGGGGCTCACGCAGGGGGTGTCAGCGCTAATCGGGGTTTGCCAACCCCCTCTGGCTGACCCGGTTTGGGGAGCCACGTTGGGCTGCCCTCCTTAGATCCGTGTTTGGGAACTGCTGAATGGGGGTGTCCAGGCTTCGCGACAGGGCCCTGGCCGACCCAGGTTAATGCGTCCCTGACTTTCGTCGGCCTCCCGCGCCCCGCCGCGCTGTCACCCCCGAGTGCGACAACGATCAGGGGCAATGTTAGGGTGGGACAGGCTCAGGGGGGGATGCATCGACCATCAGTCGCCCACTCATCGCCGACAGTGGGCCGATAGCCCACCCCGTCCAGGAGCGTCAGTTTTGCGAAGTCTCGACATCGGGAGCCCACCGCCGATGAATATGTATCGGTGATGTATCGCCGATTCCAGGTCGGCGTTCCCTCCGCCTCCCCCTTGGAGAGGACGGGGACGACGAGGACGATGGCGACGACGGGGGCGGCAACAACGACGACGCTTTCCCGCACCCCTCGAGGACCTGCGCTGGACGCAGGGGGAACGCCTGAGCTTTGCGGAGGCCGCGGCGCCTCCGCCCCCCGCTTCCACGGTGCCACTCTGCCGTCGACATCCACATGATGGCGAGAAAACAAACGACAGAACGAGAGAGAGACAGAAAGATAGTGATATATATATATATATAAAGGAAGAGGAGGAGAGAGACAGACAGAGAGAGTTCGAGAAAGAGAAAGAGAGAGAGAGAGGCGACCACATTATGATACGTCTCCCGTATGTTCAGCACTGAACAGGCTACACATATTTGGAAAGTTGCAGCCATGTATTTGAATGTTGCCCAGCTCGTATGAAACTGTGTGAATATGTGAATAGGCAGCGATGCTCCACGCATTGGGTCCTTTGTATTCGAGTTCTTTTGAGCAAACACCCAGTCCCATCAGCAATTGGGCCGCTCCATGTACTTCAAGATCAGTGAGCACCGGATACACAGCCGACAATGTTTAAGACATGCGGATTGTAAGCTCAACTACTACAACACGTTTGCCGAACCCACAATAGACATCACAGGGTATCATCATGTGATGTTGAATACAGATTCATTTTAAAGCCTAGATTCGTGAACCATCCCCGATGCGTGAAAACAAAAACCACACAATTCGTGACACACCCAAGCTTCTTGGACAATCCAGAACTTGCAGTATGCAGCAAACGTGATATATGTATATCACACGTATCTATACGACCACCCTTCGGGTGATAAGGAGGTTCGGGGGGGGGGAGGGAGGATCCAACGTCCCACTCGATCGGTCTCACTGTGGATCTTACGATCGATGTCACGATCGGTCTCGCTCGATCGATCTCGCTCGATCGATCTCACAATCGATCGCACTCGATATGTTTTATTCGATCGATCTCACAATCGATAGGATTATCGATCGCACTATCGATCTCGCAATGTATCTCACATTCGGTCTCACTATCGATATCGTAATCGATCTCACAGTCGACGTCATCATCATCATCATCAACATCATCGTCACCAGCGTCATCAAGATCATCATGCTCGGGGCACCTTCATCATCACCGCCTCATCACCAACATCATCATCACCACCATCACCAGCATCGGGACACCATCATCGTCATCACCATCATCAACATCATCATCGGGACACCATCATCAACATCATCACCGGGACACCATCATCATCATCATCGTCATCATCATCATCTTGTCATCATTATCACCATGAGCAACACCTTCAACATCATCACCATCGCGACACTATCATCATCAGCAACATTATCATAAACATCATCATCATGGGACCACCACCATCGAAATCACAATCATCACCTTATCATCATCCTCATCATCAACATCATCACCATCGGGACACCATCATAGTCATCATCATCATGATCATCAACATCATCCCCATCCCCGTCGGGACGCCATCATCATCATCAGCAGCTTCATCATGAATCGCATCACGATCATCATCATCGGCACACCATCAGCATCAACATCTTCATCCTCATCATCATCTCAGCATCTCACCATCATCAACATCATCAGGACCATCAACCTCCTCACCATCATCATCGGGACACCATCGCCACCATCACCAGCAACCTCCGCACCATCAACATCATCATCATTGGGATACCATCATTTTCACGACCATGGCCATCATCACCATCACCATCCTCATCATCACTGGGACACCATCATCGTCACCATCATCATCATCAACATCATCACCATCGGGGCACCAGTATCATCACCATCACTGGAGTAACACCATCATCACTATCATCATTTCATCATCCGCATCATGAACAACATCATCAACATCATCTTCACCAGGACGCCAACGTCATCACCAGCAACATCATCATCATCAAAATCATCATCACCGGGACACCATCATCATCGTCATCATCATCCGTGCCATCATCATTATCATCAGGACACCGCCATAAGCATCAACATCCGCATCATCATCATGAACATCGGGCCACCATCATCAAAATCATCATCATCGCCCATCATGGTCATGAACAGCATCGCCATCACGAGGTCGCAGTCATCGTCATCAGCATAATCATCAACACCATTTTTAGCACCATTGGAACACCATCACCATTACCATCAGCATCATCATCAACATCACCATCATCAACATCATCATCACATAGGACACCACCAACCTCATCTTCCATCACCATCAATCATCTCTTCATCTCATCATCTCATCATGATCATCATCATCAGGGCCATCAACATCATCATCATCATCATCATCATCATCATCATCATCGTCGGGACACCATCGTCATCACCACCGTGGCCATCATCATCATCATCAATCACATCGTCACCACCATCATCATCATCGGGACACTGACCGGACACCGGCGGGACACCGCCGGGACACCGCGCGCCACCGGGCCCCCGACAGGACACATTTGGTCCGGCCGCGCCTCAGCAAGGGGCGGGGCGCTCTCGCCCGCCCACGCAGCTTCGCTTCTCTCCCGCGCGCGCGGCGCGCGCGAACACGAAACCGAAACTGATGTCCCAGTGCGGGGGCTCTCCGTTCCACTTCGATCTCACCCCCTCACCTCCGACAAAGGAAACGCGCGCTGAAGGCGCCAATCGGGCGTCGACGATCTCGCCCACTCGCCGAAGACACCAAATTGGCGTCGGAAAGTTGGGGTCTTGGGTGCGCGAGCGTATCTAAGACCCCAAATGGGTGTCGGCTGCGCGCGCGGTTGCGCGCCCTTCCCCCCGCGCGTCATCGCAGCTGTTGGCGAAGGCCCAGTGGCCTTCGGTTTCTGAGGTGGGCCTGTCGTTTGCCGATTGGCACAGCGCCGTGGCGCACCATTCACGACGTCGCCGCCTACCCCCCCCCCCCCCCCCCATGCGCGAACGGCGCCAAATTTCCATGTCTGGCTCGGATTGAGAGCCCGTGGGCGACGAGGAGGAGGTTCGCGAGGGGACGTGGGCTCGCGGCCCAATTCTCGGCGCGGGCCCCTGGGGGTCTCGCCGGGTTCCTGGGGCAAGGACTGTAGGTGCTGCTGCTGGGTCAAATCGCGTTCAGGTCTTGCACCCTCGTCTTCTTCCCCCCTGCCAGCCCCTTCTAGTCCGTTGCCGTCTACCCTCCGGGCACAGAGCCGGCCACCCCCCCGACGGGGGGGGCGCCGCCGCGGCGATGGGCCCCCGCCTCAGACCTCAGCTCAAGCAGATCTCGGATGACGGGGTACACGACTTTATTAACGTGGAGACTGGGTGCAGATAGCGAGCACTTCAGAAAAGTCACGCCCACGTTGGCGCGACTCGTCGCGCTGGATCCTATGGCGCTTATTTCCTACAGGTTTACAACCGTCGCGCTTGCAATCAGATTTGCATTGGGAAAGTTCCCAGCGCCCCCCGAACAAACTCGCGACCACGATGAAGCTTGCCAAGCGCCCCACTCTCGAGCGGGTAGCCTGCTCAAGCAGAGCGATGCGCAGCCGCGCGCGCGAGAAGCGCCACTCGCACTCCAAGCGCACCCCCCCCCCCCCCCCATGCAATGGCAGCGGTCTCTCCGAGGTGTTCGACTGCGCCGAGCAGCGCTTCGAAATGGCGGGCGGCCCGAAGCGAGTCCTCTGGATGTCGTTCTTCGATTTAGCTGACGTCGAGCCCCCTGCAGACGCGACGCAGCCCCCCCCTACCCCCCCCCCCTCCTCTCCCCCCCTACCCCCATCCTCGCCGTCGTCATCGTCGCCATCGCGCCCCACGTTCTCGCCCAGTTATCCTCCCCGCCCCCTTCTGTGAGGCTGCATTGCGTTTTCGGCTCGGCCACGTCGGGGCGCCCGCTCAGGGCCTGCCCCGGGGCCGAGGTGCCGAGCCACTTTTTTCGTCAACTTCCGCGGCGACCCCCAGTAGTCCGAGGACTCTGGGAAGGGGCCCGAGGAAGACGCCGCGGCGATCTCGAGGCCGCAGGGGCCTAGGGCTGGCCGGGGGGAGGGGGGGGGGGGGGCGGCGGCGGCGGAGGAGCGACTGATCCGTGACCCGCGAAATATCAGCGAAATTTCAGCGATGCGCGGAAGACTCGCGAAACTAAAGCCCGAATGAGGACGAGGGGGCGGGCGACGCGCGCGGGGCGCGAACGCCGAAACTTCCCCCGGCCGGTTCGACGGCCAGTTCGCGTGGCGCTTGCAGTCGGACGGGGAGACTGTCAGGGCGACGCTGACAAAAGGCTCGCTGTCGCAGCGGTTGTCGCCCTCCTCCCTCTCTTCCTGCTCCTCCTCCTCCTCCCCCCCCCCTTTTCCCCCCATTCCTCCTCTTCCTCCTCTTTCTCCTTCCTCGTCCTCCTCTTCCTCTGCTTCTTCCTCTTCGCTGCCTCCTCCTTCTCCTCGTCGCCCTCTGCCTCGACCCCCCGCCGCTGCGCCCCCCCCCCCCCCCCCCCCCCTTCTGTTGCGCCCCCCTTTCTTTTTCCCGCGCGCCCCAGGGCGCCGCGGCTCAGCGGCGGCCGCCCGCGCCGACGGCGCCCGGGCCTCGGCGCGCCGGGGCAGCGCGCCGACGCCAATATCCCATTGGAAAAGAACAATCACTGCCTCCGTCGACTGCCGTCGCCCGCGTCTTCGGGCTCGCGCGCCTCGCTTCGATGAATGCCGGCTCTGAACGCCCGGGAACGCTGCGGGCGGCATCTATTCTCCCGAGTGGGCAGTCGGATTTCCACGGGCCGCGCGAGGCCCGCGGGCCGCGCGAACCCAGCCCGCCCGATGAAACCCACATGTCCAACGCAGGTTACTTGGGTCGCGCGTGCGCCGCAGCGCGCATGGGCCCAATGCGCCGCGCTGGCCCAGCGAGCCGCGCGGGCCCCATGGGCCCCCTGACTCGCCAGGGCCACGTCGGGTTCCTGGGCCAGGCGAACCCCGCGGACCATGGGGGCCCCATGGGCCCTGAGGGCGTCGCGGGCCCCATGGGGCGCTTTTCTATCACGCGCGCCCCGTGCGCAAATTCGGAAAGCAATGCGAGCCACCTCAAGCTTTCCAGGCTCCTTTGGGTCGCTCAGCCCCCGCAGGGGGGCGCTTCCAACTTTTCCTGCGGCGTCTTGGTGCCGGCGCCGGCTCGTTCGTTTCCTGCAGCGTCAAGAAGCCGACGCCGGCGCCGGAGCCCCCTCTGGAGCGGCGGCCCCATGGGCGAGCTGAGCCTTTTGACAGTTTCGGAAGTTTGCCGGGGGCCGCGGGCCCGGGTCGAGAGAGAGCCGCGGTCTCTGGCCCCGGGCGCGCAGGGCGGCGCCGCCCCCTTTCGCGGGGGGCAGGCGGCTCGGGATCGCCGGGCGCCGACTTCGGGCAAATCGGGGGCCGGGGATGCGACGCCGGCGGGCGGAGGGCGGGGGGCGGCGGCGGGGTTGGCGAGGCTTCGGTCATGGAGGATGCCGCGCGCTAGTTTTTCTTCCCCAGTTCCGCTTATCGCTAGCGTTTGTTTGTTTCCTGCTCTCCCTCCTCGCTGCGCGACGTCCTCCTTCCCCCGCCCCCCCCGGCCGCTCTGCGCTTCCTCGGGCCAGGGCGGGGTCGCGCCGGCCCAAAACGCAATTCAAAAATTCGCTGAACAACTGCTTTCTGGGCGCTGGTGCTTTGCGTTCGCCCGAGGTCGAGCTCGAGACCCCGAGCGACGAGCTCAACGGCGACGGCGCGGCGGCCAGGGGCGAGCCGCTGACCGGCGGCCCGGGCACGTGCGGCGGCGAGGGCGGCAGAGGCGGCGGGGGCGGCAGGGGTGAGGGCGGCAGCGGCAGGGGCGGCGCGGAGAGAACAGCCGCCGCGCCGGCGTTCGAGCCAGACGCCAGGAAGCGCGACGTCGGCGATCCCAATGGCGCGGTCGGCGACGACGCTGTCGCAGAGTTGGCGGGGCCCCCTCAGCCTGCAGAAGCGCGCGAGGAGGCCCCGGAGGTTCGGGGGCGCCGCCTGACTGCGGCAGCGGACCGCGGGGGGTCGAAGGCCGCCTTCGCGAGCTACTGGCTCGAAGGCAAGATCGAGAAGAGCCGGGCCCCCTCGATCCTCGTCGCCAAGATCGGCTCGACGAACATCGAGGAGGTCATCGACGCCACCATGGACATCCTGCAGGAGGTGGCCGAGGGGATGGCCGACGTCGCCGAGGACCGCGTGATCGACGGAGTTCAAGCACAAGGCCAGCGGGAAGACGACCGAGCTCCTCGGTTAGGTCAGCGCCAGCCGCGCTTCCCAGGCCTTCGCCCTGGGGCGAGCGCGGGCCTGGGGACTCGATCGACCGCCGAGTCATGAGCGTCGAGAGGAACTGGGCTGATCCTTTCCCTCCGCCCCCCCCTCCTCTTCCTCCTCCTCCTCCTCCTCCTCCTCCCCCCCCCGCTCGTCTGCCTTCTCCTCCTTCTTTGTCTCCATCCCCCCCTCCCCGGTTCATCCTCGGTGCCTTTGCCCCCGGCGCCCCCCCCCGTCCAGCTCCGACCCCCCGCCCCCCCCCCCCCCTCCTCCTCGCGTTTCGCATTGCCCTGCAGGTCGCCCGCGTTCGCAGGCCGTCCGATCCTGGGCGAGCGATGGGGCCTGGGCGAGAAAGACGAGCGCGGTGGGCGAAAGCGGCGCGAGGGCTCGATTCAGAAGAGCGAAAGGGGGGCGAACAATGGGCGGGGGAGCGGCGGCGGAAACGCGCGCGGAAGGGCCGGGCGAGGAGTTGCAAGAGAGAAAGGGGGGGGGGTGGGGGAGGGGGGCGAGGGGGGCGGGGGGGGGTGGGGGGGGGGGGGGAGGGGGGGGGAGGAGGAGGAGGGCAATCGCGCCGTCGAAACCCAGGCGCAGGCGCAGCCCCCCCCCCGCGCGAAGCGGAACAGTGGCGATGGCCCCGCCACCCGATCCATTTGCAGCGGCGGTTCCGGTGCGTTCAGAGCGCCTCGCGGCGTTCGCGTCGAAACCGGAGCTGGAACGACCCCAGCTGCGTCTTCCGGCGGAGACGACGGGGGCGCGGGGCGGGGGGGGGGCCGGGCAGGCGGCGGTCGACGACCTCCAATTGCCAGCGGCGCCAGAGATTCGGACCTCGACCACAGTAAAAAAGCCCCCCTTCTTCCCCCCCTTCACCCCCCCCTCGCCCCCCACCTCTTCCGTCGTCGTCGTCGGCGACGCCATCGCGATTATCATCTTCATCATTCCTCGTCGTCCCTCCCCCTCCTCCACCTGCCCCCCCCCGCCCCCGCCCCCCCCCCCCGGTTGCGCCGCTGCGATCCCTGTGGGCGGCCGAGGCCCACCCCCCCTATGCCCCCCGCTCGCGCCCCTCCAGCGCGCGCTGCAACTCTTCGAGATTCAGGTGAGATTCCGGCGCAACTCGGCATCCCCGACGGCGGCGGCGGCGGCGGTGGAGACGACGCGCCCGATGGCTGGCGGAGAGCCCGAAGGTCGCGGCGATGATGATCTGCCAGCCCTCCAAGATGCCCAGCCTAGCCCGCCCCCAGACAGGCGCCCAGACATCTCGCGCATTCCAGACACGTGCCCCGACTTCTCGCCCGCGCCCGAGCCCCAGGACCAAGCGCTCCACCATTCACCGCGGAGACTCCTGGCTGCTGGCGATGAACGACCCCGCGCCGACGGCTATGAGGCCCCTGCCAAGGCCTTGCAGAATGAGGGCGCGAAAGAAGCGATGAAGGCCGCTCAGCGAGGGCCCTCCAGTCTCAGGACCGAGCTTGCTTAAGACAAAGCGACCTCTCTCCCTCTCCTCGCCCCCCCCTTTCCCTCGTCGTCGCCTTCCTCCCCCCCCTCATCCCCCCCCCTCCCCTCCCGTTCCTTCTCGGCCCTCTCCTCTTCAACTCGCCCTCCTCCCCCATCCCCCCCCATCCTCGACCTCCTCCTCGAACTCACCCCCCCTCCTCAGACGGGCTTCGCTCGCCCCCCCCCCCCACCGCTCCTGCCCCCCCCCCCCCCCCCCGCGGGGGTCGTTGGATCGGGCCTTGCAGGGTGAGAAACTGGCAGCCCCTTCGAGAACCCCGGCAGAGAATCTATCCTTCAATTTTCGGCCCTGCCGCCGCTGGAGGAGACATCCCACGAGTGGGGCGCGGGGGGCCCAGCGAGGGGCCCGAGGGGGGCAAGGGGCAGGAGGGGCCTGAGGTCGACGAGCACGAGCAAGCATGGGCCTGGCGCGGAGTAGAGGATTGGTTTCTCATGGTAGCTCGATCCTCAGCGACGCGCCCCACGCGCCATGGCTGGCGGGGCTGAGGGGGAGGGGTCGGGGGCGCGCCGACATTGCGATCGCTGAGGGTTGACTGCCGCGATGCGCGGCACGGCGGAACAACGAACATTGGCAGCAGACGGGTGAAGTGTTTTTGCGCGCGCGAGCGTGAGTTTGTGCGTTGCGCGCGTTTGACGCGCATGTATGCGCCTGTGCGCTTGGCGCGGCGCGGCACGTGTGCTTGGTTTGGCGCGCGCCGGGTTTCGGGTCTGCGGAGAGAAGCGCCGCGTCCAAGCATTGGGCATGGCGTTGGGGGGCGCGCCCGTAGTTCTCACCGGCCTACGCCCTGCTCCCGGGGCCGCGGTGCCGGGCGCGGCCTAGCCAGCTGCGCCGGCACGCCCGCAGACCGCCGAGTCGGTCGGGAGCACTGTTGGGCGGGGGCTGCGCGCTTCTTTGCTTCCCGTCGGGAGCTCTTTCGCGTCTCGTGTGCGTGTGCGTGTGCGTGTGCGTGTGCGTGTGCGTGTGCGTGTGCGTGTGCGTGTGCGTGTGCGTGTGCGTGTGCGTGTGCGTGTGCGTGTGCGTGTGCGTGTGCGTGTGCGTGTGCGTGTGCGTGTGCGTGTGCGTGTGCGTGTGTGCGTGTGCGTGTGCGTGTGCGTGTGCGTGTGCGTGTGCGTGTGCGTGTGCGTGCGTAGCGTGCGTGCGTGCGTGCGTGCGTGTGCGTGCGTGCGTGCGTGCGTGCGTGCGTGCGTGCGTGCGTGCGTGCGTGCGTGTGCGCGTGTGTGTGTGTGTGTGTGTGCGTGTGTGTGTGCATGTGCGCGTGTGCGCACGTGTGCGCGCGCGCGTGGGCGGGTGGGTGGGTGGGGGGGGGGGGGGCGGGCGGAGCTCTAGCAGGAGGCGGGCAGGGCCCCCCCCCCCAAACGGCGCGAACGCTCGCCCTTCTCGAAGGGCGCCGCAAGCGGGCAGGTTGGCAGGGCCCCGGCCCCGCCCTTGCGCGCCCGCGGAACCCCCGCGCCATCGTCGCTCGCGGCTGTCAGGGATCGCGTTCTCGCCGCGCGCCAACGTTGCTTGACTGCCGCGCGCATCGCGGCAATACTGGTACTGGTGGAAGGGAATGTAGGCCGAAAGGCCGCCCTTCGTCTCCCTGGCAGGACCTGCGCCCCAGGCCCCAACCCCGGAGGGGTGAAGCGCGCCGCGACGAGGCGGGGGCGGGGGCCCCGTGCCGGGAGAGGCACGAGGGGGGCCCGATCCCCCGCCCCACCGCGACGGACCCCACCCCGAAAGCCCCCAGAGCAGAAGAGGTGAGGGAGGGAGAGAATACCAGGAGTGACGAGGCGGAGAGATCCCCTTGGCGACTGGAGCCCCATACTGGGTATGCCAGGGTCAAGGACCGCACCATGAAGGCGCCTCGTCGGACGCCCGTCCTGGAAGAACATGCCGAAGATTGAGGCACCAGCAAGAAATCGAATATTGGCACTCAAGACAGCTTCGCATGCACAACTTCAGACGCGCACGACACGCACTGCGCGCCGACCGTTCCACACACACACGCACACACACACACACTCACCGCCTTCAACCTGGAGCGCCCATGCGACCTTCAACCCCGAACGCCCTTAGGACCGCATCTCAGCTGATGGAGTGCGAGCGGAACTCCAACAAGGCATGCGCCGTTGTGAATTCTAGCCCGTCCGGCAAACCTCCCCGCGACGTGCGCCCCCCCGCCTGTCGGTCAGGAAAGGGGCGCAAGGCCCCTCGCTGCCAGGGGCGCAAGACCCCCCGCCCGAGGCAAGGCCACCCCCAGCGCAAAAGGGTGACCCCGGAGGGCGACGACGACGACCCGACTGACAGGCGAAACACGCGTACTCCCCAAATGACCACTCCGGCATCTGCCGCCCCCGACCACGAATGCCCCTGGACCTCCCAGCCCGCCCCCCCCCCCCCACTCCCCAATCCAGACGGCGCGATGCCCGGAAAGGGTCGATTTGCATCAGCGCGGCACCACGGAGAGACACCTCAGGATCGGCCCAGAAGACCCGCGCGAATACAGAAACAGAGTCTGCCAGCCCCAAGTGATCAGGCGGCAGCCAGCCTTACGCTACCCGGCGCACGGGGGAAGATTCAAAAGAATCCAACCGCCCCCGCACGCACATGGCAGCGAGTCGTGCCCTCCCGCCCCCGCGCAAGTTCGAAGCGACACGTCGTGGTGCGAAACGAATGAGGGAGCTGCAGACAAAGCCAGAGCAGGGGGTTTCCATTCAACTCCGCACCCAGCCACGCACTGCACCATGGGGGCGACTGCGGGGGCCACTCGGGCCGAGGGGAACCCGGGGGCCCGCCGCCCTGGGGTTGGCCGCCCTCGAGCGCCGGCCCACGTGTAAATCGGCATTGTGCCCCGAGCACCCTCGGGCGCCCAAGAGGCGTCGCCCCCGGCCCAACCGGGCGGTTCGGGCACTCACTGGCCTGGAGAGGCGCCGCGCCGCGCAGCGCTGCAACCGCGCACGCACACGCGCACGCACACGCACGCACACACACGCACACGCACACACCTAATTATCCACCTCCTCGCCCGTCTCGACCCTGGCCCGGTGGCCCATAGTTTCCGGCCTTAGAATTTGAATGAGGGCGGGGCGCCTTCGTTCCCGGCCCAGCGCCGCCGCCCATGGGTTCGCTCGGCGGAGCGCAGCGACGTCTGGGTTTCACCGACGGCGAGGGCCCCCGGGCCCCCCCCAGAGGCCCGCGGCCCCCCGCAAATGTCACCCGCGCCACCCGCCGCCGCGCCCCGACCTGGCCCTGGCCCAAGCATGACAAAGAACCGGTGGGAAGGCGGGCGGCTGGCAAGCCGATGTCCGCAAGGTCACGCACAGAGAAGTGGCTCGTCGACGCGTTATGTTCGGGCGCGCTGCCGGCTGCCCGAGTTGCCGACGCTGTGTTTTTTTTTTTGGTTGTATTTTACAATATATAATATATATAATATATATATATATATATATATATATATATATATATAAATATAAAAAAAAAAAAAAAAAAAAAAAAAAAAAAAAAAAAAAAAAAAAAAAAAAAAAAAAAAAAAAAAAAAAAAAAAAAAAAAACGTTCCCCCTCCGTGGAGACAGCCGGCGACGCGGCCCGAGCTGGCGCTGGCGGCGAGCGCCGCCGCATTTCCTGCAGGCGCGCGCGCTGTGCGATTCCTTCGCATGCCAGATTGCCACCCTTCCCGCAAATTCTGCGACGCTCCTCGCAGGGACATGATGGCTCGTTTACCACGTTCATCCACGCCCCTTCCCGCGCATCAAGCGACGGCAACTTTCTGGGGCCCCGTCGCACGCCGGAACTACAAGGCACATGAATTTTGCATTGCCCCGTGAAATGCTGGATGCGATCGTGCCCGAGGGCGAGGAGGAGTTGTGGTCGCATTGGTCCGTGGGCCAGCCTGGCGCCGAGCTGTCGTTCGATCGTTTCGAAGAGTCATTAGGTTTAGAACATGTAAAGAATAGCTGAGCCCCGATCGGGACTTCTTGTGTCTGGGGTGACGCGGCCCCGCGCAAGCATAGGGGCGCTTCCATTTATGGTCGC
>CAUYUJ010014166.1:387500-393105 GCA_963575745.1 Prorocentrum cordatum
GCGCTGGAGAGGCGAGGGCTAATCCTAAAGGCTCTCGTGCTGGAGAGGCGTAATCCTCAGACGCCTCGAGGTTCTCGTGCTGGAGAGGCGAGTGCTAATCCTGAAGGCTCTCGTGCTGAAGAGGCGAGGGCTAATCCTCGGGCGCCTCGAGGTTCTCGCGCCGGAGAGGCGAGGGCTAATCCTATAGGCTCTCGTGCTGAAGAGGCGAGGGCGAATCCTCGGACGCCTCGAGGTTCTCGTGCTGGAGAGGCGAGGGCTAATCCTAAAGGCTCTCGTGCTGAAGAGGCGAGGGCTAATCCTGGGACGCCTCGAGGTTCTCGTGCTGGAGAGGCGAGGGCTAAATTAGCCCTCGCCTCGTGCTGGAGAGGCGAGGGCTAATCTTCGCGCCTCGCGCGCTGGGGAGAAACGGCGGTGGCGGCCAGAGCGCCGCCTCGAGAAACTCTGGCCATCCTGCATCCCGCTGCCATGGGACTTCCGGGCTGGATGGCATGTGTGGTTTCGGCCCTCGTCGAGTTCAGCGACTGCGACGAAGCACGATGCGATGGTGCGACGCTTGGGGCGTGTTTAGAACTTTGGACGTTTACGCACTGGAGCACGCATCAGCGCATGTCCTCGAGGGCCGCGGGACAAGCCCGGCGGAAACTTAGCCCTGAATAGAGGAGCAAGTTCCTTTTGGAGCTGGATGTCAACGCGAGGCGAGAGGCGATGCGACAACGCGGAGCAGGATTTGCACTGGTTCTAATTTCCAGCGGGTTTGCCACCTGCGACGAAGAGGAACTGGTGCCCACCTTCGCGCTGGAACATTGAGTTGCGCGGCGCGTGGGGGCGCGCTGGGGCTAAACTGCATATGTGATAAGCGGGTTATTTTGAACTGCCTCATCGATTTGTTTTGAGGAAACTTAAAAAAGAGAGGGATGAGAACGCGACTCGTAAGTTTGCTCAGTCAGCTGCAGAGCCGAGCGAGGAGGAAGAACGGGTTACCGAGGCAGGGGGGCCCGCGCCAGGTCCATTGCCCCAGAGATCCGGGGCGGCCAGCTCCCCCCCGCTGCCCCGGGCGGGCCCCGCGTCCGTGGGCGGCCCCTTGAGGGCCCAGGCGAGGCCCGACCGTCCCCGGGTCTCTTCCGAGCCACCCGAGTCTTTGGGAGCGGGCCGACCAGGGGCGGAGAGTGAAGGCGTGGAACCTCCACCTCGCGAGTCTGAATCTCTCTCTCTCTCTCTCTCTCTCTCTCTCTCTCTCTCTCTCTCGCGCTGTGTCGTCGGGTGATCCGCCGCCGACCCCTTCCCCGGATCACGCCCCAGGCAACCGCCTCGGCTCCCCTCGAAGCCGCAGGCCGAAATAATCAAGCCAGAAGACGCGCCCGTCGCTCAGCCAGTTCGCGGCCGGCTAGACCAGCCGCGCGACGTTGTTTCATGCATCTGGAGGTCTCGAGCAGAGACTCGGGTCGAGGCGGGGGCCAAAACCGGCGGAGCGCTTGTTTGGGGCCGCCATGCGCCCCCCCCCCCCCGTTTCTCTGCCCCGCCCCCCTTTTCTTTTCCAGAGCCCAGCCGCGGGAAAGTAGTTGTCGGCGGCGAGCCGCGACGTTCGGTGAGCGAGCTGGCGCGCGCCATCGAGACGCC
The DNA here is from genome assembly GCA_963575745.1 of Prorocentrum cordatum. Lineage (NCBI taxonomy): Eukaryota > Dinophyceae > Prorocentrales > Prorocentraceae > Prorocentrum > Prorocentrum cordatum. The sequence goes on from CAUYUJ010014166.1 coordinate 389,118, forward strand.
CTCAGGGGCGCGGGGCCAGGCCCCCCCTCATGGGGCGAGAGAGATCGGGGCGCGGCGGGGTAGGGGGCCGGGGGCTCCGATACTCTGGTCTTGCCTGCGGGCCTCGGGGGGGGCATCCTGGCCAGGTCTTTGGGGGGGGTCGAGGGGCGCGCGGCGGCGGAGCTGGGCGGGGGCGGCGATTTCAGATTGGGGCAATTTAGTTTTTTTTTTGTTTCCCCTCTCTCTCTATATATATATATATATATAGATCTCTCTCTCTCTCTCTCGAGGAGAGAGAGAGAGAGAGAGAGAGAGAGAGAGAGAGAGAGAGAGAGAGAGAGAGAGAGAGAGAGAGAGAGAGAGAGAGAGAGAGAGAGAGAGAGAGAGAGAGAGAACCTGAGCTCAGCTGAAAGGGCTCGGTTCGAAGCTGCCGACGACGGGGAGTCTCGTGCCGCGCTCGCCGCCGGAGCTGCGGAGGTCGCGACCCCCGAGAGGGCGGAAGTCGCGCTGAAGTTCCAGTCGGACCGGATCATCTCCAGCCGCATGGTCCGACGATGGAAGCTTGTGGAGGGGGCGTTCAAATAACCTGAGGCCAAGTTCCGATAATGCGCGCGTGTGTTCACGACCACCGCGATCCAGAATCCGGCCCCCTCATGGCGCGCACCCCACCTAGCAGGCCGTGGGTGCCATGATCGCCCTTCAGGCGGTCGTGAATCTCGGTCTGCTTGCAGACATAGCTGGCGTGAAGAATGCCTTCTGTCAGAGCGACCCCATGCGTCGGAACCAGGGGGGGATCTGCGCCGAGCCGCGCGAGGGGAAAGCGCCCTGCCGAATGAAGGGGCGCCCGTGCGTCTGCATGCAAAGCGTGCGCGGTCTGGGTGGCACCGCAGTCGCCCGGTGGAACACTGTCGCGGCGTTTTTCGAAAAGCACGGTTCGTCCCAGAACCTCGCGGCGCCGGGCCGGTGGATCCGCCGCGGAACCAGAGGGGAAGCGTTGAACGTGATCTTCTTGGAGGTGGACGACTTCTCCACCCAGATACCCCACGATGCAAAAAAAAAAAAAAAAAAAAAAAAATCCCGGCAAAGTAACCTAACCGCGATGTGTATGAGCATATATGGAAGCATTATCTGAAAATCCCGGTGGGAATCCAGTTGTGGAGTTCTGCTGTTCTCGCAGTCGCAGTCGCATGCGCAATGACAATCGCAGTGGCGACGGCCTTAGGACCCAATGGAATCCTAAGGATTCCCAGGGATTCCTGAGGCATCCTTAGGCATCCTTAGGAATCTAGGAATCCTTAGGAAACCTTGGGAATCTTTCGGAGTCCTGATTCCTACGGATTCTTACAGATTCCTACGGATTCCGAAGGATTCAGAAGGATTCGCCTGCCTCGGACTCGGGCTCACCCTGCCTCAACCTCAGCCTGCCTCAGCCTCAGCCTCAGCCGGTCTCAGCCTCAGCCTGCCTCAGCATCAGAATCAGCCTCAGCCTCAGCCTTAGCCTGCCTCAGCATCAGCCTCAGCCTCAGCCTCAGCCTGCCTCGGCTTGCCTCGGCCTCAGCTTGCCTCGGCCTCAGCCTCAGCCTGCCTCAGCCTCAGCCGCAGCCTCAGCCTTCCTCAGCTTCAGCCTCAGCCTGCCTCAGCCTCAGCCTGCATCAGCCTCAGCCTCAGCCTGCCTCAGCCTCAGCCTCAGCCTGCAGCCTGATTCAGCCTCAGCCTGCCTCGGCTTGCCTCAGCCTCAGCCTCAGCCTGCCTCGCCCTCAGCCTCAGTCTCAGCCTGCCTCGGCCGCAGCGTCAGCCTCTCAGCCTCAGCCTGCATCAGCCTCAGCCTCAGCCTGAGCCTGCCTCAGCCTCAGCCTGCATCAGCCTCTGCCTCAGCCTGCCTCAGACGCAGTTTGCTTCAGCCTCAGCCACAGCCTCAGCCTCAGCCTCAGCCTGCCTCAGCTTCAGCCTCAGTCTCAGCCTGCCTCGGCTTGCCTCAGCCTCAGCCTGCCTCAGCCTCAGCCTCAGCCTCAGCCCCAGCCTGCCTCAGCCTCGGCGTCAGCCTCTCAGCCTCAGCCTGCATCAGCCTCAGCCTCAGCCTCAGCCTGCCTCAGCCCCAGTCTCAACCTGCCTCAGCCTCAGCCTGCCTCAGTTTCCTCAGCTGCATCAGCCTCAGCCTCAGCCTGCCCCAGTCTCCGCCTGCTTCAGCCTCAGCCTCAGCCTGTCTCAGCCTGAGCCTGCCTCAGCATCAGCTTCAGCCTCAGCCTCAGCCTGCCTCGGCTTGCCTCGGCCTCAGCCTCAGCCTGCCTCGGCCTCAGCCTCATCCTCAGCCTGCCTCTGCCTCAGCCTGCATCAGCCTCAGCCTCAGCCTGCCTCAGCCTCAGCGTCAGCCTCTCAGCCTCAGCCTGCATCAGCCTGAGCCTCAGCCTGCCTCTGCCTCAGCCTCAGCCTCAGCCTCAGCCTCAGCCTCAGCCTGCCTCAGCCTCAGCCTGCCTCAGCGTCAACTTCAGCCTGCCTCGGCCTCAGCCTGCGTCAGCCTCGGCCTCAGCCTGCCTCAGCCTCAGCCTGCCTCAGCCTCAGCCTCAGCCTGCCCCGGCGTGCCTCAGCCACAGCCTCAGCCTGCCTCGGCCTTAGTTTGTCTCGGCCACAGCCTGCCTCAGCTCGGGCATTCAAAATTGTGGCACAGGATATGCGTTTTGGGAACACGAAGATCATGAAGTGGCCCACAGCTGGGCCTGGGAAATCAAAATATGGCACAGGAATGGTGTTCAGGGAACACGATGAACACGAAGTGGCCTACCGTTGGTTCCAGGCATTCAACATGTGGCCTGGGGGTGTTCTGGCAACACGAAGAACACGAAGTGGCCTACAGTTGGCTCCGGGCATTCAAAATGTGGCCTGGGAGTGGTGTTCTGGGAAGACGAAGACACGAAGTGGCTTACAGTTGGCCCCGGGCATTCAAAATGTGGCCGGGGAGTTGTGTTTTGGGAACACGAAGAACACGAAGTGGCCTACAGCTGGCCCAGGGCATTCGTGGCCTGGGAAGGGTGTTTGGGAATTGTGTTCTGGGAAGGGATTCCTAAGGATGCCCAAAAATTCCAAGGATTCCTAAGGATTCCTGGGGCTGTACTTTTGTCCGGATTTGTCCAGATGCCGCCCGGGCCGTTCTGGGGCGCCAAGCTGTTTTCTTTTGGGCCCGCTAGAAACCGATCAGTCTTCGCTGTTAGGTAACGTCGCTTTTGATCGCAAAGCTAATCGCCGGAAAACCGGCGTTTTCGATAGTGCGTTATCGAAGCGCTGGTGTCCAGCAGGTTCCTTGATTGAAACGAGATCGGGCGCGACGCAAATCTCGCGCTCGAAATTTGAAGCGCGTCGCTATCGAAATTCAAATTTCGAGCGCGTTCGTCGCAATCGAAATTCGCGCGCGCCGGTATCGAAATCTGCGCCTGTCGCTGATCGAAAATTATCGGGCTCTTCTGCTCTTCTTCCTCCTCGTTCTCCTCCGCGACCTCCTCGTCCGCTTCCCCTTGTTCCTTCTCCTCCACGAACTCATCATATGTTATCCTCATCCTCCTCCTTTTTCCTGGTGCCTCCCCTCACCGCCTCCTCCTCCTTCGCCTCCTCCTCTGCCTCCTCCTCCTCGCCCTCTGCCTTCATTGTCCCCTTGCCCCCCCCCCCCCCCTCCCCCTCCACCTCGCCCTCCCGCTCCTCCCCTCCGCCCCCCTTCTGTCCCCCGCCCCCCGCTCTGCCCCGCCTTTCTCCTTCGCCCCCCCCCCCCCCCCTTCCCCGCCCTCGTCCTCAGCCGTTCTCGCCCCATGATCGCCATCGCCGCCATCGCCACCACATTCATCATAATCATCATCATCACCATCATCATCGTCATCGCCATCATCATCACTACAATCATCACCATCGTCGTCGCGCTCGCCACCACGAATCACAAGCACTATGATCAGAATCACCATCATCGTCATCATCACCATCATCATCATCGTTATCCTGTCCTTCTCCTATCTCTTCTCCACCTCCC
>CAUYUJ010014166.1:393205-425705 GCA_963575745.1 Prorocentrum cordatum
ACGCACACACGCACACACGCACACACGCACACACGCACACACGCACACACGCACACACGCACACACGCACACACGCACACACGCACACACGCACACACGCACACACGCACACACGCACACACGCACACACGCACACTCGCACACACGCACACTCGCACACACGCACACACGCACACACGCACACACGCACACACGCACACACGCACACACGCACACACGCACACACGCACACACGCACACACGCACACACGCACGCACGCTCGCACGCACGCACGCACGCACACACGCACGCACGCACGCACGCACACGCGCACACGCGCACACGCGCACACGCGCACACGCGCACACGCGCACACGCGCACACGCGCACACGCGCACATGCGCACACGCGCACACGCGCACACGCGCACACGCGCACACGCGCACACGCGCACACGCGCACACGCGCACACGCGCACACACGCACACACGCACACACGCACACACGCACACACGCACACACGCACAACACACACACACACACACCACACACACACCCACACACTCACACACACACCACACAGCCACCCACACTCGCCACACACACACACCAACTTCCCCCCTCCCACGCCCCCCTCGCGCCCCCTTTCTCCTCCCCCGGTCGGGGGGGGGGGGGGCGAGGCTTCCTCTCCCGCCAGTCGCATCCGAACTCCCCGCTCGAGGCTTCCTCGGCGCCTCGAAAGGTGGCAACGACTCGGGCTGGCCACGTGATTTGTGAATATGGCGCATCGCATCCGCGTTTGTCCTCCGTGCAATTCCCCCACCGTCTTCCGTGCATCCCCATCGTCGCCCCCCCCCCCTTTCCTTTTGCCAAGATTCTCTCGTCCGTCTTCCTCCCGCCCCCCCCTGCGGTCGCCGCCCCTCCCACGCGCCCCCCCCCCTCCTTCTCCGAGCTCCTCCTTGTCATGGCTCGAGCGCCATGGCGCAGGCTTCGCGCCTGGTGCTTCGGCGCGGGCCCCGCCCGCCCCCTGGCCTCGGCGAGCCGCGGGGGGCCATGGGGGTCGGCGACGCGCCGCCGGGCCCGCCGACGAAGCGCGCCCGCGGCAGGCCCCCCCAAGCCCGCCAGATTGCGGATCGAGCCCGCGCTGCGCGGGGCGCCCCCCCTGCCCGCGGCGGGGATGCCCCGACGCGATCGCGCTGATCGCGGGGGTGTTCTGGGCGGAGGGGCGTGGCGACGGCGGGCGCGGGGTGGGTCCCCGGCCAGCCTGGGCAGCTCACCATCACGCCCGCGGGCGCGCTGGCCTTGGGCACGTTGCGGTGCGAGGGCAACTTCAAGGTGGCCCAGTGGCGCCGACGGGCGCCCGAGCTGCCGCGTCGGTTCTATTTCAGCAAGACCTGAAGGCGAGCTGGGAGACCAAATCCAAACCCTCCATCCTCCGAGACCCCCCCCTCCTTCCCCCCCCCTCCCGGATGTGCCGGTCTCCGGCTGCCCGTGATGAGGCAGTTGTTGAGGATGCCCGGGGCGTGCGTGGGCGTCGCGAGCGGTTGCGAATTTGGCCTGAGATGCCCGGGCGCTCTCAAGTTGATGCCCAAGAGCTGGGTGCTCGCGACGTCGGCCCCAGAGGTGGCAAGAGCGGTGCGAAGGAGATGCGGCGGCGGGCACGAGCATCAGCACGCGGAAGGAATGCTGGAGTTCGGGATGAAGCGCGCGGCGTTTAGCCAGCGAGCCCCCCCGAGGCCGGCGCAGGCTATCGCGCGGGGCATGCGACGGCAGTGCCGGGCGGGGGCGCCCAGCTCCGAGACTGGGCGCTGCGCAGTGCAGGGCGAGGAGGGCGCCGAGGTGATTAAGGAGGACGCGGACGAGATGAGGGATGTCTTACGTCGGCCTCATAGTTCAATCCAGAGCAGCCCCCGAAAGCTGCACGTGCAACCCGGACATTGCAAGAACAACGTGTTGGTGCGACACCTTAGGCACGCGCGCGCCACGGAACAGGCGATCAAGGCGGGCTACGAGTTTTACTGTCCAGAGTGCGTGGGGATGAAGTGTCCGAAGGTGGCTCGGCACAGCGCCCTGGTCGAGGCGCATTTCCCTTTCAAATGCGTGAGCATGGGCTGCAAGGACATGCCCGGCTGGATCGCTGGGGAGAGGATCGCGCGCTTGGGCACCATCGACGAGACGAGCTCGCTGCGGAGACATGAAGAAACTCACCATGAGGCATGAGGCATGCGCAGACATGAAGAACCTCACCTATGGGCACCAATGATCAGCATGACGGAGACATCGAAGAACCTCACCGAGGCGTTCACTCTGGCGTGGCTTCGTCAATTGAGGCCGAAGTGGTTGAAGGTGGGCCCTCATGGGGCGCAGGTGAGCGACGAGTTCACCAGCTGGTGCGAACGTCAGGACATCGAGGTGGTGGACACCGCAGGAGGCGCGAAGGAGGAGAGCGGCAAGATCGAGCACCACAATCAGCTGTTCGAGATGATGTTGGAGGACCTCATCCGGGAGGCTCAGCCCCAGACGGAGACTGAGTGGCGCGAGTGCGTGACGGGGCTGGTGCTGGCCAAGAACAGCCTCCTCTCTGTGACAGGGGCGTCGCCGATGCAGATGGTGTTCGGTCGCGACCCAGAGGCCCCTGGCTACTTGCTGAAGGGCAACCCGGACCTGATCGCCATCGGCGCGATCGTGAACGACCCGATCGCGGCGCAGCAGGCGCGGGCGAGGGCGATAGCCCGCGTGAAGGTACTCATCCAGCAGGACAAGTTGGCGGCGCAGCGAGCGCTGGATTCTCGACCGAGAGTGGTGGCCAAGCACCTGCCCGGCGACATGGTAGCCGCGCGGCGAAAAAGTGAAGAACAAGGGCATCCCTAGGAGGCGTGCTCACCACAGATGGAGGCCAGGCATCTGCGTGGGCGAGGTCTGAGGCAACAACTGGGCGGCGCTGCCGGGCGCGGCGGTAAAAGCGTCGCCCGAGCAGATGGGGCCAGCGGCGCGAGAAGAGCGACACGCGCGGCGCATGGTGGAGGCAGAGCTGAGGGCCAAGATGGTGGACCTGGGGCACTACAGCGGCCAGAGGTTTGAAGACATCACAGGGGGCGAGCGGCCGCCTGAGGCCGCTGCGGAGGAGGCCCCTCCTCCGAGCCCGGCAGCTCCCGAGCCAGTTCATCCTGGGGGTTCTGAGAGGGCTTCAGGCGAACCGAAAGCAGCTGTTCACCCTGAGGGCTCCGAGAGGGCCTCGGCCGAACAGGAAGCAGCGGACGATGGCGAGGCGGGGCGCCCACCAGAGAGACGACGCCTGCGAGGCAAGCAGACCGTGGACAAGCGGACGCTGGACGAGGCGCACATGCCTGAGTAGGGCCAGATGGTGGAGGACCGCCAGGGGCAGGAGGAGGTCAAGCGCCCCGAGCGGGGGGGGCAGGCGACCGTCGACCACTTGGGCGACAACCAGAGCGCGGCCAGCGGACAGCGGGTCGGCGGGGTCGCCTATCCCCCAAGCTTGCCAAGTCCGCCGCTCGTCGAATCGGCGGACGTCCTGCTCGCGCAGGGGAGCATGGAAATCAATCTGAAGGATGGGGGGTGGAGGTCGCTCGAGGGTCGTGCCATGGTCGAGAAGGCGTGCGAGAAGGAGATGGGTAGCTTGGTGCACGAGACCAAGCGGCCTGGAGGCCCGTAGACCTGGAGACGTCGAGGCTGCTGAAGACTCAGGTGCCAGAGCGGATCTTGCGATTGAGACCTGCGTTGACCTTGCGTCGCGCCGATGGCGGCGGGGGCGAGGTCAAGTGCCGGTGCACCCTGCAAGGCTTCGAGGACCCAGACATTCTGGACCTGGTGCGCGAGGGGCGGACGGCAAGCCCCACCATGTCCACCAACCGGCGGGCGATGCTTCTGCAGACGCGTGCGTCGTGTAAGTTCGAGATGACGATCGGCGACGTGCAGTCGGCGTTCCTGGTGGCAGGGCCGGAGGCGAGGCCGAACGGCCCGATCTATGTGACGATGCCGAAAGACTACACGATGAAGGACCACCACCTGGAGCAGCTCTTCGAGGTGGTCAACGGGCACGGGCCGGCCTCGGCAGTGGTGGCGCACGTTCGAGCGGTTCATGGTGGAGGCGTTGCAGTTTGACCAGCACCCGATGGATCCGTGCGTGTTCCTGCTGAGGGAGCCAGTGCCGAAGGAGAGCGCCCACCTCGTGGCCAGGGACGGGGCGTCGGTGATTCCGTGCGCTACGGGGCCTGAGAGTGCCCAGCTCCGTGGCGAGCCGGGCGCGCTGCGCGGCGTCCTCGGAGTGCACGTTGACGATCAGGTCGACGGCGGCCGCGGCCAGTTGTGGACCAGTGCGATGAAAAAAGTTGAGAGCGAGGTTTCCATTTCGGAAATGGGTGACGGGCAGTGGGGAGTTCACGGGCTCGGTCCTCGCTCAGCGAGCTGACTTCTCGATCGCCCAATCGCAGTCTGAACGTGCCAAGGGGGTCAGCCCAGCCAGAACGAGGAGATCGGCCCGAGCCGACGAGGTGGCGTTGCCGTTCGAGGTGCATAACCACAGTTCGACTACTCAGCAAGGGGATTGGCTTGCAGGTCAGACGAGGCCCGATTTGAGTTGCCAGATTTCGTTTTCCCAGCAGATCATGCCTAACCCCACGGTCGGCCCGATTAGGAGATCGAATGCATGGGTGAGGAGAGCGAAGCAGTTCCATTAGATTTCGGTCACCTTCCTGAGCATCCCTGCAGAGCGTCTTCTCTGAGCGTGCCACTCGGACTATTCATCGAAGGATCTCGACGGGGCTGGTAGGACGCAGGGCGGGCACATCATTGGTGCTACGGACCCTACAATGGCAAGAGGTATATTGGTTTCCTCCCCCGGGCGCCCTCTGGTTTGGAAACCGCAGAAGATCAAACCGGGGTGTGCGTCTACGCTGGCGGGGGGGAGCAAGCTCCTGAAGGCCTCTTTGGGGCACCTGGAGTGGATCATGCGCGCTGTCGCGGCCGCCCTGCACCCCGTGTTCTGCTTGGAGAACCGGGGCAAGTATTCGAATAAGTTTTCGGCGATTCGTGCGATAGATTGCAAGTCGGCGTTCGATCGCGCGACTAGGCCGGGGGCCCCGACAGGATTCGACGACAAGAGGGCCTATAGACATCGCCATGGCCAAGGGAAGTCTCCGCAGGCTTGGCGGGGCGTTTTGACGGGGCCCAACAGAGCGCGCGCTGGGGGGCGCGCTGACGAAGGATCGGGCGGTGGCAGCGGATGTTTTGCGAGCGTGCCTGGGGGCGTCGGCCTACCAGCTGGCTGATGAATCGGTCACCTTGGCCAGGGCTCAAGCTGAGGAAGCGGCTCGCGTTTGCCGCGCTGGTGCTCCTGTTCCGCCCCCCGGGCCGGGCAACGGCGAAGTTCGAGGTGGCAGGGCGCGACGACCAGGCCAGGATGTTCATGCTCGGGCTGTCGGACGCTTGCCCGGGGGAGTCGTCGGCCGCGATGTCACTGGCCAGGGCCAAGGTCAAAGTGCCTGCCAAGGCACTGGTGGCAGAAGCTCCGGCCAAGAAGGGCAACGCGCAGGTGACGTTGCAGTGCGTGGCCAACGCGGGGAACGTGCAGGTGTGCGCCGCCGCCGCGCTGGAGGGCGAGGCGCCAGAGATCCTCGTGAGGCTCGAGAAGATGTGCGCCAAGTGGCAGAGTGCTCCGCTCGACGACAAGCCGAAGCTGGAGATGAAGTGCCCCGCGGCGAAATTCTTCCGCGCCAAGGCAGAGAAGCCGACCATGCAGCAGCAGCAGCAGGGGAAGGAGGACGAGGTGACCAAGCTGAGCCTGGCGAGCGACGAGGGCTACGCCGAGGCGACGGGCGCGATCTTGGAGAACGTGGCGCGGTCGCTGCAGGGTTTTCCCGTCATGACGGACCGCGTCTTGGAGGTGCTGCGGCCGTTCGCCCATGGGGCGAACCTGGCCCCCGAGGTGGGCTCTCCGCGGGGCCCGGGCGCGAACTGAATGATGGGAGAAGAGGCGAGACCTGAAACGCGGTGAGGGGCACGAAAGAGAAAGAGAGAGAGAGAGAGAGAGAGAGAGAGAGAGAGAGGGAGAGAGAGAGAGAGAGAGAGAGAAGACCAGTGCGAACACGACCCCCCCCTTTGCAGAAGGCCCTCCTCTGAGCTGTTCGCCCGGAGGGCTCCGGAGGGGCTTTGGCCGAACACGGGTGCGTGCGCATGCGTGAGTGTACCATGGCCATTGCGGGTCAGACTAGCGCGCCGCCCCGGGGACCGCGGGCGCTCTCGGCCATAGCAGGGGGGGGGAGCTCGATCCCACTCGCGAGTTGGATTCGCAGGGCGGGGGGGGGGGCCGGGCCCCGCCCGCTCCCCCCCGGCGCAATTTTGAAAGGGGGGGGGGGGAGGGGGAGGGCGACGACGGACCGGGAAAGGGGGGGGTGGGAGGGGGGGGCCCCCCGATGACGGATCGGGAAAGGGGGTGAGGGGGGGGGGGGCCCGGCGACGGATCGGGAAAGGGGGGGGGTGGGGGGGGCCCGGCGACGCATCGGGGAAAGGGGAAAGGGGGGGAGAGGGGTTTCCCAGCCCCCCCCCCCTTGGGGCCATCCAGCAGCGCGCCCTCCTAGTCACCCATTCCTGTGCCCCGTCCTGTCGCCTTGTCTGGCTGGGGCCCCCCCGCGCCGCTTGGTCCAGGGCTCAAAGAGGAGGGGGGGGGGGGGCTGCCCCGCTCCCCTTCGGGGATTCACGGCCAGGGCTGCTTGGCATCCCCGACCTCGGTGAAAAGGATGCTAAAAAGGTCTGCTGAGGCGACGCGCCCATGCGAGCCTCAGCGGCCCTTGGTCGTCTGCGCCTGGACGCTAGAATCGGGTGGTCATCGAAAGCCCTGTGACCTCGATGATATGGCTTACGCGACAGTTTCATTATTTGAGGCGTCTTGGAGCTGAGACGTTTACTGTTGAGTTTTTGTCGGTGACGCGTCCCTGCTCGCACTCGGGTGCTTGCAGTTTGTAAATGTCCGTAAGTGCGCGATGCAACGCGGCCGTTGTTCGGCCACGACTGAAAAAAAAATAAAAAAAAAATAAAAACACAGTCGGAAAGACGGCAGCTGGAAAACTTAAGAAGTTAGTGGCACAACCCTATCCATAATTTGTTGTTGAGCATGTGTTTTTTTTGACGCTTCGCGTTCTGCCTGCGGCCAGTCCCAATCTTGGGATCGGGGTCTCGACGCACATTTCAGTGCCTTCGACCAGTGCGAAATTCATCTGACCTGCTCTCAGGCCCTTCAGTGCTATCGGATATGCTGTTCATTTCTGGCTGTGATAAAAGAGCGAAGCCACATGGATGTGCTGGCTCGGGAAAGTTGTTTGCGGGTTGAGAATCTCGCCGTTTTGATGGGAACCGGTCCGTTCCATGGACACGATGGCTCAATTTCAAGTTTTTTCTGGATATCCCCAAGCATACCCCATTTTCCCACTCGTGCTCAGCAAAACTGGGGTCTCGACACGCGCTACAGTGCCTTCGATCGGTGCGAAATTCATCGGACCTGCTCTCAGGCCCTTCAGTGCTATCAGATATGCTGTTCATCTCTGGCTGTGCCAGTAGAGCAGATATATATATATATATATTCATATTGCGTTGCCGAACAGAGGGAGAGCGATATAATGGGAAAGTTCGTATCGCCCTCATTCTTTCTACTTTGCGCGGGGGTCAGGGAGAGGGAACGGGAAAGAGAGAGAGAGAAAGAGAGACAGAGAGAGAGACACAGGAAGAACGAGAGAGAGAGAGAGAGCGATTGAAGGAGAGAGAGATAGAGAGGGAGAGAACACGAGGGGGGAATAGAGATAGAGAGAGAGAGAGAGCGACGCGAACAATTTTGAGCAGCGAAACGCGGCAACCACGCGCACAGCAATGCATATTGTTATTTGTCTGATGGCCTCACACGCGAATAATTAGCACAACCTTAGACTATATTAGCGTTCGGTAGCCCACGAAGCTACCTAATGATGCTAGTTTCGAATGTTCCGCAGGAATCCGAAGGGATCTTGATGATGACCCTGGTTTGCGCTATGGATTACCATATAGTTTCTTCCAGATGCTTACGCCATTCGACCGAACGAACCCCAGACGAAATGAGGCCTTGAGGGCGCCGGGAAGTCTCGTCCGAGTTTACTGGGCGGTTGCTGGTTGTTTCTTGGGCGCCGTCGCGCGCACGGGATGCTTTCAAGTGTCTGGGTGCGTCGGAGGAGCGGCCGCCGAGCAGCCGCTACTCCGCGCATGGGGTCCATTTATCCTGCGTCTTTCGGGAGGGAGCACTGAAACAGATTGCGCGTCGCGCATAAAGCGAGATGTTCTCGGAGTGACGTCGCGGATGGTCGATATACTTTCTTCATCTGGGGATTCGGATAATGAGGAAGAGGGAGGCAGATGATGAAGTTGATAACGACGACGGTGAGAGGAAAGAGGAAAGCGAGGAGGATATCGAGGACAACGGGACGGTCTGAAATGTTATCTGGGCTCTGTTTGAGGCCTCCCTCGTGCAGCTGGGAGTGTCATTGGAGATTCTCGGGTGCCTTTGATGGATCTCTTTGAGCATTGCTGCATCCTCTTGAAGCTTCTGAGGGCATTTTCGGGGCCAGATGGCGACCCAGGTGCTGGCCTCTTGGAGCTTCGTCAAGGTTCCCAGGGCTCTGGGTTTTTTAGGGGGAATCTTGGAACCAGTTGGGGTGGGTGGGTGCCATCTTCTGTGGGAGGGCTCTCAGGGCCTCTGCGGGTTTCCCTTCCTGGGCCTCCCTTGGGCATTTCTTTGAGGCACATTCTGGTGCAGACGCCAGAGAGCCGAGGGCGCGAAAACCATGCATCAATTCATGTGGAATCCATGATTTTTGCCTTTTGAGGTACTTTGGAGGTACTTTGGTGGCATTTTCGGCCGTCTTGAGACTACGTTGGGTGTTTCTGAGGCCTCTCCGGCGTCATGGTCTCGTCGGTGTGTGTGTGTGTGTGTGGGTTTGCAGGCTTTGGAGCGTGCATCACTTTTCTTGAGGAGACGCGCTTGCGAGCGACATTGAGAGCCGAGCTGCTGCAGTACTTCGTATATGAGAGGCAGGTTACGTCTGGTCCAGCGCTTCGGATAAAACCGTACATACAAATTGTTTGAACAGACGCGTTGTGAGCGGCATTGATGGTTGAGTTGATGCGTTACTTCGTAGGTCAAAAGCAGGCTACGGCCAGTGTAGCGTTGCGGATGGAAAGAAGTGCCTGCGGTGTCGGGAAGAGAAGTCCATTATCCAGGCGCAGACGTTAGAGGTGTCTTTCCGATTCAGGGGACGTCGTTCCCGTATTGTCCCGACTGACGTCCGCCACCTCTTGACGTAGTTTTCCATTGGCGCGCGCTTGCGCCGCGGGCCAGCGCCACACCAACGGAGAGACGACATCATCCTTACGTGCATCGTGTTGCTGAAATTCGTCACATGCCGACTGCCCTGAGCGCATTCGAAAGAACATGCAAGGACCCAAGCAGGGGACGGGGGGCGGAGGAGGAGGAGGATACGATTTAGGCTTCGAAGGAGTGGGGAGCAGAGCAGCGTGTCTCGCGGCGCGCGCGCGCCGCGAGTTGCCGGCGTCGGCCAGCGAGCAGCTGTTGTGCGCGAGGGCGACGCAAAGGCCGCCACCGCCGTGCCTCGGCTAGCCACCTGGCCTGGCCTGGCTAGGTCCACCTCAGGCCCGGGATCTTCGCATACGCCCACCCGGCTTGGCCAGGAAGGCACCTACACCGATTTGGGGCTCCAGATGGGCCCTCCCAAGATAGGCTAAGGCATTTGACGCCCTCCGATCAGTCCTTCCGTCGGACACTGGCTGTCGCGAAAATGCAGGACCCTTAGAGTTGGGTCGGGTTCGAAAAGATAGGCGGGATGGTGGTGTCCAGAGCTCGGGTCGTAATGCTTCAGTACTTCGCAGCTGTTTTCACAGCGTGGGATCTTGATTTCGCGGTTTTCTCTCCTCCTCTCCCTCCTCCGTCCTTCCCTCCTCTCTTCTCCCGTAGGGGTGCCAGCTGTGCGCCTTACCAGCCCTGGCCAGGCCCATCATGCGTCCAGCATGAGATTGCCAGAACCAGTGTACGTTTAAGGTTGGTATTCTGTCCTTCCCTCCCTCTCTTCTTGTTTATGTATTGCACCCTTTTTCCCCCGTCTATCTCCTTCCCCGTTTTACTCGCTTCTCCTCGCGTCCTTTTCTACCCATGCTTCCTCATGTGTTTATCTTTTCATTATCTGTCTCCCTCTCGCCCTTTCGCTCTTTCTCTATCTGCCCCGATCCCTCTCTCTGTGTATGCTTGCACGGGAAGGTGAGGGGGCCTTTTGTGCGGTTGATGTCTCCCGTTGCCATAATGTACGATCAAGCCTTTTTTCTCTCTTGATTGGCCTGGCATGGGTGATCTCGTGCCTGCAGACCTGCCCGATCGCGCCCTGCTACAAGTGGCATCTTCGCCACCGAGGCGGGCCAGCTGGCGCGGAACGTGCTGGCGGACTGGTGGCCCCCTGAGTGCTGCGGGCGGCCACGAGCAGGAGGTGCGCCACTCCTGCCCGGAGGTGCGTTGCCCGGAGGTGGTCTGTCTGCCGTGCGCCGCGCCGCCGGCCTGTCTGGTAGCGGCGGACCTTTGGCCGTACGCGGGGGCCAGCGCCAGCGCAGCGCTCGCCGTGCAGGTGGTCGTGAGGTTTTTGAGGAATCGCACCTGCTGGTCGCGGGCCACTGCGGGACATCGGGGCCGTGGCGCTGCTCCTGTTCGGCGAGGAGGAGGTGTGGTACGCTGATTTGACGCCGGGACAATACGCCGCCATGGAATACGAGGGCGACGACGTGGACCACGCGAGTGCCCTGCTCTACCCCCTTGGTGGGGGTGTCTGATGGATTCGCACGCCGGACGGCGACGAGTACTTTCTGGTCGTGGCCTGCCAGGACCCCAGCGACGGCCCGGTGCGGAGCTACCTGCTGTCGGCTGATGGCTCGCTCCCGCGGTTTTGTCGTGGACTGCAGCGGAGGCGGCTGTATCGCTTTGCCGAGCGGGTCGACGCTGCGGCGTTGTGGCAGGCGAACCTACGCGGGTGTTTGGCATGCGAAGTGCCGCGCGGGTCAGCAGCCAGCCATCATCGAGCAGGTGCAGACGCCTGACGGCGAGACGGCGACCGTCGTTGCCTTTTTCGTCGGGCGCTCTCCGCCGCCGCAGCTTCTTCGCCGCGCGCGGGGCAAGACGCCGCTGACCACGGCGCTGGCCGTGCCGGAGGCCCGCGAGACCGCGGTCGGGGGTACTTACACCCCAGCATCTGACGGGGATGAGGGCGATGGGCCCCCCCCGCGGCCGCGCCGTTGCTGCTGCTGGCCGGGCACTCGTAGGTCCTGGCGGAGGCGATCGCCTCGTCGGCCTTCGGCAGCGAGGTCGACAACCGCCGTCTCCCCTTCGTGGGGGTGGCCACCGGAGACGCGGGCTTGGTTTCGGCGGGTGCGCGCGGGTCGGCGGTTGCGGACGGACGGCATCCCAGCCTTCGTCGACTCGCGGACGGCGGCCTTGCGGCAGTTGCTCGGTGTCGAGGCGGTGCCCCTCGGTGCACGGCGCGGGGGGAGGGATCTTCGCTGCCGTCTGGGTCGTCTTCCCCTGCCGGGGCCCGACGAGCCCCCGCCGGTCACGAAGGCGCTGGCCCCGGTGAAGAGCGAGGACATCAGGCTGCTCGCCGTGGATTTCGACGGCCAGGGCGAAAGGTTCAAACCCTGGCGCGAGGCGGCGCGTGGAATCACGCAGGAAGAGTTCAGCGACCAGCCAATGGATGCTCCCCCGAGCGCCCTGACGACGCGCGAGAGCATGTTGAGCATCGGAGACGACCTGCGGTCGCGGCTCAGGGAGCGCCTTCGCGAGATGGGCCCGGCCGCCACGGATCGCGTGGCCCGCGAGCTGCGCTGCGCATGCGAAGCGCTGCGCGCGGCGGGCTGCTGCGATCAGGTGGGCCCGGGGGGGCTCGATGGCGTCTGAGATGCCGCGCCGGCGGCTCGCGGGCGCTGCGGCCGCTCGTCGAGGCGCCGCGCCAGCGCGCTGTCGGCTGTGTGCGTGGCGGGCCAGGCCGCGCGGGCCCACGTGGCGCGCGATATGAAGGTGGGCCGCGAGGGCCAGCAGGCACTGCGAGGCGCCCCCGCCGCCTGCCTGCCTCCCCCGCCGCATGCCCCCCTCGGGCGGGGGAGGCGGGCCGGCTGCCGGCGCCGACGAGGCGGGGCGGGGAAGGGGCGGCCGGGGGAGGTCATGATGGGCGTGGTTGTGGTTTGTGGTGGTGTTGGTGGTGGGTTGTGGTGGTGGCGGTTGTTTGTGGAGGTGGTGCTGGTGGTGGTGGTGGTGGTGGCGGTGGTGGTGGTGTGGTGGTTTATGGTTGTGGCGGTGGGTCGTGCTGCTGGTCGTGGTGGTGGTTGTGGCGGTGGTGGTGGTGGTGGTGGTGGGGGCGGTGGTGCTGGTCGTTGTGATGGTGAAATGTGGTGGTGGATGTGATTGTCGTGGTGGTGGTGGCTGTGGTGGTGGTGGTGGTGGTGGTGGTGGTTGTGTGGTGGGTTGGTTGTGGCGGGCGGCGGGCGGCGGGCGGCGGGCGGCTGGTAGTGGTGGTGAACGTCGCTGCGTCCCCGCCGTCGCCGGCGCCAGCGCTGGTGGCCGCCGCCAGCGCAGTCGCCGGCGTAGGGAAGGGGGTCCCCCCACCCCCCCGGGGCGCGCTAATTATGGGGGGGGGTGTTCAAACCCTCCCACCTCTCCCTTGGTTGGGCTGCCTCTGGTCATCGTCGCTGCGTCCCCGCCGTCGGCGCTGCTGGCGGCCGCCAGCGCCGGCGCCGGCGCCGAGGGGGGGTGGAAGGGAGGTTTTGAACCCCCCCCGATTGGGAGGGGTGGGGGGGTTCGGGTGGGGGGGTGTTCGGGGGGGAGGAGAGCCCCCTCTGGCTTTGATCGACGGCGCCGACTGTTGGGGGGGGCCCACCCCTCGGTTCGAAACGCGCCGCCGAACGTTTCCAAGGCAAACGCCCGTGAAACCCGTTCTGTCAACCGTGTTTGAATACAGACACGGCAGTAATGCAGCGGAGGAGAGGAATACCACAACAAAACAGGACATATCATAACATTCTGGCATTTCCGATCATAGTTCACCATATTGAGCCGAGCCGGCAACACCATCACGGAACATCTCACATCACAACCCATATTAGGAGAACATTTTTGCTCTAACGTGGTGCCAAAGGGCAGAGTACAACATAACGGACCAAATCAGATTGAGGCAGAAGCGTGCGTGACAGAGCATATTCTCACGAATGAGATAGCGGAGAGGCAGAAGGATTTCGTAACATAGTACACCGTACGTGCATGTTGGTCAGCGTCGCCACAGAAATCAAGGAGCCCATAAATGAGCGGTACGATGATGTGTGTAGCGTGACTGGCGTCACGACGTCACGCTGGCCCGTCGATATCAAAACATCAGAGAACACAGCGTCACATTCTACATCGGGGCAGAATCCTACCACACACACACACACACACACACTTTAGCACAACATCGCGTATACAGTAGCCACAACTCGACGGTCTCGCCCAGGCGTCACGACGTCGCGCCGGCCCATCGAAACCACATATAAGTATATATATATATATATGTATATATATACATATATATATATATATGTGTATATATATATAGAGTAGAGCACAACCTGTTCGAAAGTGACTCCATGGAATATTGTCCAACGCTTTTGAATACAACGACGCCGGGCATTGCTCACATCCTTCCAGTAGGCGCGCGCACCGTTGGGACCGAATGCCGAAGGTTTCGTTGGGGACCGCTCGAATCAAAATAAAGTTATAATTTTTCAAACTCACTACCGGATTGGTTTTGCACGAAGACCCCGAAAAAATACATCCCAACACATTGTGGCCTGCAACCAGAAAGCGTCAAACCCACAGCCCAGGCACTACAATTTAGGAACAAAGGAAATCCCACAATTCCGTATTTTTCCAAGTTCGTTTTCCGTCTACTTTTGCACAACAGACCACAATTATGGCCCCAGGAAAAAACCCAGGAAACTTTCGACGGCCCCAAAGATTTGAATATTTAACGGCAATTAATGAGTGTTGCGTTTCTGCAGTTCCCGTTCTATACGATTCCGAGGTTTGCGCAGGGCCTCCAATAGAGTCCCTGATTGCAAGCAGCGACAAAGATGATATTCCATGCGTTCGTCCATCAAACCTAGCTAGAATTCGAGCGCGCGCGAAACGCGCGCGATGGTTCTGGTATGTATATGTACATACATATACCTATACATATACATGTACATGTACATTTTACATGTACATATACATATACACATACACATTCACATACATATGCACATACATAAACGCAAATCTAACCATAAGCATGAACATATACCTACACAGTTACATTTACACATACCTATACATAAACATAACCATATGCATACGACCGCCCTTCGGGTGATAAGGAGGTTGTGGGGGGAAGAAGGGGGGAGCAAACATGTGATTTAATCGATCTCACGATCGATTTCACTCAACGGGACACCACGGGACACTTGTCGATTTCACGATCGATCTCATTCAAAGGGACACCACGGGCCACCACGGGACACCGCGGGACATCTCTCGATTTCACGGTCAGTCTTCTTATCGATCTCATTATCAATCTCACTCAACGGGACACCATAGGACACCACGGGACACGTCGGGACAACACACCGGTCTCACTATCGATATCATTATCGATCTCATTCAACGCGACACCACGGGACACCGGCGGGACACCGACGGGACACCAGCGGGACACCATCGGGACACCGCGGGCCACCGGCCGCCGGAGGAGAACATGTGGTCCGTCCGCGACCAGGCCACAGGAGGATTTCGGGACACCGGCGAGACACCGCGGGGCACCGGCCGCCGGAGGAGTTACATTTGGTCCGGCCACGGCCCAGCCAGAGGAGGATTTTTACTTGCCCGCCCACGCAGCTTCGCTTCGCCCGCACGCACGCACGGCACGCACGACAGTCGGAACCGAAATCGATTTCCCAGTAGGGGGGGTAGCCCGTTTCACGTCGGACTTACCCCCAATTTCCGATACATACATATCTGTATATATATACATATATATATATGTATATATATATGGTATATATATGGTCTATATATATATGGTCGCCCCTATGATCATACCTATTCGTCTCTCGTGCGGCCGCCGATCGATATGTTCGCTTTCCGTTCCCTTCTCCTGTCCTTTTTTGTTTCTCTTCTTCTTGTTCCTCCTCTTGCTCCTCCGTAACCATTTTGGCTCAAGGCCAAAATGGTTTGTTTTTCACTGCCTCCACGGGGTATGCTCCCACCAGCCTCGGCTTTCTGCGTTCTGCCACACTCAGGTCAGGGGCTTGCAGCGGCCCAAACGCGTTCGTGCTCATCTTACTGGCCTGGCAGGCGTCCCTCCATATCGTGCATATTTGCTCGTCGAGCGCTGCTCCGAACTGCGCAGAAAGAGGTGCTGAATCACGTGGTGGTTCCGAGGTGGTCTTCGCCAGTGGCAAAGTTCAGCCCAGCGTCCCATCACGCCCTGTGTGTACTTCGCCATCATGTCGGCCGCCTCATCCGACGAGGAGCGCAGCACCAACCGCAGTCAACAACGTCGCCGTCGTGGACGCCGTGCAGCCGCTGCCGCCGACACGCTCACCATCATGGCCTCTTCTGGTGCAGCACGACAGCGAGCTGCGCGACCTGGCCGATCATCTGCCCCCGCCCAGGTTCATCGGGCCCACCTGCACAAGCAGCCGACCCCCTGCAACAAGCGGATCCATGGCACCGACAGAAGCAACAACAACATGGCGGATATCAGCGATTCACGCAGGGCGTGGGGCGTGACTTGGAGTTGTTCCCCACCTTCCCATCGCAAGCAGACCAGCCTGGAGAAAACCAACGGACACCGCCAGCGTCTGCCAACTCAGCTGCTGATGGTGATCCCGTTCGACTCCCTTGACTTCCCGACGACCTGGACAGCGCCTTTCAGAATCTCATGCAGCAGCAGATCTCCCACGCCGCTGCCATTTTCAAGCAGCAGGCCGACACTCCAGTGGAACAGTCGCGCGACTGTTTCCGCCAGCTTCTTCAACGACATGTTCTTCAGACTGAACGCCGCGTGGACAGCCTCCACCAGGACCAGCCGGCCCGCGCCAGGCGCGAGCAGGACAAGCAGGCCGAGGATCAGCGCAGGATGTGGACTCAGATCGACAAGTTGCGCGACACGATTGCCTTCGCCGAGGCTCAGGTCCCCATTGCCGACCTCTCTAAGCTCGCCGAGTGGGGCCGATCGCCCGACGCCACCCTGTTCGCCATCGGTTCCCAGCGGCTCATTGCCCCCAATGCCGTCTGCAATGACCTGCAGGAGGGGGCCGGTGCTGCTGGACTTCAACGCGACCACGTCGAACTTCATGGCGGCGAGCCCGCGCGTCGCTTCACCACCCGGGTCAAGGGCAACAGAGAGGTGGCCATCCCCCGCGCTCTCGCTCTTCAACGCGCTCTTCAGGGCTCCGCGGGCCGATGGCGTCGCTTCCGCACCGTCGACACCAACGGCGCCCTCGCCGACGTCTACGTCAACCCCGACAAGTCGCCGAAGCAGATCCGCGCGGCGATCCAGTGCAAGAAGGTGCACTCGCTCTTGTCGCACAAGTACCCGCAGCTACGCTGGCGCGCCATCCGCTCCAAGGGCGAGATTCACTGCGACGCGGCGCCGCTAGTGCGCCTCGACATCACAGGCCAAGCCGACCCCGCCATTCTCGAGTGGAACGAGCGGGCGCTGGAGTACCCCGCCTCCAACTGCCTTGAACGCGGCGCCGTTCTCGCAGTCTTCCAGGCTCTCTTCGCTGACATCGAGTCAGCCACGTGGCGTTCCTAGCCGCCCGTGGGCCCCTTGGCGCGGCGCGGACGCGACGTTGCCCTCCGCCCTCGTCAGCTGGAACGCCCGCGCCTTCATGCGCTCGCGCCGCCGACGGCGCCGCCGCAAGCAGGCCACCCTCATCAAGTTCATGCGGGCCAAGCAGGTGATCCTCTTGCAAGAGGTCCACGGCTCGGAGGCGCTCTTCCGCGCTGGGCTAGACGCGCAGCCGTGCCCGTACAAGCTCTTCTTCTCCGAGTTCCGCGCTGGCCCGTCCGCGCAGCAGTGCGCCGTGGGCGGCGTCGCGATTCTCGCCCCATGGTTCACGCCCGCGCAGCTCGCCCAACTTCGCCCTGAGCAGCGCCCAGCATTTGGACATGATCTTCTGGCGCCAGGCCGCGCCCAGCAGCTTGTCATCAGCAGCGCCCTCTCTGGCCAGCACTTGGTCATCATGGGCGTCCACGACCATGAGCTCGACGCGCGTGGCCGCGATAGGGTCCGCGCTGCGCGGCGCCTCCATCGCGGCTGGGCAGCCGTCGACTACGCCGAGCGCACCATCATCGCGATGGGGGACTTCAATGCGGCCAGCCGCCCGCCCAACAGCTTCCTCCAGCCGCTAGCTGCCCGCGCCCGCCTCCTCTTGGATAACGACAACCGCCAGCAGCAAGCTTTCTGGAAGGCCCTGTGTGACACCATGCTCGAGGTCGAGGCTGAGCTCCCCACGCGCTTCAGCGAGTCTGACTACGCCGCCTCTTCGACCCATGGCGTCTTCATCAGCCTCCCCTCTAACGCGACGCAGGAGCTCTCCATCTCTGCCCGCGTCCTCCACGACGCGGCCATCTTGTCTGACCAGCGCCTAAGCGACCACGCGGTCATCTCGTTCACGAGTGGCATCAAGCCGCGCACACCGCCTGCCGAGCAAGCCATCCCTCCCGCCGTCTTTCGGGACTCGAACTACTCGGTCTATCTGTAGAAGCTCATCGACGCGCCCACCATGCAACGCAACTCCGTCGAGAACCGTTGGCGTTCTCATGGGATCATGATGGCCGAGGCTGCCCGCGTGGTCAGGGGCGACTGGGTCCGCATCAGCACTGGTGGCACGGCGAAGCCAGGCTATCTTGGCGGCAGGGTCATCGCCATGCGCTCCATCTCGCGGGCGACCTGGCGCCAAGACGTCAAACTCGCACGTCGCCTTCATGCCGCCGCGGACCTGGGCAAGCACTTCCTTGACATCACCGCGCCCACGCGCCGCGACTTCGAGGCTCGCCAGCGCTCTCTGGCGCGGCAGGCAGCGAGGCCCCCGCGGAGCCATCCCGACGCCCTGCTCCCTGGGGAACTTCGGAAAGCCTTGCGGGCCTCCCAGAAGCGTGCTCTCCTGTGGCCCCCCTGGAAGCGTCGGCTAGTCCTTCAAGGGATCAAAGTCGCAGGCCTTGCAGGCCCGGCAGCTGTCACCAGAGAGAGCGGCCCAATGGTGAACGCCCTCCGCCCCCGCTGGCAGCCCGTCTTCGCGGCCAAGCAGGTCGACGTCGCCGCCGCGCACGAATGCGTCGAGACGCACATGCCGCGGGGCGACTCGATCGACGTGATCGCGCCCACCAAGAACCAGCTGAAGGCCTTCTTGACGCGTACCTCGCCATCCGCACCTGGCCCCGACTGCCCCCCGCACAACGCTTGGACCGCGCGCGGCCACTCGCTAGGCATTCTCGAGGACCTCGCTCCGCTTCCCCTGCTCGGGCGACTCCACCCCACGCGACCTGAACGACTCCGACTTTGCTTTTCTGCCGAAGGGTGACAATTTGCTTGGTGAGCTGACCGCGGGTCGCCGCCCCGAGGGCACCCGCCCGCTCTCCTTGAAGAACACGGACATCAAGGCAATCGATGGAGCAGCGAGCAACATGATCAAGCAGCATGTCGCTGAACGCACACATGCAGCTCAACAGGGTTTCGTGGCTGGCAGGAACTTCGCGCAGCACATTGTGCGCCTGGACGTCGAGATGCGCCGCGCTGGCCTCCTCGAGAACGCGTCGCAGGCGCACCCAGTCTTCATCAGCTTCGACGTCGCCGCCGCGTTCCCGTCCTTGGGCAGAGCCTGGTTCTTCAAGGCGCTCCGCCGCTTCGGCGTGCCTGCGGGCTTCATGAACCTCTTCCGTGCTCTGTGCTGCGCGCCCATGTCCTGTCAAGGTGGGCGGCGCCCGACATGGGGCGTTCGCGATCGAGTCGGGCGTCGCGCAAGGCTGCCCTGCTAGCGGATCAGCATGGGCGATCGCAGTAGACCCGATCATTCGCCTCCTCGCCCTCATCATTGCCCACGTGGATCCTGGCTGCGTTCCGCATTCCAACTGCCTGGGGGCCTGTGCTGACGACATCGGCACCCTGTGCGGCTCCTTTGGCATAGTGAGCAGAGTGACTGAGCCCTTTGACGCCGCCGCCCGCATTGCTCTGTTGTCGCTGAAACCTCATGAGTGTCTTGTCGCCCCCCTCTGGGGCGCCGCCGCGCCTGCCACCGTCGCCCAAACCCAGGCCCTGCTTTCCGAGGTTTCTCCGTCCTGGTCTGGCTTCTCGGTTTCGGGGCGCGCCAAATACCTCGGGACTTTCCTTGGCCCTGCAGCCTCGCTGGCTGACGGATGGCACGCGCCTGGGCAAAAATGGTGGCAGCGGGCGAACGTGCTCAATTTAGTGCAGTCTGGCAGTGGTGCTACCGTGAGGCTCTATAACACGTCGGTGCTGTCGGCGCTGAGCTATGCTGCCCAAGTCTATCTTGTGCCCACTGCCATCACCCAGAGGGAACACTAGCTTTCACCAGATGCCAAGCTTTGCCGCCGAACACGTTTCGCAAGGTTGACCTTCTATTCAGGCTATGTCCGTATCGGCTGCCGCGCGCGCTGCCAACCTCGCGCTGCCCAGTGCATGGGGGCCACACTTTGAGCGCCTCCGAGACACTGCGTGGCTGGAAAGCATTGTGCACAGCTTCCGTCGCTGGATTGCTGGCTCGTGGTCGCCCTCATACTGGGCCCAGCCGCAGGCGATCGTGCAATGCCATGATCAGCTCCGCTCCGCTTCGCGCGCCTCCGTTTTCGAGCCGACGATGCGCGCTGCCCACGCTGCCGCGCAGGAAGAGGTGCACGCTGCCCGACCCGCAGACCCACCACGCCGCGCTCATTTTCAGCGCGCGTTCGCAGCCTCGCTTCGCCGCTCTGCCTTCGCATCTCCGTGTCTGATTACGCCCGGGAAACGCGTGACATCGTGGGCGATCCTCTAGCCCCCGACATTCTAGAGGAGCGCTAGAAGGCGCTCGCAGACGTATTCGGATCGGTGAAACCCAGCTGGCGCTGGTGTTCAAGACGCTGGCGGCGGGCTGGGCAACTTCGTGCCGCATGCACGTACTGGCTCCTCGAGGCTGCCTTTTTGGCTGCCAGGACATGCCTGACTCATTTCCCCACTACCTCGCCTGCCTCCTGAGCCTCCTTTGGCCCTCTGACTCGCCTCCCCTCCTCAACACTTTAACCCGATGGGGCTTGGGCCCATCCGTTGCGCATCCCCCAGCGCCTAGCGACCTCCCGCTCCGCGAAACGGCGCGCGGGATCACGCTGGCTTTCCACATCTACAACAAACTGCGCGCAGCCGCGCCCGTGTCCGAAGCCGACGCACTGGCAGCTGCCCGCGCTTTGGTGCAGCGCTAACTCAACAGCGGGACGGATGGGTTGGAATTTATGGTGTGGGAGGGACTATCTCGCCGCTGCCTGTCATGGTGCTCGGTGGCGCGCATCGGAACAGACCCGCGTCCCCCAGGGTGCCCGCGCTCCTCCTCCTGCCCCTCCTCATCGGAATCTTCGAAATCGCCAACACCAAAGAAAACCGGCAAACAACAAAAACACCCACACAAAAAAAAAAAAAATCAACATAAACTATGATTTCGGGAGAACTTCTGGGGAGGGGCTGGCCATGTTTCTCCCGACATCATAGTTTTTTGTTGTTTGATTGGTGTTCTGAAGGTCTTTCACTGGCGCTTGGCCTCTACAGAAGGATTCCTGTTGAAATCCTCTGCGAAATGAGATTCCCATTGAGATCTCCTACGCCTCCTCACCCTCCTGCTCCTCCTCACCCTCCTCATCCTGCTCGCTTCGAGGCGTCACTCACAGATCTAGTTGCGAACGCAGCTGCGCAATTAGTTTTGTGAACAACCTCCCGCTACGAGACAGTACTCGCAAAGCTAATTGTGAACGCCGCTCCACAACTAGTTTGGTGAGTAATGAGCTCTTTCTCGTCATCGTCGTGCTCCTCACTCCTCTTCTGCCTCCTCCTCTGCCCTCCTGCTCCTCCTGCTCCTTTCCATTCTGCCCCGTCCTCTCAGATCCGAGGCGACACACAAATCTAGTTGCGAACGCAGCTGCACACTTAGTTCTGCGAGCAACCTCCAGGCAGGAAACGCTACTCGCAAAACTACGTGTGAACGCCGCTGCACAAGTAGTTTGGTGAGTAATGAATTCCTCCACGCTTTCGTCATGTTCCTCACTCTCCTCTTCTTCTCCTCCTGCTCCTCCTGCTCCTCTCCCCTCCTGCTCCTCCTTCTCTTCTTCATGCTGCCCCCTCCACTCCGCCTCGAGGCGATACTCACAAATCTAGTTGTGCACTCAGCTGCAACACTAGTTTTGCAAGCAACCTCCCGCTACGAGACACTACTCGCAAAATTATGTGTGAACGCCGCTCCACAACTAGTTTTGTGAGTAATGAGTTCCCCCTCGTCATCGTCATTCTCTTCACCTTCCTGTTCTTCCTCCTTCTGCTCTTCCTGCTCCTCCTGCTCTTCTTAATTTTGCCCATTCCTCTCCGCTTCGAGGCGTTACAAATCTAGTTGCGAGCGCAGCTGCACCACTAGTTTTGTGAGTACTGAGTTTCTCCCCACTTTCGTCGTGATCCTTGCCCTACTATTCCTCTTTTTCCTGCTCCTTCTGCTCCTTATGTTCCTCTTGCTCCTTTCCATTATGCCCCCTCCTCTCCGCGTCGAGGCGTTACTCACAAATCTGGTTGTGAACATAACTCCACAGCTAGTTTTGCGAGTAACCTCCCGCTTCGAGATATTACTCACAAAACTAAGTGCGAACGCCGCCCCACAATTAGTTTGGTGAGTAATGGTTTCTCTCCCCGCCTTCGTCATGCTCCTCACCCTCCTCATCTTCCTCTTCTTCCTGCTCCTCCTGCGTCTCCTGCTCCTCTTCATTGTGGCCCCTACTCTCCTCTTCCTCTTCTTCCTGCTCCTCCTGCTCTTCTCCATTATGTCCCCCTCTCTCCGCTTCGAGGCGTTACTCACAAATCTAGTTGTGAACTCAGCTGCGCAATTAGTTTTGCGAGCAACCTCCCGCTACGAGACACTACTCGCACAACTATGTGTGAACGCCGCTCCACAACTAGTTTTGTGCGAAACGCGTTCCGCCTCACAATTCTCATTCTCCTCACCCTCCTTTTTGTCTTCTTTGACCTCCTCTTTCTCCCCACCCACCTCCTCCTCCATTTTCTCTTCCTCCAGTTCAACCTGTCCGCTCCTCTCCGCCTCCAGGCGTTACTCACGCATGTAGTTGCGGACGCAGCTCGGCAAGTGGTTTTGCGAGTCATTTGTTGACCATTGCCTTCGTGATGCTCCTCATCCTCCTCGTCTTCCTCCTCCTGGTCCTCCTCCTCCACTCCCCCCTGAAATTCCTTCTTCTCGCCATTCACCCTGCCCTCTTCTCAAAAGAGTTTTATTGGAACTCTTAACAAACAAACACAAACATAATGAGGCGGTTGAGACGGAGGTGGAAGATGAGGCGAACGAGGAGAAGGTTCTTATTGAAAACCGCCACGAAAGGATTATTGGTGAAACCTTCCACAGCAGGTTTTCGAGTGAAACCATTCACAAGAAGGGTAAGTAGGCGGATAAGGAGGAGGGTAAGGAAACATGCATGAGGCGCATGAGGAGGAGGACGGAGGAAATCCTCCACATAAAGATTCCTATCCTCCACATAAGGATTCCTATTGAAATCATCAACAGAAGGATTCGCGTTGAAACCCTTCACAACAAGGAGACTGAGGCGGATGGGAAGGAAGAGAAGAAGGAGTATGAGGCGGATGAGGAGGAAGAAGAGGAGGAGGAGGAATAATAACCTCCACAAAACGATTCCCACTGATCGCTTGCAACGCAATCGATTGGATTGTAATGCGGTGCCATTGATTGAAGCCGCTTCGCGTTGAAGTGCTTGGACTGCAATCGACTAGGTTGCGTTTGACAACGTAGCAACACATAGTCAAGAAGAGTAGGAGGAGGAAGGGGGAGGAATGACTGGAGTGATCAAGGGAGCATGTGTATGACAGGAGGAGGACAGGGATGAGAACGAGGAGGAGAAGGAAGACCAGAGGGAGATGAATAGGGGAAAATGAGGAGAAATGATGAGGGGAGAGGATGGAGAGGGAGAGGAGGAGGAGGAGGACGAGGATGGGGGGAAGGATGCGTAGGATGAGGAGAAAGAAGGCCACATGTATGATCATAGGGGGGGCGAGCATATGTATATATATATATATATATATATATATATACATATATATATATATACATATATATATATATATATATATATATATATATATATATATATCCCTGGGGGCGAGGCCAGGGGCCCCAGGACAGGTGCCTCCACTCCCCATGGCGGGACCGGGGCGGGACCGGGGCTCATTTTCCATGTGTTTTTACATGGTTTCCGCGTCCTGGGCCTCGGAGGCCGCCGCCTCCGACCCCCCATGGGCCAGGAGGGCCTCCAGAGGCTCCCAAGACGGCCCAAGCGGGCCCCGAGTCGCCGAAAGACCGCTCCAGGACGCCCAAGATAGGCCCAAGACGGCCCGAGAGGCGCCCCAAGGCACTCCACGACGCTTCAAGACGCCTCTCCAGAGCGCTTCCAGAGGCCGAAATCGTCAATTTGACGGAGGTTTTCGAACGATTTTTGCCTTCCAGCCTTTTCGGCTGTCCGACGTTCCAAGATGGCTCAATAGGCCCCCAAGATCGCCCCAAGACGGCCCAAGAGGGCCCCAAGACGGCCCCAGAGTCGCCCAAGACAGCCCAACAGAGCCCCAAGACGGTCCCAAGATGCGCCCAAGAGGGGGACCGCGACTCCAAAATTCTACCCTCCGGCTTGAAGAGTGCCCCAGGAGGCCCCAAGGAGCCCCCAAGAGGCCCCAGGATGCCCCCAACAGGCACCCAGGAGGCCCAAACGAGGCCTACAGAGGCCACAAAACAGCCCCGAGGAGGCCCCACAACGGTCCCAAAACGGCTACCGAGAAGCTGCGAAACTGCCTTCACGACGTCCCCGACAGGCCAACCACGAGATCCAAACCAACACCCATGAGGCCTCTGACCCACCACCCAGGGCACGGTGGCGGCAGCAGTGACAGCACTTGTGCACAGCATGTTCCGGCGGGAGCCTTCCGGAACACGCTGCAGGAGGAGGAAGATCAGGAGGAGAGAGAGAGCTGGAGTGGGAGGAGGAGGAGGGGGACGAGGAGGAGGAAGAGGCCTCCCAGACAGCTCCAAGATAGCCGAAGAGGCTTCCAAGAGGGCCCTGGGCGGCCCACGAGGGCCCCAAGGCGGTGCCTGAGGCGCCCAAGACGGCCCGAGAGGGCCCCAAGACGGCCCCAAGAGAGGCCCAAGAAGGGAAACATGAACCGAGAATCCGAGCTTTCTACCCCGAGAGGTTCTCGGGAAGTCCCAGGAGGCCCCCAATCGGATCCAAGAGGCCCCCAAGAAGCTCCCAAGAGGGCCGACGAGGCTCCAAGAGATCTCCCAAGGTGGCCCCAAGAGGCACAACTCATTGTTTTACGATTGGGCTTTGACGGTTTTTTTTTTCGGCCTTTTGGCATCCCGATGCTCCAAGACGGCCCCAAAGGCTTCCAATACCGCTCCCACATAGAGGAAGAGGCCTCCAAGAGGGCCCCAAGACGGCCCGCGAGGGCCCCAAGACGGTGCTTGAGGCGCCCAAGACGGCCCGAGAGGGCCCCAAGAGCCCCAAGAGAGGCCCGAGAAGGGGAACGCGACCCAACAGCAGAGCGGTCCCCCCACAAGGCCCACAGGAGGCTGCAAGAGGCCCCAAAGTGGTCCGACGAGGACCCCACAAGCTCCCCGAGGGCCCAAAAGGCCCTTGGGAGACGTCCAAGAGGCTTTCAAATAGCCCAAGAGTGCCCCAAATGCATCAAAACTGCTTCCAGGAGGCCCCCGGGAAGCTTCCGGATTGCCTCAATCTGGCCGCAGGTGGCCTCAAGTCGGGCCTCCACGCAGCCAAGACGGCCAATGACGGCTTCAGATTGCAGAACCGATGCCCCCAAGGGACCCTCAGACGCCCCCCCAAGAGGCACCCAAGAGGTGCCTCCAACAGCCAGTTGACGAAGCATGCGGAACACCCCAGAAGCTCCTCAGATGCCGTCGCGCGCCTGTGCTTGATAGCGTTGTCCAAGATCGTCCAGCGCCCCCCCGGCCTGGGCTAGAACCTGAGCGCGCGCGAAGCGCGCGCGATGGTTTTATTATATATATATATATATATATATATATGTATGTATGTATGTATGTACGTGTGTATATATATATATATGTATACACATGTTTTGCATATATATATATATATGTATGCACATATATATATATAGAGAGAGAGAGATTGTCAACCACATATATATATATATATATATATATGTATATACATACAAATATATGTGTGTATATCACTCACGTGATCGCCGTTTTTTCACAATCGTTTCACTTCAGATCCCTCTCATCGATCCCACTATAGATGTCACTATCGATTCCACTGTGGATCTGGTTATCCATCCCACGATCGATTTTACGATCGATCGATCCCAGAGCCTTGCAGACTGCCGGCGCCCTCGCCGCCCCCTCGTTCTTATCCGCAATTGCGGTGGGCTGCTGGTTTTTCGTCGGGCCCATGCCTCATGTGAGGCCTGCGCACATGAATCGTGAACTGCTTTTTGGTGCTTCTGTCGCATGACGCGGGGTCTCTGAGAATGCTTTTGCGTGCTGGCACGCGCCGTCAGTTAGAGTTTGTGCCATCACGTGCCGTCACAAACTCCAACTCCTGCGTGCAGTCACGTGCCGCACGAAGCTCAATGCGTTTCTGAAGGAGCATTCGTCCAAGCTTGGCCTTGTAAGGGCACTCATGAGGCATGTCGTGTGGCTTTGTGACCAAACCTGGCCCGAGTTCAACAAGGCACTGCTCGAACAACTCGAAGGCATGATCGGGTGCGTCCTGGTCGGGAACACGGATTCTATCATCATCCCTTTTTTCTCTAGCTTTTTTTCAACCCCTTGAGAAGTTCAAGACGCTGTTCGCCTGTCTTGCCAACCGGCATCAGTGAACCTTCGTTCCATTTTGCAGGACGGGGGAGACTGCATTCCTTGGGGCCTTTCTTGTAGGTAAGTTCGAGATAAACTGTGACATGGTGGCGGGGATGCCGGCGTGTCTGGGCTTGAAGCTTACAACGAACGAGGCGTGCACACCATCTGTGAGGTATGAACAAGAAATCGATCAGACCAGACGAACAATCAGACCCGTCATCGAAAAGAAGTAGCTTCGTAATTGCCCGGAGTGTTAGCGGCAGTCTTGATGTGCTGAGGGTCAAGATCAGAGCCCCGAGTCATCAGTGCTGGGGGTGGTCAGTGGTAGCTACAGATTCGCGGTTCGGTGGCCCAAGCCGGAGTTACCCCGGACCGCAGTTATCCCAGATATTTTGGGCGCCCAAATCTCCCGAATCATCAGGGTTGGGGGCGGTCAGGGATAGCTACAGATTCGCGGTTCGGGGGCCCAAGCCAGAGAGAGTTACCCCAGAGCGCAGTTATCCCCGATGAATCGGGCGCCCAACAAGAAGGCGTGCCAGCGATTCTTGCTCAATTATTCCTCCTCTTCCTCGTTCACGTCTGCCCCGTGCTCAGACGAGCATGCTTGGTCGGACTCCCTTCGATCTTCCTACAGCCCAGCCCATCGTTCAAATCTGCGAGAATGATCGGCAAACAGCGAGTTGGCAACTGTAACAGACATGCTTGCCACCGTTCTGTTATTTTAGCGACAGTCTGAGTGCAGATGGGTCCTGATCCTTTGACTCAGGGCTGAGGAGAGGACGTACAGCACGACGACGCAGACATCAACCACATTCTAGCGATTCCGAGTGGCCAGACAGCGGTCCCAAAGTTTGGGAAGATTGGGAATCATACGTCTAACATGATGGTCTCGCATGCCGCGGCCTCACACAATGAAAACTCTTGCGCCACGTTTTGCTTACAATTCTGATTGCACTGCTGCATCAAATGCCACACGTCTACCTACCCTCTTTCGAATAACACTAGCCGACTCTCTGCACATAGGCCGGGTACTTGCGAGAAGCGTGAATACCGCACTCTTGGTGCAGGACGCGATCTCTTCGAGATGACTTCCATCTGCCCACACATAATTCCACCTAAGCTCCATCAAACTTGCCATAGTTGGCAGTCACCCCACAACATGTGTCCGTTGTGCGCCCGAGGGTGTAATATTATACGCTGAATTACTTGGGCCTTCGAGTGTGCTCCTTCCTTGATCCAAACTGGCTACGTAGATGCCAGGAGACGAGAAGGACGGACGAGGACTGGCTTCCCAGGCTCGCGAGTGGGGCAGCGCAACAGGAGGAGGAGGAGGAGGAGGAGGAGGAGGAGGAGGAGGGGAAGGGGGTTCGGGGGCAATGTTAGTGGGGGGGGGGGGTAGACTCAGGGGGGGATGCATCGACCCGCAATCGCTCGGGTCCGATTCCAGGTCGAAGTTTTCCCCCGTGAGCCAGTCGCCCCTCCCCCTGATCGTTCCCCGTTAGGACTCACGGGAGGGAGGGGGGAGGGAGGAGGCGAGAGGGAGGGAGGAGGAGGGAGGACTAGGAATAGCTAGATGGTGATGCGAATGACATAGGTTACACGGAGATCATACGTGCTGACCGTTCGGCCGCACTGAACGCCTTGGGGGAAAGCTCCCTGGATAGGCAGAGGACGAGGAGGAGAGGCAGTAGGAGGAGGACGAGCAGAAGGAGGATGAGCAGAAAGTGGAGGAGCAGGATGGCGATAAGGCCGGAGGTCTCTGAAGGTCTCCCCAGAGGTCGTTGAAGGCCTCGACATGTCCATACGAGGCCAAAAATGTCGTCGCCCTCGCCGCTGTCGCCGTCGCCGTTCTCGCCGTCGTCGTCCTCCTCGCCATCCGTTCTCGCCGCCGTTCTGTCATCGTCTCCGCTCTTCGTCGTCACTCGTCTTCGCTTCTCGTCCTCGCCGCCTGGCCCTCTTGCCGGCAGGGGTGCGCACGGCGGGGTGACCTTGTTCTCGCGCAGCGCGGAGCGGCCGTGGGTGCCGCCGTCGACGAAGCGGAGCCGGGGAGGGGGGGGGGAAGAAGGCAGAACAGTAGGAGGGGCAGGAGGAGGAGCAGGAGGAGAGGCGCCAGGCACTATGCAAGCCTGGGCGGTCTGGGCGTTTTTGGAGCACCTTGCCGACAACACTAAAAGAATTTTGAAAAGCAACAACATAACTCAACATAATTTGTCCCAGTGCGACCCTACCTAGGAGTTGGAGCATCTAGGAAAGCAACATCTACATCTACGCCGACAGCTACATGAACATCTACACCTGCATCTACATCTACATCAATATCAACAGCGAGACTCACATCTACATCTACACCTGCATCTGCACCTACATCTACACCTACATCTATATCTACATCTACACTTTCGCATTGGTTTTGTTTTTCCTTTGCATTGTCTTTGCGTTTGCTTTTGCTGTTGCTTTTGCTTTGATTTGGTTTTTGCTTTTGTTTGATTTTGTTGTTGCTTTGTCTGCGCACAGACACACACACGCATGTTTTCGCAGTCGCTCACCGGGTGTGCTTGAGAATGCTCCGTATCCGGTCTTCTACCGCACGACTTGGCCATCTGGGTCAGCGATGAGGCTGGTCACGTACGTATGTATGTATGCATGTAAGGCACTGCTTGCGGGGGATCCGGTCCGGCCCTCGGCATCTGTCGCACATTGGTTTGGCTTTGCCTTTTCTTTGCTTTGCTTTTGCTTTTGCTTTGCTTTGCTTTGCGTTGCTTGTGCTTTGCTTTGTTGTCGCTGCTCTTGCTTTGCCTTTGCTTTGCTGCTATGCTATGCTGTGCTATGCTATGATGCGCTGTGCTGTGCTGTGCTGTGCTGCGCTATGTTATGCTCTGCTATGCTGCGCTATGCTAGGCTATGCTGGGCTATGCTATGATATGCTGTGCTGCGCTATGCTATGGTGCGCTCTGCTATGCTAAAGCTCAGCGAAGCTAAGATGAAGGTAAGCTAATACAATATAAACCTGAGCTAAGATGAAGCTAAGGTAAGCTAAGGCGAAATAAGCTAAGCTCAGATGTGATAAGCGACGCTAAGCTAAGGGGACGTAGCTGGGGGAACCGCGGGGCGGATACTGGGGGAACCGCCAGGGGCGCTTTCCATTGCCCAGCCCCTTTTAAGCCCAGAGAGTAAGAACCTTTCCAGGCAGAGCCTAGGTAGGGAAGAAATATTCTCGGCGATGGCCTAGGGAAGATTTCACAACGTCATCGTTGTTGTTTGTTTTGTTGTGTTGTTTGTTTTGTCTTAAGGGTTACTTTCCACAATTCTGGCGCCCCCATGGTTTCCGCCCCACTGTAGGGACCCCCCCCCCTTCTCGTCCTCCTCCACATTCTCCTCTGGCAGGACGGGCATCCAAAAGTGACGCCTTTCCTGCCATTCTGTCACCCTCTTGGGTTCCGCCCCGCTGCGGGGTCATCCCCTTTCTCGTCCTGCTCCACATTTTCCCATGGCAGCAGGGGGCATCCCAAACCCCACGCCACATGTGGAACAGCCCGCTAACAGTCGAATGTTGCTGCTGGCACGTCCCACCCCTTTCCCCCTTCGAGTCTGTTTTCCCCACGCGCAGAATTTGCGAAACATGTTCGTGTACTGAGCAGGACACTCTGCCATTTTTTTCGATTCGGGCCCTCGCCCAAGTCCGTGGGGCCACTGCACGGGGCGCCAAGGGGCACCAGGAGACGCGAGGGGACAAAACGGGACAAAAGCGGGACAAGAGCAGGAGACACGATGGGGACAACAGGGGACGCCAGGGGGCACAAGGGGACAACAAAGGACAGCAGGGAATCCAGCATGAAACCAGGGGGCGAACGAGGCACGCGAGAGGTAGCCAACGAGGTTTTCCCACACAAGTGGCTACCAGATTTACGCGTCCATTGCGCGCCTACCAGGGTTGCAAGGGGGGATCCAAACATTGGCTCTCCCTGCCCCCTGACACTCCCGCGATCGGCGAACAAGTACTTATACATCGAACGCGCCTGATGTTTTCGAACGTCGACCCCCCGTTCTGTGAGCCTTATTGTGGTGCCTCCTCGAATCGCCCACCCCTGGCGCGCAGCGGTGCCCGAGTTCTGCGGCGAGTGAACGCTTCGTGGCCTGCCCCGGCCTGGCGTGCCCGTTATAGTTTTGTTTCGCGGGGTCATTGATTTTACACGGGGCGCCGATGTTTCCCGCGGCAGGTTCCGAGTTCTTCGTTGTTGTATCGGGCGCGCAGATATTAGGCCGTCTTACGGGGTGTTGTAGGATGCCCAGGAAACCTGAAGAGAGCCCCAAGGCACTTCTTCAAAAAGTCCCCAGTGGGCTCCGCGATATCGCTGTGAGCCGCATTGGTGCGACATGGGGGCCCTTCACAAGGCCCCTTCCCGGAAGTTTTGGGGGCTTTCCGCTGGGTCCTGAGGAAGCTGTGGGCGGTGAACAAAAAGCCCGGAGAGGGCCCCGAGAGGGCTTCGAGATGCCCGCCCAAAGAGGAACTTTTGCGCGTGCACTATCTATATATATGTGTGTGTATGTATGTATGTATGTATGTATGTATGTATGTATGTATGTATGTATATGTGTGTGTGTGTGCGCGTGCGTGCGTGCGTGCGTGCGTGCGTGCGTGCGTGCGTGCGTGCGTGCGTGCGTGCGTGCGTGCGTGCGTGCGTGCGTGCGTGCGTGCGTGCGTGCGTGCGTGCGTGCGTGCGTGCGTGCGCGTGCGTGCGTGCGTGCGTGCGTGCGTGCGTGCGTGCGTGCGTGCGTGCGTGTGTGTGTGTGTGTGTGTGTGTGTGTGTGTGTGTGTGTGTGTGTGTGTGTGTGTGTGTGTGTGTGTGTGTGTGTTATTGCGCCTTGGGAAGCCATCTTCGGACTCTTCTGGGATCTCTCTCGGGCGTCTATCGGGCTCCCTCGTGGCTTCCCGCGGCCCCTTCGGGGGCTTGTGCAGTTTTTCCTGGGCCTGCTTTGGGGCTCTCCCGGGATGCTCGCGGCTTCGTTCAGAGGCTGGCGCGCGCGACCCGTTGTGTTTCTTCTGCGGGGGGGGGGGGGGGCGAAGGATCAGATGTGGGCGACCGGGGGGCTGGGGGGACAGGCCCTTCTCAGCGGATGGGGGCGCCGGAGACTGGCGCCGCGGAGCATCGGAGAGCTGGGCGGGCCAAGAGGGGGGAGGGGAGTTATGAATGCGAGGAAAGGGGGGTGGGGGGCAGGGCCGCGGCCGAGGAGGGATACGGTTGCGTGATGGGGGGGGGCGAGGGCGGAGGAAGAAGATGGCGGAAAGCGCCGAGAGGACGCCGGGGGAGGGCGCGCGGAGGAAGAGGACGGAAGAGGAGCGAGTAACAGTGATTGGGGGGAATGAAGACCAGGATGAGGAGGACAAGCGGGAGGGGGAATTCGATGGGCACCAGGGGCGGGATAAGTCGGACAGAGGAATAAGATGGCGAGGAGTAGGAGGGAGGAGGGAGGAGTCAATTCTCGTGGGCTGTCCTGTCCAGGAGGGGGGGGGTGCCGCGTTCTGCTTGGCGCGCCGAGCAAATTGATTCTGACTTGCGCCAGGTTGGAGGGTCTCATACCTACTCTTCGCATTGATTCCTGCGTGTCAGGCCGTCGCCACGTTGGGGGAAAACGCTTCCGAGTTAGGCATGTCCGACTAATGAAGAGCACGTTCGCGACCGACCTCGCAAGCAATCGGCGGGGCCCGGGGCGGCCCGAGGAGGCCGGAAAGCCGACCTTTCGTTGGGGAGTTAATGTCGGTGCTCTATGAGGCGCCAGTCTCGCGCCGGTTGCAGCGCCATTTCGACGGGCCCGCTCCGCGGCTTCGCGTCGGGGGCAACGGGCTCAGTTTATTCCGCCGGGTTTGGCCTCCGCCCGCCGGCGCCTTCGCGGAGCTTTTGGCGGTCGAGCGGCAGGGGCTCTGCGCGAGACGGGGCGGGGGGGCTGGGAGTGGGCGGGCCTGGGGGGCGCGCGGGGGAACTGGATGTCAATGGCAGCGGCGGCGGAGGTGGATCGGAGGCGGTGTTTGGATTGCGGCAAGAAGTTGCGACGAGAGACAGCCTGCCCCTGCGCCGGCGGAGCATGAGGCGTTGACACTGGCAGTTCCCAAGAGCTGCAGGCTTTCAGATTTTTTTATCGCGCGGGCCCCAGGGGCGAAGGGTCGAGCGCGTTCCGTCGCGCTGGTTCTTTGCGCGACGCGCGCGGCTCATTCTTCGCGCATCGGGGCGCCCTCGGAAATTCCAAACCGTTTTGCTC